>JAODTK010005883.1:0-271044 GCA_026419785.1 Sclerodactyla briareus | reverse complement strand
CCGGTACAATGAACGTGCCGGGTATTGATTGCATGAATTAGCTGTAGTAAACAAGAAACATGTTGGCGTAGATGTAATAAGATCACGCGGACGACTAGTAGCGGCAGGACAGCTATGCTGCATATCGGTGGATGTGTCTCAGTAAAGCGATGTCAGGGACCAAAATAAGACAGGCCCCATCTGGTGGTGGGGGTACGAGGGTAGCTTCCAATGCTCATTAGCAATAGCCTCTAAATTGTGGAGTCGTGGAATAGTAATATATGAGTTTTCATAGGCATAAAATGGCGCAAAAGCGATTGCTTATAGTCAACTATGTGTCATCTGGATGTTGGGGTGCATAAAGTGATATAGACTATCATACTCAAAACAAAAGGTGTATAGGAAACTGAAATATTGTACCACCTCCGTCAGATACGAGTTAGCAAATGAAAAGACGTCACACACATAGTGACATTGCAATTAATCAAGTTGTCATACGTTTTTCTGTCGGGAGAGGTCCACGAACAGAGTGTAGTAGACCCCAAACGTTTCCGCGGCGGTGTATTCCGTGCTCAGGAAAATACCGATCACACGCAATGGCTGATCTGGCCGCGGAATACCGTGTGGGGAGAAACTCTCGCTCCTATACGCATCGCACATCCGAATCAACCTCCATGAGAATCTCGTCGAGGGTACAGGCTGATGGTAGGAATAAAAAACGCTATTATTATCAGATGCAAGTACGACAACAGGGTAGCCTAGCTACACGATAAGACCCCTAGATCATTTTATTTAAATAAATTAACCAAATAATTCCAACACGACCATTTGTTACCGGAACCAAAATAAGGGGGGGGGGGGAGTTGGGAGGGGGGACCAATAACCTTCGGTATTGAGCAAAACAGGCTTCTCGTACCTCACTATACCCCAACAACCCCTCAGGTCTTTGTGGGCCACTTCTTGTCGCATTTATACAGTTCTTTCCCAACATTTGGGTTGTATGTACTATTGGTATAATTTCCCCCACCGTTCACTCCCCTCCCCCCCCCCCCAGCTCATTTCCCGTTTCAGCCTTGGTAGGACATCACAACATATTATAATGCATAGGTAGAGAAGAGGATCAGTCACATATCTCTGCACTCCCTTACATTCCCTCATATATTAACGCGAAGAATATATTTTCGTCGAGGAATGAAAAACTCACTACGGTTTATATGATGATAGAAACACTGTTACGATACGATCTTTATTGGGTTGCATCCTCGAAATAGTTATTCAGGTCATGCCTGGATAGAGCAGACTACGCCACCTCCTCCCAACCATAATTTCCAGAGCAGGGCACTGGGGAGGCAACTTCCTTGGGGAAGAGTAATGAATAAGCTATCTCTAGGAGTTCACAGGAGACACAAAGGTACATTCCCTGATGGGTAGAATTGGGTGGTACGTTTTCCTTTGGAACGTGCTCCGCTATAAGCCAATGCATCTATGTCTGCCCTAATTCAGGTTATAGGATGATAATATCTATCACTGGTTGCAAATCAATGCATTCAGTTATACATGCCTCAGTTTTTTGTTTTTTGACGGACAGTTCTTTTACCGCTGTCGAGGTACAATCCGTTGGTCCATTCCCCAAATATTTCCAGGTCAATGTGTTCAATGGAAGATTGTGTGAATAGTCTGAGGGGGCCTAGTGAAACAAACTCTATCAGTATATCACATATGGCGCTGTAGATCGTTAGCTATAAGCAACGTCGTAATTTTGGATTCCTATCTGGATTAGTATTGGGAGAGAAAGGTGTCGTTCTTGCGATAAATCGCCAGAACAATATCGACGAATATCAGTAAACATCATCGATTGATTCAACAATCGCCTTAAACATCATCACCAGAAACAGGCTCATCTACGTCACCATATCACCGTATCGATTCTTCATTAAGTATATCACTAATATATGGAGGATCGTTTTCCTCATCCTCCAGGGCTCACCGTTCAACACAGTCTTGTAGTGATCAGAATAATCTTGTTCATATTCGGGATCATGCAACCGTCTCATCCATCTCGTGATCATCATCAACACCGGCGTCATTGTGATGATTGAATCACCGAATTCATTGGTCATCTAGTTCTTCAATATGCAGGGGGATCATTCATATCGTCACTGTACTCCCGCCAATTTGCGCTCCTTCACAGTTCGATTCACCATCGCTGTCGAGCATGTAGTCTTCAGATCTTTCGCTGGTGCTTAGCCTAGGGCAGCTTCTTCCATGAAAGCAGTCCTTTCTGACAGGCATCACGACGCATTCTTCGGTATTTTCATCACCTCACCCTCTTCCTTACTCCTCCCGATGTGCCGAATTTCCTGTCCAAGCATTCTCGCTACTGCAACAGTTGGCTTCCGTGCCAGGACCCTGCAGTGGTTACAGCATGGCTGGCAATTGCCTTGATCCATGCTCTCCTGACTGCCTGGTTATCCGCTTTGAGGTATCAAAGTCACCACTGCTCGGTGCAGTGGGTTTGATTGCTATCCCAGACGGATTTGACGGCTACACTGAGGGGTCCGTCCGCACTTCCCCATTAGGTGATGTGGCCACACACCACATTTCTCCGTCAGTTGAGACTGGCTCTACGTGGAGGGAAGGTTCCGTGGGATTGACATAGTTGAAGCGGGAAGACACTGAAGGTGGTGATAGGGGGAACACGCGGAACCGGGTCCATCCGTGACCACGTTAGACACCGATTCCATTTTCTGATCCGGGGCCAACTGGGTGCCCACCTGGTGACGGTACCTTCGATATCTTCTTAGGTGCCTCTGGTGACATGACGCTCTGAAAAATTGAAACATTTCTTCATGTGTTGTCAAACTGCCATAATATGTACATTGACACGCCACGGTAACTCTAGTCTAGGTAACGATGACAACAGGTATTGAATTAGGATGTGACAATTCTGAGTATCTGATAGGGAAATCAAAGAAATAGGGAATGCGTGATTACATCACAAGTAGATTTCCCCAACTAAAGGGCAGCGACTACAAAGTAAAACAGAGAGCACATTGTGCTGTAGTCAACCCAAACAATTGCTCTGATATTCAAGTCAGAATGATCAACAAGGAGCAGTATGACTCACGGAACTTTCTGTGAACTGTTTGTTCTTATTTATGTTGACTATCCTCGATGGGGTATTGATTGTTATTTCAGCACATCATACAACTAAGTTCATAAAAACGTTAATAAATAAGTTTTTAAAAACCTGTACCATTTAAGTTCGTTGGGCCAAATCAGTTGCATTCTTAGTAGATGACTTGTGGTTGTATCGAGAAGTTCTATGTATCTTGGAACGTTCTATGGTTCGTAACAGGTCCCCACAGTTTGGCATAAGCGCTGGATTAGGAATGAATAAAGGGATATGTGGTTATATTCAAGGTCAGTCGGCCAAAACATCCAGGGTGGGTGCGAAAGTCCATGGATACAGGTTAGCAGAAGAATACGCTTTCTACCTCTGGCTGCCAAACTGCGTGTTGGCCAAATACTTCTGAGAACCAGCAGCTAGTCGAACCCTAGATGTCAACGAAATAAACAAACAGTTTAGGCCCTCCATAAATTATGCAAATTAGACACATTGAATGACTCCATTGACCCCGGAATCTCTGTTTTAAAAGTTTTGGGACTGGATTAGACCCATATTCACCAGTTTCGGGAAAATATCTGAGAATTTAGGAAATTAGCATAAATTAGCAAGACACTTAAATTAGACATTACTTAGCATCTTTATGCTGTGAATCTGATTCAGCCATTACTTTATATACACCCCTTGCACTATGTACACAAACAAGTCACTATAGCACTTGGTTCATCCGGAATGTGCTACGAGATTAAACAATAATGATATGAAATAGGCAAATACCTCCTTTATTTAGTGAGGTTCGACGCCCCAAAAATAGTCAGACTCGTGTCACCCAACCCTGATACTAATACAAAATTCTTCAAATTTGGCCTCACCGTTCAGAAAAATCCCGCTAAAAAGAGTGTTCAGGCGGAACAAAAAGGACTAATGTGCCTACCTGTACCACGTGTTACCGGGATGTATCTGGATGAGTGTTTACTGTTGTCAAGGAGTGGGCCTAGGGGTAGGGTCACATTCCAATTGCAGGAGTCATCCCAAATTTCATTGTTACTCTAAAAAACCTACCCGTAACCTTTGATTTCACCATTCCTTAAGACCTGACCTCCCACGCAATGATACCAATCGCACACATCCAAGGCACCCATGGGTATGAATTATGCAATTATACGGGTAAAACTTATTTCACTCTATCCTCGAAATGTATAGAAGCACTCTGGAAGTGCTTGTTCGTGACCAGTGGAGGGGACATACTTCTCAAAATATTAAAAAAGGCCTTTCTTTTTTGCAGCATTGATGTGAAAGGTTTAATATATACCAGTGTGTACGTAGTTTTAAAACAATTTTTCAAAGAAGGATTGAAATTTCGGGGGGGGGGGGGGGGGTTCTCAGAAAATAGATAAGCGACTTGGTACAGTACATGCATTCGGCCGAACATTGCCCGTCGTTTCTAACAATAGAAGTATGTGTTTGCTAAGGGTTACTGCTTACAGCCTCCCTCTTGGCTCAAGTTTGTCTCTGACCTCCAATGGAGGGCATTGGCAAAAGAATGCCACAAGTAACACTCTAGACAGTGGGTACATGGGGATTAATATGTTACCCATGCATTAACCGTTCCTACTTCCCATACCATAGCTTTGACTGTAGACGAAAGAGCAAAATCATTCAACGGAACATTTTTTTTTCTGGCCCATAGTGAATGTTCTTTCCAGGCAAAATTGTATTTTGTGTGATAGGAAAACGAAAATGATGATTTTCAATGGCTTTATTAATTCCACAAGGTAGCCAGCAGTAGGCCTAGGCCTAGCTACTGAACTTGCTGTGATTTTGTACAGGGACCAACTAGACACTTTTCGGAGGGCACTTGCAAATAACATGATTCAATCTATTGTGAAAGGTTCGTATCACCCATTACAGCTGTTATCATGTGATGATTTTAAGTTTTCAGATTGCAGATTGTAACGTATTTTACAGTGAATTTGGTCCCCTTTCCACATGGTTAACATAGAATATGTAATGCACCAGTTCTGCAAAATATAATTATTGTCAAACGGGCTAGTGTTTTCCTGTAGTGTTACGATCTGACACACAATTATATGGGTATGCATGCAAAAAATATCGGACCGTTCCGATACTTCGTAGTAGTAGTGTTGACTACTTAACGTAGTGCTATAGCCTGGCCTAGGTACATTATGGGTATAGACGGTTCAACGCTCCGAGCTCCTGTGCTTCAAACACTCGCTGCAAAGTAGGCTCCAAAATCCTGATTTCACGGGTCTGATTGATCGATAGAATCGAGCTCTGCGATATTATTATTGCTGTAGTACACAGTACACTGTAAGAAGGAGCATTCTATGCTCAATGATGGGTGAAATATAGAGTGTGCCCACTTTCGGATGCCTTGCGGCGAATCGCTCGGTACAGTTCATGGTGGAAGTGGCATTCCGGTTGGGGTACGTTGACAAGCAACCACAGTAGTAGATTACGAGGACAGATCTCCGACTGAATTATAGGAGAGAGAAATGGAGAGGCTCCTGGGAAAAATGTCAACTTTCGCTTAAACTACCCTTAACCTACCTCAGATAACATTACATGTAAATTTTGTGAACAGCTATTAAGAAGCATCTTTTCAAAGAGAGAACATTGGAATGATTTGGGAACATCGGCGAATGGCGGTGGTGCTTCATAGCAGGAAATGCATTTTGTAGATATACACAAAATACGTCCCGTCATTTCTCTTTAAATGACCTTTTTTGACCTTGAACTTCACAGGTCAAAGATGTCCCAGGGGTTGGTCAATGAACATCCAAGTTTCCAAGTTTGGACTCCACATCCCTCAAAGCATGAACCGTTTAGTGGCCTATAATATCTACTTCTCAAGAGATGTTACTGTTTTAAACTTTTAATGGCTTATATGGCGTCTCAATCCAAAATCTGTTGTATCAATCTAAAGAAGCATGCTACCCAGGAACATTATGACATAGTTTCAAGAAATTCTAACGGCTCTTTTGTGGGAGAAGATACATTCTGTAATTTGCACCACATGCCAATTTGATGCTTTAATGAAAATGACGTCTTGAAACCTTGACCATCACAGGGTCAGAAGTGTCCTAGTGGTCAATGATCAATATGTCCAAGTTTGGTCAACATCAATCAAAGATTGATATCAACTGGCAGCCCAAAAGGCAATTGTTGCAAGCCACACCCCCAAAAATTCAATAATTGACACACAGGAAGTAGTAGATAGATCGATAGAATGACTGGGCGATCACAATCGGCTCAACCAGGCATGGGCTGGTTTGAACTAATTCAACACTTTGCATATTAAGTGTTCCAAAACTAATGTACTTCACATCAATTAACCATACCACTATACAAGTACTTCGACGTTCAATGTGGTTTTTCATTGCTGGAAGGAGAAACGAACACAATTATTCATTAAGAGCAAATTTCAACTGATAGAGAGAAATCCATCTGCAGATAGAAGTTAATAGGTCATTGGATGCCCCCCTTCAAGGATACGTACTCAATTGCGAATTTATAGGCTAACATTGTGGACATCGAGGCGCTCATAATGAATGTTACCCAAGTTAATCACTACCGCATTATCACATTTATCCGTGGTAGCAAACATGATGATTCATTTAAACCAATGAAGCAAACAAAATATATTAAATATGAACTTGATTCCAGTTGATTGGCAGGTTATCAATGTTTATAAGGTCAGACGCCAGAATAAGAAGGGATAATGATTCTACTTTTTGGGAAACTTATGTGAGTGAGACCAGATTCTGTACCCTTCCGTGAATGAGATTGTACATGTTCCCCAACAGGTTAAGCCTAAGCTAACGAAATATAGTCCCACTATAAAGTTGGGGCCATATTTCGTTAGCGTAGGCTTTAGCCTCATCGCTATACACTCCAAGAGGCTTCTCTAGTAACGTCTCATCCATTCCTTGTATGGTAGATGCGTCAGCTAATGGACAGAATACCAAGTATCACAAATTAATTACTCCACTACGGTATGTTGTAACTATTTATTATCATCAGTTAGTATAATGAGTAAACAAGGCGCTAGCCCCCAGTGTCTTTCGCTGGTTGCGCGATCAGTGTCCATCTAATAGTCACCAGGCAAAAATTACAAGGCAATTCAATGTGTGGTCTTTTGGTATTAGTAATTAACAGAACCCCACAAGCCCCCCCCCCCCCCCCCCTCTAAATCAGTGACCAATTTCAAATTCGGTGAAGGATGATCATTTCGACAATGTCCGTCTACTGAAAGGAGCTATAAGTTTTGGGAAATGTGAATAAAGTGTGAATTAGACACAATTTCAACTTCCATTGACACATTTTCTCATTTATAATCCATACCTCAGGACCAATAGGGACCACTCAATACTTTCATGGGATTCCAACAAACTTTCAACATTTTGCATGTAAGGAACAATTTATTAAACACAATGCATAACCCCCAATGACTCGAATCAATGTTACCATTTTGGGGGACTAAGGTAGCCCATAACCACTCACTTACTAAATAGACATTAACTTTGAATATAACCATGCAAAATGTAATTTGAACCTAACATGAAATAAATATATATAACAATTATTTTGGTTTCCAAAATCTGCTTCAGACCATCACTTAGCATCACAGAAGTGGGGGGGGGGCTGGGAGAATGACAGGTGGGGAGGCTTACTACCCATTCCCTTTTCATCATTTCTTTCTGCCACATGACTCATTGACTTGCCCCTGGTTTCAGCCCAGCAAGGTCTTCCAGAATTACATTTTCTCGAGGCTGCCCTGCCCTCACCCTCAAAAGTGCATTCCCATAACAATGAATTCAAACCCCTTGATGCCACTGAACCACTGAGCTCCCTGCGAGTGCGACAACCCACCATTGGGTAAACCAGTAGTTCAGCAAAAGTAATTTCTTTTTTTAGTGGCTTTTAATTGTTCTTGGGGACGTCTATGCCAACCTCCCTAATTATGAGCAGTCCTGGTCCCGTAGTTGCATATATTACACTGGGTACAATAATATAGGGTAATCTTTACACTGCTTCCAGTTAATATAAATTCACCAGTTTTTTCCTGGTCACATGCTGTGTGTTATATTTATGGTCATGTTCAGTGTAGGGGCCCATAAGAGGTGAATGACAGGCAGAAGTGGACAATGAGATGCTTCAAGGTAATGCATAGGCCCTCAAGGCAGGTTTTGATATAATAAATGAATCTCTGTTTATGTTACAGGTAGAATAAACATAAAACTAGTTAAGATGAATAAATAACTCCACCGGGGTGAACTGAGTAAAACGCCAAATAGAGATAGTTCTTACTGCACATCTTTGTTATACATTCTTCATAATAGTGTTGTCAGCATCATGCATGGTCAGCTAGAGTGCCCCAAGACTGTTACCATTCTAAATAGGTAGGCATACCTCTCTGGAGTTGTTGTTACAGGAAATGTTTTTATTTGACAGTTTTGTTTTGGTCCATAAGTGACCTTGATGACCTTTAATACCTTACGGGTTTTATTAACTGTTACGCACCCCTTAATAATATGCAGCATGTCCACAATTCCCCCCATAAAAAAAATCAAAAAAAAAAAAAAAGTCAACCCCACAGTCACTAGAAAGCTTTGCAGGAAAGTATTAATTTGGCCGTTCCTTGGTCCATGAGTAACTTAAAAAAGGACTTGATGACCTGACTGTTTTTATAAAAATGTTACGCTTGATATATGCAGCATGTTCCAAAATTTCATCCATATCGCAACACATGAGTTATTGCAGAAAATGTTTTATTATTCTGGCATTTGTTGACCTTGAATGACTTTGCTGACCTGACGGGTTTTTAATGAAAAATGCTTGCCTCATGTGATGCACCCAGCCCCAAAAGCACTATGTAATAAGATACACACGCCCTATGCTAATCGCCCAAAAGGTATTCAAATCGACATTTTGGCCCCCTCGTAACTTGAAGACAGTGTGCATCGAAGCGGAGTTGGTTTCGTCATGTCCTCACAGAGCTCTATCACATATCCAAACAATTGACGGTTTTTATTTTCTTTGACCTTAGCTTGCTAATAAGCACATTTCTCAAGACTTGACCTCTGACTTGACCTCGTCTTAGATGTTATTTGATCCACTGAACCCCTAAATTACCCATGACAAATTTCTACAAGCACCCTAACTGCACTCATTCCAATGTTATTGGCCATTTCCACAAAACCGAAAAAATTTGCATAATTTAATGCAAATTAGGCACATTAATGACGCTTAAAGAGTGACCCTTCACACACTGTGTTAAATTTATGGCAGTCAAAGGTGTCCCCTCTCCACCAAGTCTCATGATTATTCAACCAACTTCAAAATAAGCATAAATTATGCAAATTAGACTAGGTAAATTAGAAACATTAAATGACCTTTGGTGACCCTCGTCCCTACTGTCAAATTTATGGGACTAATATATGAACCATCTCCCGAGTTTCGGTCAAAATCCAACGAACTTCAAAAATATCGCAGAAATTATGCAAATTAGACTACTTAATAATCAGCATATATCATGCCAGGCATCAATCAGTTCGTGTACTCGTCATTTTGTTTATAATCCGAACGGCATCCAACCAATGCATCTAACCGATCAAGACTATCTTGTACAGCAAGCTTCTGGGCCACTTTTCATTAAATATGCAAATTTTGCAAATGAGTATGGTCTTCCGGTACGAAAAGTTGATGCACAATCGGCAACTCTTCACCGCGCCCTCCACAACAAGGTCCCAGCATCATGGCTTTCACGGTTAATGAGATCTCGAAACCGCACATACGGACAGACGAAATACGACAGACGGAAAGGACAGACAGACGGAAGACAGACGACAGACAACACACACAACAAGTGACCCCTAATGTTCTCTCCTTACAAGATTAAGGCGAGACAAAAATAAATTAACGTGATCTTTTTCACCTTCCAGGTGGGCCTGTTCCTCTTTGTTTCCATACAAGACTCGAATACGCATTGACAGTAATCAGCTTTAACCCCTAGCTTCCATGACCCTCAGGGCTTCTAGAAGCTTGGTTATTTCATCATCCCTCCTCCAAGCCTCTTCTTGCCTGGCATCACGAACCGTCGTCCTGGCTGATGACTTCTCTAAAGAGTCGCCTGCCGCTGTTGGAACATCGAGGACTGTAGCTAATCACTAACTTGGTCAGCAGTAAGTAAACGGCCAAGTTTGAAAGCAGAACATCCAAATCCGGCATAAGAAAGATTGGTACCCAATAAACAATTGAATTTTTAATCACAACCGCTAAGCAATCAAGCTCGATGATAACAGATAAAGCGCGGGGATATGATTGAATGACGAGATCATTAGGCAATTAAGTGAGAGGAGGCCTTGGAATGGGGCCAATGTTTACAACTTTCCTATCCCCTCGACAATATGCAGCCAGTATTACTCAAGTACTATTGCCTTCTTGTTTCCTATGTTGCATAATACCATAGTAACGATAGCTCTTGATCGGTTCAAACTGGGATAATGTACACTACTTTTTGCACTCTTATGAATTTGGTGCATTGCTATTTACGTGGCATAATACCTTGGTCTAGACCGAATCGTTCAATTAGACCTTCGATCCGCATTTTTGACCTTTCTCGAGGGAAATCGAAAACAGAATCCCGATTTTTCAGACACACTATTGTCCCAACATAAATGCTATGTTCGTGTGAAGTACACCGTCAATGCCCACTATTTCCGACATTCGAAGTTCCCATATATTTTTTCACCGACTGCACTAAGGAGGCTGCCATTCCGTTCAGTTGGAGAGCACGGCGTTTGGAGCGAGAAATAGGCCTTACAAAATCCCGATTAGTTTCTATAACCGGTCAATTTTATGAGAAAGATGTAAATGGTCAGCTTTTGTTTTTTGTGGCCAAATTGGCGAAATATAAGGTAACCATAAATATTAACTGCGTCATCACGGTGGGGTCCTGGTCTGTCTCATGGTGTTAGTTTTCTCACTGGACGACCATCCCTGCTCACGTTGACTACTGGGCCCTTCTGAAACTTCCAATTAATGCTGATGTTCTTCAAGGTTGTGTATCTCCTCCTACACTCTCTTTCATCTTCATTATGACCTCCTTAGCCTCTTCCATGTATCAGATTCCTTCCTTCGCTGATGACGCCTAACCCTTCTTATTCACTCTCTTTATCAATCAACACCCAGACACGAGTTTTATTTAATAAATCCTTTATTTTCAATAACTCGCTATTTCCTCCGACATGCATTCATTGTGCAATTGATATGGGTGATATCAATAATCCAGTATCATGTATGTCTGATGGTAGTAGTGGTACGTAGCTACGGAATCTGATTTCTTTTTCAAATGTCACCCAATATTGTTTTCTTCCGCATTGGTGTTCCATTTTTTTCATACCATAAAGCATAACATTTTAGATTTAGTTTCTGGTCTTGGATCAAATTCCGTGGATAATGTAGAGAGTTTATGTAAGCTTTTGGTGCAGGTGATCACGATTTAAGCTTTCAATTGTTCTTGTTCTCTCCATATTCCACAGAGCGTTGAGCTCGATCCTTGTTTCTCAACAAGGCCGATTTTGAATGGCACTGTGGTTCCTGAGTAATGTAGATTGGCCCAAATTGAAGGTTCAATGCCTGTGCTCATGGAAGCGTTTCAGTTATAAACGTTAACAAGATAATAAAGTTGCTATAGCTTCTACTGGTTCCTTGTAAACGCGACGCACTAAGACAAATGCCCTAGTTGGGGGCGTTAAGGGAAATTTTCCTACCGTGAAACTGACATTTCGGCGACTTTTATCGTTCTAATGGTCCTTGTCTGATTGAGATTGGTTCAAAATTCAGCAAAGGCTAGTTCAGCGTTCAGTTCTGGATGCTAGGGAGTTCGATTCCGAGAGGCAGATTGGCCTCTAACATGAAGGAGAATTTTCGTGAGTTTTTCTCTTATTTCAGCGAAAGCAGACTTCAAGCCCCATTGGCCACATTGCTAGTTTTCCGATTCGGTAATACAACCAGCGATAGTCAGGAGATGGCCAACGTTCTTCAAACTTTTTCTTCTTTTCCGTATTCACCAGGAGAACTTGGATCATTCAGCGACCTCGTGTTTGTTTGCCTCATAACATTTTAATAATGTCGGTCGACTGATGTGATTAGAGGAAAAACTGCGGAAACTCAAAAGGTGTGTAAAGCTCCTGGTTCAGACAGAGTTTACCCATGCCTTATTGAAATCTCTTGCCGACCAGTTTGGGCGTGTTCCATCAGCTAATTATTTTTCAATGAACTCTTTGCAAGAAAGGCCATTGTTTCGATGATTGAGGAGAGCAACGTTTCTCTATTTATCGAGAAAGGATCTTATGTTCTTACAAGTGTTGTCTGCCCAGGTGTTAGAAAAATTCCATTATTCGGATCAAATGGACTTTTTTTTCAATGAGTATAGTGTCATTCGGGGTTCTCAGCTGGTTTTTAAGAGGAAATGTTCGTGTTTTGACTAATCTCGTAGAATTTATGGAAAATGTTTACAGTTGACAGCGGCAAGTGCTGTTGATATAATTTGATATTATTTCTATGGACTCTCCAAAAGCTTTTGACAAGATTCCCCATGAGTGTCTCTTGCTCAAACTGAAAAGTTTGGGCATAATGGGGATTGTCCGTCGTGTGATCGTCAGTGGGCTGATTGGGACAACTTTTTGTCATTAATGGGCGGGGTCCGTCTCCTCGGAGAAGTCACTATTAGTGTAACCACCCAGGTCTTGGCTCTTGGGCCATTACGTATTCGTTGTATCGTGAGGTTTGCTTCGAATGAAGATGTTGCAATCGTACAAAAAGGTATGATATAATCTTCAATGGTCTTCCGTTTGGCCAAATTTTTCATGCCGATAAGTGCAAAGTACGCCGTTGCTTTCACCATCGCAACGCTCCCTAAAGTGATAGGCAAAATATAGTCATAAAATGCATCTCGGAGTTTGTTTTGATTATTCTTGACCGTTTTAGGCAGTGTTGAAGCTGCGACGAAAGGTAATTGGATTCTCGGCTTTATTGACTCACTCTTCAGTTCCCTTGATGAAGATATTGTGTCAGACTGTGAGTAGCACTGGTTTGAACCTCACTTGGAGTAATTCTGTCCGAGTATGGAATCCTGTACTCTCGAAGATAATCAAGTAATTGGAAGCGTTCAGTGGAGATCTTCCTTAAAAAATAATTCTGTCTATAGATTAACCTTACGAGGGAAGATTAGGGCGGTCTTCGATGGAGCTGCGACAATTCCGCTGTTAATAATTCAGGTTTTCAAATTATTCATGGATTAGAGGGCCTTTTTTCGTTCCACTATTTCCAGTTACTCCCAAATTGTTGGTGGATGCCTCAAATTTCGTGGCAAACGTGTAGATTGGACATTCGTAGACATGTCTTCTCGCAGCGAGTTGTTAATGAGTGGGAATACGCCATCCCGAAGATGTTGTTCTGTTTAAGAGCGTGATGCGTTCAAGACATTTTTTGATTCATGTTTCAAGAATTATGGAAATTCTTTGGGCATCTGGTTTGCTCTTTGGAATGTTGTGGCTTCGGTCTTTTTGAGGTTTGTCCTTCGTGAATCTTCACTAAGCAGAACCAAACAAACAACAAACGACACAACAACAAACTAGTAAACGTCAGCTAAACTAACTAATCATAACGCTATCTTGTTGCCATTGCACATTGAACCAAGACTTGATTCCTACTTGGGTGGGTTACTTCTAATCTGGTTACCTTCAAAACCACTGAACCCACAACCCTGCCTATTTCTGAACGGCGCGATCCGTCGTACCGTTATTTACATGGTTGATCATTTTGCTTTTCACCAATTTTTGGTATGGAATCACCAGTAACTTGTCTTGTACTTTCCATATCCACGTCTAATCGCACATTCTCCAGAAAGTTGGGTTCCCCCCCCCCTATTTCGTGCCAGAAAATACCTCTCATCAGTTACTTTTGCTCTACCAAACCCAAATTTGTTCCCTGGAATATGAGTTCCATGAATCTCATCCGCCCGCGGTGTCCTGGCTGGATCGTATAACGAGAAAAAGCCCCCCTTTTTTTTTAATTGTTTTTTTGCCTCATCAATGACGACCAATCTCATTGCTACTCTTCATCCGATTTCCCACCGTAAGATCATTACTCCAGCTCTGTCTTCTTCGCCCTCACTTTCATGGTCGGTGGTTCCTCCACTACGGGGAGATTTTCCCCCTTTGCCTTCAAGCACTCGCCGTACTCGTTCCACTTCTCTTTGCCACTCCGATTTCCGGTGCGGCTTTCCGACATGCCCGCACATTCTCTCGCTGCTCCTTTGGCGCGTGCATGGAATTCCTTTCCTCCGGATGTGGTTTCCCTTCGTTTGTACATTCCGCTGTTTCTCTTTCGATAAAATCGTCAATTGACCGGAGCAAGTAATCCCGAGTAGGGCTCTCCACAAACTTTCGCAAAGTGCTCAACCTCAATTGCACAATTCTTGGAGAATATTATAGGTCTATCACGTCCACCATAATTAGAAGACGGGTTTTGATCTGTTTCTGTTGGCGATTTTACTGTCAATGACATGCATCTAAAAACACCTTCGCAAGGCTCATGGGACAGGTGATGTTTAACTATTTCAGTGAAGTTTTTGACAGGTTACACACAAACGGCTGTCGTAAGCTGGAACACGGACGGCAGTTCCTGTCAAATCTTCTGAATAAATATGCTGAAACGAACTTGCGACACCCCCCAACGTTTGTATCCTCAATAGTGTGAAACCCAACTATTGGATGCCTCGTTAGGGGTCCTGCAAGCTGAAGCCGGGTCTAGCCAGAATTGGTATCACCAAAAGACTCTAAAAGCATTCTCAAGCAAAATTAGGTTGGCGGCTATAATCGCAGTTTCTGTGGGGGGAGTCTCCACTTCATGATTTGGCCTTGGGTTTTCTGGGGATTGTTCTGGGAGATTTGCAATAAATCACCGGAGAGAAGGTAAAATGGCGGTTCCTGAGAGCAGGTTGGGAATGCTTACACCCTTGCCTAGATTAAGTGAGCACTGGTGAGAAGAGGGAGGCCAGTTATCGCCGCTCTCCTGCTCCACCCACCGATAATCATGCAGGGTTCCCTAATGGTGCCGAACCAGGCTTTCTGAACCAGTTAAAATCACATCACATCGAATCCCGTTCACATTCAAAATCGTGGTGAAAAATAAAAGCGTTACACATACTGATGAGATTCATTCAGAGGTCGTCGCTCCGTCGACAGCCATCTCCATGTTATACCGGATCTGCAGGCGTGGAACATAGAAATAAAACAACAGGATGAGTGGTCCCCAAATCATTGTTGATGAACGTCACTTCTCGTTGAATTGAAATCCCCATTGAATACTGAATGGGAAATGGGAGCGTAATTTCCAGATAGGGATAAAACTACCCTCATCGTGAGGGCAAGGGTAGATGAGCTAGCTTTAGACATTCACCAACTTACCGCACAACCCACCTACGCTACTCTTTACGACCAAGGTTGTTGATTCTAGTCTGAATCAATTGTTCAGAATCCGCAAATATTTTCGGGTCCGGGCCAATCGTTGGCAGAATTTTATATAATGAAAAATGGAAAATTAGCTTAATCTTCGGGTATGGTCATGATTTCATTTCAATACTCGTCGGAGGATAAACTTGATTAGATAACTATTCGTAAAGTGTTCCTGTGACAAAATTCGTGCCGTCATCACCGAAAATTTTAATTTCCACTCTAAATTGACCGATGTTACAAAATAAGCAAGATAAATAGTAGGTGACTTGTCGGGACGATATTTTGGGGTCAGAAGGACACGATTGAAGCTACAATGGAAGCATCGCCGAGGATGATGCTCTCGTCACTTCCGCCTGGTCACGGAAACAGCAGAAACACATCACCACGATTAATGCTATCCTGTTGACACTGGTAGAGCATTGGAATTGCCTAGATTGACCTTCGAGTCACAAAATGGGGAACAGCATTGTACACCGAATGAGTTGAGCGCAAACGGAGCGTTAATCGCAACCAGACTACAGATGGAATATTACAGAGTTATGAACGCTCGTTGAGTGGTGTAACCCCAGGAAATCGAGGGAACCCATACGGTGGGTTGTAGCAGGAAACCCAACATATGCACATTACGGAAGTACGATGTTTTGTTGGTACCTGGCGAAGAAACCACCTTACAATTCGAAGGGGAATCAAAAGCTCGGGCGATTCAGAAAATAAATTCATAGGTAGAAATGGGAAAAGCCAAGAATCTTGGTGGGAAGAAGAAATCCACGAAGTCGCCCATATTAGGTTTTTCGTTGCAGATCAATGACGACCCTGTCCTGTTGTTCATTTGGCTGTCACGTGAAAGCACACCGTGAAGTCGATTCATACAAGACTGGAGAACAAATCAGGTGTTAAGTGGGTCAACTAACATAGGTGAAATATCCACCTCCCTAACAGATTTCAAAGCGCAAGGCAGTGTCTTCTGCAGACTGTCGATACATAGTTCAAGATAAATGGTATTTTAACCAGTGTTCTATGATTTCGAAACATTGGTAAAGAGACCATGTACTCCAAATTAGCTGATATTCAGAGGAAGCCTGTAGACTAGGGGATACATGCCATGAGTTCGAACTAGTGGAACTAAGGTCTGGGAATTAGCATCTTCTGATCCCAATAATATATCTCTCCTAATGAACACACACGGCCTACCATGGGAGCCGAAGGGGTTGAAAAAGACAGCCATACTTCTTGAGGGCGCCTGTGTGTGCGGTAGGTCCTGGTTATTGATCGAGCAGGACTGGCTATGTGAGGCGCCTCTAAAACCTTATCGATACCAATACTTGTATTTTACTCCATAACGGAATATTCGACCTTTACTATATTACGTACTGCAACTTAGTATGGGGCCAAAATAGTGATAGTTAGAAACAAAATAAGCGGCCAGCCAGCAGAAATATAATGGATGCAACTTCGAGGGCAGATCTGAAGATGGTCCCATTTTTGGGAAGGCGCACAAAAGGTAATAAAAGAAACCCAAGTCTATAAGGATTTCTTCGTGTGATCTGGCGCCTCAAATATTGCATGACATGTATGTTACAGTAATGATGTACATCACCGTTCTATTAGGTCCACAATACGTAAGGGACCTTAGATCTCGAGGTGGAAGCACCCAATAACATGACGTTTTCTCATGTGCTGCCAGATATGAAATGAACTGCCAATGGGAATGCAGAGAAATGCAACAATTCCTCGACATCCTTTAACGTTCTCATCAGCAATTATTTTACTGTTGTTAGTGATTGTATTGTTTTCATGTTCTGAATCGTCTCTTTTTGTGTTTTCATTCCATTGCGTTTTGTATTTCGGGGGAAGAAGGGGGGGGGGGGTCCGGCGTAGATCGAGTACATGTTGTTTGTAGCCAGATCGTATTTCCAGTGCCCTGGGTGGAGTATGGAAAATACGTGTTCCAAAAAGATTGCAGAGGCTTGGCTTGCAGTTCGATGGATGAGGTCTTTTTTACAACTTCATGCTCCCCGCTTGTGGTAAAGCCGTGGACCTTCGGAGGGGCTGGGAGTTTGTTACGAGATATTTTGCAATACGGCTTGAGTCGTTCTATGGGCAGTCACTTGAACGTGAACTCCTCCCCTCCCAGGTTCTTGAGGAAAGTGGTCGTGTTCCTGTAATCACCGATCGTCCTTTCGGTGGGATGTAAAATGGCGTTCCCGGTAGCGGGTTGGGATTGACCACACCCATGCCTCGATATCATTGAAGACGAATAGGCGAACACAGTATATTGACGGTGATCATCCACGATATTTAACGATTGGAGTCTGAACCCATAGAACTCAATCCGATCAAATCGAATAGAGACTTTGGACTATTGGCGCAATAATCACAGGATCCGTGAGTTTTTCCAACCTAGTTCCGTAGATCCTTCCCGCTCATCATACGAGCATAGCAGAATTGTCATGCCTACCATTTTTAGTTGGTAGATTGTTTCTCACTCCACAATATACAGTATCTCGATTTAGAAAACCACCAACATGTCATGTGGCATCATTATTTCAAGACATGCCGTCATCGTATTGGCCAATCGGTTCGTAATTAGCGTATGTCGATGCCCAAACGGCTTGGTATACTGTCTACCGGGTTTTGTTGTTTTTCAACTTTTCACCCGTGCAGTTTTTTTGTTATCGAGAACGGTGTTATTGGTTAGCGCAAGGCTCTGAAAAATTTGGAGTTTTATTTCGGATAAATCTGCCAGGTTTGACAGCTTTGTAACTTTCCAGAGTCAGAATGGGCCTTCCCTAGCGTCAGGAGCATTGTATAGCCATAGCACTGCGTCCGAACAACGGGGACTGTCATGCTTCAGGTCTTCCTGTTTAGGTTAGAATATTTGAATGAGACGTGAACCAATCGCGGAAAAATCCCATGTTGGATTCTAACAGCTAAGGCCCCATGCAAGTGATTGTCCCGTGAAATATGTGCACTGTGTCCATGATGTCCACTTGTTTGTGCTACCTCAGGCTCTATGGGTCTATGCAGAGCCAAATCCCGAAATCGACTCGTACTCCCAAGGGCCGCCGACCCTCTCTTGAAACAAGGCTTTAAACATAAACCATGACAGTAAGGGAGCAGGGTCATTTCCTATTCTAACGGAAGCTGCTTTAATATCAATATGGTGATAAAATAGAACCCTCACATATTAACTGGCGAATACCTCGAACAATATTTGGAGAAGGGAAAATGCTAAGGCGGCTGTTAATAAACTGTCCATATAGATTCGACTTAGCTGAAACTGAGTCTTTGGTTGGTATATACTGGGAGCTCCAGTCACCAAACGCTCTGATGTGAGACACCAGCACTGTTTAGCCCGTGTTGCAGGTAGGAACCCATTGGTCGCCAGTTTTTTGATGCTCCAAATAAACATCAACAATTGAGCAGAGAAACCACCACATTGAAAATGTTACAACGGTGCCTGAATTGGAGATCGAAAGCCCCAGAAATTGTTGATTATGGTTCGTTGCGTTCCGAGCCTAGTGGTCAATTCTAGATACATGAAAAACAAGAGACATCGGATTAGCTTGAGATTCGAGATTTCATCCTGCTCCATCAAAATTGGGAGTGTCTGGTTTGGCACTGTGATATTGTCCAGGCAATTCCCATAATAACAATTTGGTTCTGAACCCCTCGTTCCTTGTAGCAGGTTATCATATACAAAACACTATCTCTTTGCTTGATTCTCAAGTTGGCTTTTCTTGTAAGGAAAACAAAACTACGTACATTTTCGGGAATTATTTCCTGTGTTGCTTCGCGTTTCAACAGAAAAGGTGTTCGACATCCAATGGTTCCCATAGGCATCCGACTCCTAACATAGATACATAATGAGTTGCCAGTGAAGACGGTGCTTGTAAGTGGTTTTCTTCACCATTGCCCAAGAGATCGCAACATTGCTGTTCATTTCCCGTGTATATCCCCCATGGACGATAAGGTAACACCCACACACTAATCGAACAACATATTTCGTCACGCAGTCTCCATAATTTGTTTTTTGCTGAAGAGTGTTTTAGTGAGTGGATAAGCCTCCTGCAAATGTGTTGGTCGGGTGTTAATGTCTTCGAAGAGCATTTGGCTCGTTTGATCAGTGACGTCAGTGAGTGTAGTCAAATTCTTTGCGTTATGGTGTTCGTCTTCGGCGGGTTCGGGGTTACAGGGTCGTTCATGAGGCGCTCGTAGTTCCTTTTCTGACCCCTTTTCCTACTGACTAATTGAAATGAACTAAACTCAACAAAACTACCTAATCTAACATTAGTATCAATAATATATATATACCCCAAATATCACCACACCAACGCACAGAATGCAAGGTAATATGTTGTCTGACAATGTCTGAGAAGAATGCTTGCGCGCCCGAACTTCGTGGAATCATAGTCCTCAACACCTCTTCCGGAATGTGCCTTATTACCCTATGTGTGACTGGAGTGACAATAAAATTTCCTGCAATAGTGCTTTGATTTACAGCACGAGACATAGAACCAAAATCCTAAAAGATTGCTGAACTTCGTACGAATTCCTGAAACTTAAAAGGGAAGCCCCAGTTTATGGGCAATTATTGTTTGTGCGTTCAGAGGGCAGTGTTCTTTCCAATACACGAACACCAATGAATGTTGGACTAACTTCTGATCAAACTAGCAGTGTCTGATTCGCCGATGTTTTACAGGCAATCCCCCTGATAAAAATTTGGTTGTGGCTTCCACGTTCCCTCGTAGCAGGTTATCATATACACAACTCTTTTTCTCTTTACGGAGTCCAAGTTGCATGTCCTGGACGAGAGAACACCAAATCTACTTACAATTCAAGTTTTATTCTTGTGTTTGTGTTTCGTGTTACAGCGAAAGGCGGTTCGTAACAGATGAATCGCAACACGTGCGACATTCCTCCAGTTATCTTTAACCATGTGGCGAATAAGTGACATTCAAAAAAACTATAAAAATACCAGCAATAAGCAATTTGGTTCTGGGACCCCACGTTCCTTGTAACAAGGTTATCATAAACCACAACTATCTTCTCTTGCCTGATATCAAGCTGTTTTCTGGTGAGAAATACAAAGCTACTCACAATTCAAGTAGTATTTCTTGTATTTGTTTTGTCGTATACAGCAGAAAGACTTTCCGAGAGAAATCACAAGACGTGATGACATCTCCAGTTTATATTGACCATGGGAAGAATAAGTAACATTAAAAACTAATCAACAATCAGAAGTCTTAATAAACCTGACATTGGCCTATTGCCTTGGATCGGACGATTACAACGGGCAGATAGGTGAATACATATGCGGAGTTGGTGACACCCTGAATAATCGAACACAGGGTGAAATGCCAGTAACTTCCCGTTTATTTAACCTCAGGCGTTTATTTTGTGTGCGCGAAAACTCTTTTGGGATCATAAAAAAAGTTGTATTTGTTGGTTTTTTAACGACTTGTCCGATATATATGAGTCCAAAAGTTGCATGAGATATTACACAGACACAACACATTTCTTCACTATACAAACAGAGCATAGTCATACATCATACTGTCCAACAGTCAAGAGGCGTGCACAACTTATCCGGTAACAAAATCGCAGTAACAGCCACAACTAATATTATTGCATAAGCAGCACGAGTTGTAGTTAGCCAATATGATAATCGGGGTAGGAAACATGACAAAAAACAAATATGTCATGCTGTGTATGATGTAATATAGCCTACCGCCTTAATGTTGTTATCGCGATACACCCAAAACAACCATGGTACAATAGCAATAATAAATAATATGAATTCGGGCACAGTTGAATTTCGGCTGAAAAATCGTCGGAGAGGCAACCTCGTTCGACATGCCGATTTCATGTTCTGACATTGCTGAATTTTTCGTAACATACATGAAACACTCATGTTCTACTTTTGAAAGCCCGGGCGTGATTTTCGACACGAGCAAATTAGGTCACTTCGTTGCGTGATCATCAGAAATGTCTGGCTGCTTAATTCCGTTTAACCTGCCTGTATTAGCCACTCTGTTGTCAACACGTTGATAGACCTTAAAGCAGTTCATAATTTCTTCGACATGCTCATACTTCTTCGACAAGTTCGACAAGTTATGTTTCGAAACAGGAGGCGCCCCGTCGAATCAGCGTTAGTGATTGTGACAGTAATAATAGAGCTGCCAGCATGTGATAGATATGCCAATAGCTTGAAACAGAAACTTGTTTCCTATAACGGTATAAAAGTACAGTCACTACTAGAATACTAGTCCTGTGGAGATACAACGATAAACATCCCATTCAGCAATGATAGTATCGACTATTCCTATGTAATGGACAACATGAAGCCAAAAACTATAATAAACACTTTGTATCTCCAAGTGATATAACTATCTTACGACGATACAAGGATGAAATTGCAATTCAGGGCTAGGCTATATATCAAGCTTTGAGAAAGGTTGATTTGATTTTCATATACGGGTTTATAGAGCCAGGGGATCGTGACCGTGTGTAGTGAATTATCACCGGCGATAATTGTATTTCTCGTTTATTTGTTCTCAATTATTGATCATTGCTTATACTATGAAATCATAATCGACGAAACTAGTCACATAATCTTCTAGGGGCCGTTAAATCGTCCAATAGTGTGAACGCCTTCATCTCTGTCTCTATCGGGATGACACGACACCGGTTATGAAAATTACATCCTTTGGTCCTTTATAACTGAACACGCGCTTGAGCTCTTCTACAACTGCAGTTGGACGAAATAGGCCCTGACATAGATAGATGGAGTGATAGATAGGAAACTTTGAATCATGCAGAATTGAAATCACATGCTTGCACTTATGACATACGAAATATAAGACAATTTGAAAAACGTTAGGAAAACAGGACAAACGAAACACGAGCGAATGGCAAGAAAACACAGACCCATGTGTGTAAAAATGCGTGTGAGAGGTGTGTAAGATGCGTGTAAAATACGTGTAAAAGCGTGTATAAAACGCTATGATATTGCAAATGTGTATAACGTGGAGGATAATAAATTAATTAGAACCACAAGATGAAAACCAAAGGCAAGACTAGTATCGAGTATGAGACTAGAATTAAAAATTCTAGCTGCTTGCCCAACAACGGAGGCATACAATGGAGACATTACAATGTTCTAGAGTCCTCATGAGATGAGAATATAAGTTGTCCAGTGTATACAATATAGCATTTCTGTGTTACGACCCTTCCGATAGGCAAACTGGAGA
This sequence comes from Sclerodactyla briareus, assembly GCA_026419785.1. Lineage (NCBI taxonomy): Eukaryota > Metazoa > Echinodermata > Holothuroidea > Dendrochirotida > Sclerodactylidae > Sclerodactyla > Sclerodactyla briareus. Next base: position 248,140 of record JAODTK010005883.1, on the reverse strand, counting down.
TCACCATTAGAGGGGGTTGTCACTTTCTAATATGTCAAGATGAAACGTTCACATGATTTCATCCCATGAGTGAGGGCAAAAACTGGACGAAGGCGTCATGGTAGTTATCACAGATTTTTCCAGTACTGGGATGATATGATACCCAAAATTGTTCCCATATGTTAGAGATTGTCTGAGTTTCGAAAACACAAGTTGAAATGTAAGTAAAAAATATGGACACTTCACTTCAGTTTTTAGGAAAACACCACGTTGGTTCAAGTGAGGTTATAAGAGAGAGAGAGAAATAATCTTGGCCCTTTGGATGCCTGTTGTGGCCGTCTCTCTACCGACGCGGGCCGAGGGCAAGACTAATGACTATTTTGGATGTAGGTGTGTAGTATGCGAAGTCGTCCCAAATATTCAGAGAACAGTTCTCGAAAATCAATAGACAACATACATTTCCTGCTTGATCACGTTGATTTTATATTTGATATAGTACAGTGACACCTTGCGATTACGTTTGTGTTATGTGTGTGTTGGCATGTGGAGTTGAAACTTCTATTACGCACTGCGTCAGAAGGCGTTGAGAGTTACGCTGGCGGTGTGATGAAGCACAGTGCGGTCCAGGAACACTTTGAAATCACCTAGAATTACGTTTTGCATTGTGTCTAAGTTGTAATTACGCATTGGCCTAACGCAGTGCGTAAATTGAGTACACGTATTGCGTTGAGACAGATTGCGTATACGAAGAGCGTTGAGTTGAAATTTGAAATTGCGTAACGCGGTGCGTTTGAATTGAGTACCACGCGGTGCGTTAGAAATTGCGTACACGCGGTGCGTTGGAATTGTGTACACAAGTGCTGTTGAAATTGCGACGTACAGAATTGCGTTGAAGTTACGTACACGCATTGGTTTATATTGCGTTTACGCGCTGCATACGAGTTGAACCAGTTTGCGTCGGCCAAAACGCGTTGAGATTGCTACCCAGATAAGTCATTGACGCATCCGTAGAGGTGTACTGTTAAGCGGACGCACGTCTAATTTGTGTACAGACAATGCGTTGACGCATTGCATTCACTCATTGCCATTTGGTTGCCGTTTTTTTTATGGTTGGGAAATAAGGGTTGCTACTTTGACATCTGTTTCAGTCGAGTCCGTCAAAGTTATATTCCTCGATTATAATTAAGATTCTGTAACGCCTGACACGAAAGACAGAGAGAAAGAGTTGTGTTCAAGAAAAGTTCAAGACTGAATTATCCTGTCGCCTTTTTTTGTCTCTATATACTGTTTCGGGACTGGGCCGACGTTACAATAAAATAAGTTCAGCTGATTGGCATATGTCGAAGAAATTTCTGGCACTGGACAGATTTTTTTGAGTATGTAGTGTAAACCGCCATCATTCGCAGATGCCCTTCCGACAGTTTTCGGTTTTAGGTGGGGGTGTTAAGTTTTCATTAATTTTTTTTGGTTATGACTTCCTTTCTTGCCTAAAGACAGTCTTACTCTCCCTTTGAATCATTTTCAGTTGTTGTTATTTCCTTCGTGGAAGACTTTCTTTCCTAGTATCATGTGTAACCCCCCAGTACCCAGGGTTTGTTGTCGGGTAACAGTTGACACGTCTCGTCGAATGATGGCGTCCTCATCAAAAACTTGATGTAGGGAACGACAGGGTTGTTGTTAACATCGTGGATGTCTGCTGCAGTCTCAATAAAAATATCCAAGTCTGAAGTGTCCAAAACAGTTTAAAGTGATTTTTTAGGGCTTCATCCGGACCATTGCTTGAGTTCGATCACCCGTGGGTTTTCCCACGTTGGCTGGAAATCGGTGTTTATACTTGAGCCCACCAAAGTCAATGGTCAGCGTTCACCGAGAGCCTAGTCAGGAGGGATATGCCACGTAAGCGTCTTGACGTTGATAAAAAAGGCCCTTTCAAAAGCGGCCACCTTGACCACAACAGTGGCCGGCAGCCGTACAGGCCCATTTAAACGATGCGTTTTTTCGCCCCGACCTGTTTTGTCGCCCCCCGACTTTCGAACGTGTAAGCGTGTTACAACTTGGCGTACGACTACGATACGATGAAATTTATCGGATGGGAGTGTCCACTGTGACGATAAAAATGTCGTACGCATAATGTATCGGAACCGTCTCGGCCCCTCAATAACCGGAGAACAGTAGTGGCGCCTTTTAGTTGAAGGCGAAGCACAAGTTTTCCCCTCTTGTCGCTTTAGGCGGTGCGATGGAATTGCGATGGTTGGAATAGCCTGGTCGGCAGAGTTTGTGAGTGACCAGGAATTGTAATTTCAAAGCAATTCGAATCTTCTGTCTTTCTCAGTAATGTTGTAGGAGGCGTTTGGAGAAGCGCCAATTGACGATCTCGAATCAGACGGATGACCCCACCAATCCCCGCCTACCCTAGTTAGAACACCAGTTTAATAGCATTGGTGTCCAATGATACGGCCGAAGTGAGGTTAGCAAGACAACGCATTTCAGTCAATTGACGAGTCAATTAGCCAATTGAGCTTGGGTAGTCTGTAGAACATGCATGTAAAAAATGCCTACACGGCTCCACTCCACCGGGTACCCTTATACTTTCCTCACTGATACCTACAAGATTATAATAACTTCGGCGTAAATGACATTTATACCCCCAGGCCCCCCACCCCCCCTCAATCGCTTATTCCCGCTGCCTCTTCCGTTTCTATTCCGCCTCTTTCTTCACATGAGGGTAAGGTGTGAATTTTCCGTCAATACGCCAGACTGTGGATCGAGACCCTCGGGGAAAAAAACCTCCTACCCTGACTCCTCTCAACAGCCACAACACCCCCTCCGCCGGCCACTCACTACCAACAGCATATCTCCTGCCTTTGCATGTCACATGATACTTCGTGGCGCCGGCCCGCCGCAACATGACCCTCCCCATACCTCACTGGTCACGCTACTAGCGTATATGGGGAGGCTTTCGGGTGATTCGAACTAAGATATTGGTTTTGTAGGTTACCGTGCCATGGCGGCAAATAGGGCCGAGAAGCTCATCAGAGCCAATGTCTCCCCGGACACGTCACTACCCAAAACATAATCAAAACCCCTGTTTTTATCACTAAAACCCACTTTTCACGCTAAACTCCCCTAATAGCAGGTTTGGCGTTCCATTACTCTTTGCAGAATTGCGCAATTTCATCACTGCATTGCGCCATTTATGCATCGATAAATTTATAGTACGATAAAAGTTAAAAATATTCACTCGACGTCCGCTAAATTTAATCGTATCGTATCGTATGTATGTTGCCCCAGGTATGAAATCCTATTGAAAAATATCACTTTTTAAACTCGACGTCCGATGAAGTTATCGTATTGTATCGCTATGTATCGTATGATGCACAAGTGTGAAACAGCCCTTAATGCTTTTCCACGTCGGGGGCAAGTCGGCCGCCGCGACAAAAATCGCATGCGAGTTTTGAAGAATCGTGCCCGATCCTGTCGTACTGGTAAACGCATATGTTGAACTTCTTGTCACATGCAACAAATATTAGGCTTGCCTGAAAAGTTCAACATGTTGAACGTTGTCGGCTAACTTTCTGAAGGGGGGAAAACGGGAGCGAATCCAGGTCATAGCAACAACGAACGAGCATTTTCCGTGCGGTAAGATAAATTGGCCTGGGTGGTTTACCTTTTCTCGCCAATAAATATCTTCATCCCAGTCCTACAAAAGACAATGAAGGTCGCGCTAGGCGGTTCCAATTTCCACTGTTTCCAGACTGTTGAGCCTGATTCAACTGTCAGGAAGAGTAAAGAAGAGTAGAAAATAAACATGTTAAGCCTATAAGTAGCGTCCTCTCCCGCTTTTGATAATTATCAAATTTATTGTATTTCTGTGAACTTTCAGTCTCACTAAAAATGGGGAAAAAAAGGAACCTAGTTACTTCTTTACAGCCTTTGCAAATGCATAAGAAACGTATTGGATAGCTTGAGGCCACTGGGGTATACCTACTAACATTTAAAAAAACAACTTTTGGGGGGGGGGGGGGCCCTTCCTTATTTTCAGAATCGTCTGTACCAGAATAATAAATAATAATTTATAATTCCTACTGTATTCAGCCAGGGCTATTGTATTTCCTAACTTAGAGCACCAATGGTGCTGTAGCTCAAACTGCACGACTGTACCAAGGACGAATGGTACAATTATGTGATAAATGGTCAAGATCAGGGGCCAGGAGCAGTAGTTCAAACAAGGGCTAATGTCCCTAACAAGGTCCGTTCCATGTAAAACTCGTTAAACGTAGGAAAACATTCAATTGAAATCTTGTGGAAGGAGATCCATTTCAAGAACCAATTGTGTTGAATTTCATAAAAATGGCCACGGGCCCAAGTAGGACCTTGGGACCAAAATTCCTGAACACCCCAGAGAAAGGGGGGGGGTACGGCTGTTATTGTTGTTGTATACATCATGTGACTGAATTCAGCAACGTGACAACAAAATTTGTTAGAGAAGAATTTTGTGTAATCCACATGATGGGCCTAGGATTTCACACTGGGCTTGACCTAAATTCCTGGGCACCAATGAAAGCAGGGCAATTGGACCACCATTCTGACTGAACATGAGCATTGGGCAACAAAATTTGTAGGAGATACAAATTTGCAGTATTTCATATGATGGGCCCTTAGGGCCCAAAATGGGCCTTGAGCCCAAAATTCCCTACCACCCTATATGGCCTCTACCCACGCCACCATTAATTGGAACTTTGAATACATCAATTGAATATTGTGAGAGGAGATGCATTTCAAGTACCATGTGTGAAAATGTAGGGCCTAAGTGGGACTTTAGACCCAAAAACAAAATCTTGCTGAACATCCCGAAGGTACGGTGTTAGACCATAATTATGACTGAACATCAAGCATATTTGCACCAAACTTTGTAGGAGATACATTTTGAAAGTTTACCCATAATGGACTATACTGCGCTTTAATGACTTTGACCTTGACCTTCACCAAATCAAACATGTCCCATAGGTTAATAAACATTGTGTTCAAGTTAGTTTGGTCCCAATCATCACAGAATGACAGTTCGGGACCAAAAAAAGGCAATTGTTGACACACTAGATAGCTAGATGATATATAGATAATAGATAGATAGATAGATAGATAGATAGATCTGAGGATAGATAGATAGATAGCATAGATTAGATAGATAGATAGATAGAAGATTGACAGGTAGATAGAGTGACATGCAGATCCCATAGTTCAACCAGCTAGCTGGTTGAGCTCACATAATGGTCATCTCAAATCAATGATATGAGTTGATAGGCGACTAACCCAATATCATAGACAATAGAATGAGACCAGGCCTATGATATAGGTCAGGCGATGGGTTTAGGCTAGGCACATCATAGATAGGCCCATAATTCTATGATAATCTTCAGGATAACCATATTATTTATATCATAATAATCATTATTGTCATCATCTCTGACCTCTTGGAGGCCCCAGCATAGCAGCCCTAAAATTATTACTAGGCCTGGGGTTAGACTCTGGGGCTAGGCCTATGCCTAATGGAAAACGGCAATTCTGCATTTAGCGGTTTTATTATGCGTATACTAATCGCCTACGGGAGTTTCTGCATTCGGAACAAGTGTTATACTTTATAGAGACACACCTGCGGAAAACGAAACGGAAGTTGTAGAACAAATTTATAGCCTATGCCTAAGCCTACCTTTTTTTTTTCAATGACCTCCCAAAAGCATCACAAATCCTGAGACATATATTAAATGAGATCATATAGTGAAATCCAGGATTACACCAGGAACATATGATTCAGCATCGACAAAAATTTACAACACAACATGCAGACATCATTTTTCAAAGATGTTTTTTGTTTCAAGTTGCTGAACACCCCCTCGAAATTCGAATACCCTCGGTCTACACTTACAATAGTACATACGGCACATGAGCTATGAGCTAGGCTACCGACAAGAGCGGTCATTATCATTTTTGATTCCTTGCCAGGCGGCAAGAGGAATCTATGTAAGCAAGTTTGTGCGTATGTGTGTGTGTGGTGGTGTGTGTGCGTCTTGTGTGTGTGTGTGGGGGGGGGGTGTGTACCACCCCGTGTCAGCACGATATCTAATCTCTAAACGAACCCAACGGTACCCACTTCAATTAGTATGTGGGTTTGGACATTGGGGAGAAGAACCCCTTATTGTTTTTGGGTGCAAGTTCAATTCATTCAGGTCATGAGAGGTGCAAAGTTCAAAAAGCTTGTCATGGGGCGACGATATCTACACGAATGCAAGTTCTTATCAAGTTGAAATTGGGTAATGTGGGTAGCAATGTGTGGTGAGGATGAAGCCTTTTTTTTTTGGTGCCAGTTGAAGGTCCTTCAAGGTCATTATAGAGCGATCCTCCTGTATCTCGACAATGGAACATTTAAGAGGGCCGGCCTAATTGAAACTTTTGTTCGTGTCCGCAAACTACATTCTGATGACCTACTTTGACCTCATTGACCTTTTTGACCTTGTTTTGACCCTTTGACCTGGTGACCTCATGCTAATTTTTTGGATGACCCAGATTCCTCTTGTTGAGGCAAACAAAAATTAATTACACGAACTACCATTCTACAATCTACTCCTATCACAGGCTATCGTATGTTCTGGACCTCCTGAATGTTGAGACGGCTGAAGCACATCTTGACTATAGACAAATTTGACGATCTTCATGTCTCCACCATGGACATGTTAGAGGGCCGCTCTAATTGAAAGTTTTTGTTCGTCTCACAAATAACATCTGATGACCTACTTTGCCTCATTTGACTTTTGACCTTGTTTGAAACCCTTTTGCTGGTGACCTGCAAGTGCTATTTTTTGTGATTGACCAGAATTCGCTCTGTTGAGACAAACAAACAAGTTACTTACACTACCATCTACAATACTCCTATCAACAGGCTAATCGGGATGGTTTGGACCCTCTCTGAAATGTTGAGACTGCCTGAAGCAACTTTTGACTATATACAAAGTTTGACGTTTGGCATTGGTATATTCGAAATGAAGCATCAAGAGAACTTTAGAGGGCGCCTAATTGGAAAGTTTTGTTCGTCCTCAGCAAACAACATCTGATGACCTACTTTGACCTCATTTTGACCTTTTGACCTTGTTTGAACCCCTTTGACTTGGTGACCGCAAGTGCTAAATTTTTTGTGATAACCAGATTCCTCTTGTTGAGCCAAACCAAAAAGTTACATTACCTACCATTCTACAATCTCCTATCCAGGCTTCGTATTTATGGACCTCCGAAATGTTGAGACTGCCTGAAGGACCACTTGACTATAGACAACTTTGACGTTGGCATTGGCAATATGGAAAATGAAGCATCGTAGAGGGATTTCAATGGAAGTTTTGTTCGTTTTGGCAAACTACATCTGTTGACCTACTTTGACCCTTCATTTCACTTTGTTTGTGAACTTTTGACCTTGACTTGCTCTTCAGTGCTTTTTGTGTGATGAACAGATTCCTCTTGTTGAGACAAAACAAAAAGTTGATTACAATCTACCATTTCTACAATACTCCTATCAATCACGCTATCGTATGTTATGACCCTCTCTGAAATGTTGAGACGGCCTGAAAGCACCACTTGACTATAGAATGAACATTTTGACGTTTGCATTTGGATATTGGGAAATTAAATGAAGCACGTAGAGGGTGTTGCAATGGAAAGTTTTGTTCGTTTTCGGCAAGACAATGCATGTCAGTCCAGTAACCCGTGTGGTTGTTTGCTGACGATAAATGTAGGAAGCCTCCCACTTGTTCACCTGGGAGCTCGAAAGTCCATGGGGCCTTGTTCCAAATACGGGGAAGGGGGGGTCTGTCCCACTAGTCACCTCGTGATTGTCGCCTACAATAATAGAGGGGGTGCCACTTGTTTACCTTTTGGGTAGGTCCTGCCACCCCCAACCCCCGGAACAGAGGATTATAGAGTAGTAAGCGGGATTTCGTCCCCACATCTCTTCCCATTCACTTTTTTCCAATATTGGGAGGGTGCATTTGTCCACTGGTTACCCCCGGGCTTCTCTCCCACCGACAAATATAGGGATGCCCTTGTTTCCTCCTTTTGGGCAGGTCTGCCAACCCCCCTCCCTCGGACATAGGATTATAGAGTATAAAGCGGGGAGTTTGTCCCAACATCTCTTCCCTCTGCGGTCTAGATAACAAGGGCCCCTGACACCTCCCAGTGTAACTGCCCCCCCCCACCCCCCCTCTCCCTCCATTGAAGAACTTGTCTGGTTACAGTTGGGCAGGTCCTGCCAACCCCCCTCCCCGGCAGAGGATTATAGAGTATAAAGAAGCGGGATTTTTGTCCCAACTCTCTTCCCATATGAGGTCGTAGATAACAGGGACCCTGACACCTACCATTGTAAATGCCCCCCCCGCCCCTCCCCTCCATATGAAGAACGTGGACTGGGTTACAGATCAACTTTTCTGTCAAGGCCTTCCTTTGGTGCCCGCCACAGTTTTCAGAGCTGGGGGTCTGGGGGTCACCAGCACCCGCCCCCCCCCCCTCCTGGGTCCAGTCAGGCAGAAAACATGTATATTGGGTGGTATTTGAGCCCAGAGTATGGGTTCGTCAGGGTTTAGGTGGGATTGGAATTTGGTTCCTCCATAAACCTGGAATCCTGTGCACTTTACATGGCAAGATCTGCATAATGCGGGTGATATGCGGGTGTGGATAACTTCCCATCTCTTTTGGATGATGTCCCTCCTCGTTCGGAAGTGGGTCATACATGAACCAAGTCTTGTTTCCTGAATTAACATACATTACGTTGATGGTAGGCACATTTTCAATTGAGAATCCAGGGAGGAGTAATTTTCCTCTTTGTGTTACTGCCCTACATGACCATCTTAATTTCCTCCTAAGCATAGATACTACTGTGGTCTTTATTCAAATAACCACTGATTTGATGAGTCATGCTACCTAGTTTGTTTTACCTCCATGTCCCTTAGCTAATTGTCAATACTCTGCCCTGTCATTAATCTGGAACCCAAACAACTGCCAAGGTCCCATTCTTTAACCTGTTGCCATAGAGGGGCTGCTACCATGTGGTCTATAGATGTTGTGCCAGCTATTGTGGGCTACAATTTCATATAGACTGCATCAGTTCAGGGGCCGGGGGACTGCTAGAAGACACTTGGTTTCCCATGGTGCTTAACCATCATTGTAATGTATAGAAAATAAAAAAGAACATTTTAATGTACTGTGTGATAGCCTAACTAACCAGAAGTGCAGTGAAAAAATCCTGTGCATCATGGGTGAGTTTTGTATGATTATTAGTTCTCTTCTGGCCTTACACAGTAACTACAGTTTGGTGGGCACTCCGGTTTCTATTTGTGAATACGTAATGGTAACATCATTTACTAGAGTTATTTCTCAGCTTTGCATTCATGGAGAATAGCTGTTAATATGTTTCCTATAGTAGTCCTGTTCTAAAAAAAAATAAAAATAAAAGTTTTGTATTGAAGAATTGTCGGCAATGGGGGGAATGGTTGGGAGGAAACAATAAGGGGAGGGAGGGAGAGAAAATTTATTAGCGGGGGGGGCACGGGGGATGGAGGCGGGGGGGGTGGGGGGGGGGGTCCAAAGCGCAACACCCTGCCATCCCTCCCTTCTCCCCCGTCCCCCCCTCTCCCGATTACTTCAACGCAGTATGTAGCAAAAGAGATAGTCTTCAGATTATGTTTTAAAACTTCAAGAGAAGGACAAGCGCGGAAGATCAGCACAGAGCACGACATCTCCATAGTCTCGGGGGCAGCCTTCGCGAAAGCTCTGAACATGTTTCCAAGTGTTTGTTCAATTACTTTGAATTTCAATTGCAATTTAGGGATAACTATTTAGGCATGTGATAATCTACAAAAACTATATTTACGGTACTAGATTGTACTCGGCTGTTAATAGTACGATAGGGATTATATACCATGACAGCTCATCGACCCTTTTTTGGGCAATTCAAAATTCTTTTATGGTACTGGTATTTCCTTTTCCACCAGCGCAAGTCGTGAGTTCTGTTGAATGTACATTTTTGTACTTTCGGCTGTATATTAACCGAATAAGGTATTATATACTTATTATACCATGGACAGCCTCATCGTAAGCCACAATTGTTTTTGTTGAGGGGTTTGTTTTTGTTTTGGGTATTCATTGTTATTGTTTTTGGGGCTCAATTCAAAAAATTTCTTTCAATTCAGAATGTAATAACCACAATATGTTTATTTGACCTCTGTTTGAACTTGAAATAATATCGGCCATGTTACTTGGAAGACCTAACAACTACCCGCGCCACCCACAAAGTTTCCTATAATCAACAAAGGTTTTGGACAATTTTTAAATATTTTTTGCATGACGATTAATTGAATTATTAAACAGATTTTCACTCTCTAACTCTGTAAAATTTGTCCAAGATGTATTCTTGTTATTTAGGAAAAATCCTCTGAATCAGAGACTGATGCATAAGAGCATCTGTTAAGTGTTGGGTATTACTAATATACAGACCCTTTAAATAAAATAAAAGTACTGGGTTGAGTCCCTTGTTGAGTCCTTAGTACATTTACGTGCCCACCAGCAATTGCAAAGTGGTCAAACTTTACAGTTTAAAAGGTGATAACTTCAAATGGCCATAGGAACACGCTTAGGAACAAAAAATCCTGAAATTAGGTCATTTTTTGTGCCCGTAAAGTTTATGTTGGAGTTAATTAAACACAGGCTGGAGAAAAAGACTGTACCTAGACCAGTGTTCGCGGCTAGAACCACCTCTATCGTGACTTCCGTTCCCGCATCACATTTTGACAATCGGGGGAAAAGCCGATACTCCTAAAAAATGTCGGTCATCCATCCATAGTTTCAGTAGTTTCTGGCAGATGACACCTGATGTTGAGCAGAAGTGTGAAATAATCACACCGAAAATAGCGTTAATAATTTTGACCTTGAATCTAACCGCCATTCTATTTTGGTACCAATGAAATACCCATAACGCGCCCACCTCCCACTGAAGTTTCGATAAATCCTTGAAGAGGTTCAAAATTGTGCACAATTGACCTCCGTTGACCTGGAAATCCACTGTGGGAACTCTGCCCTGTTATTCATTTACCACTAATACCAATATAACTCTCTCCCCCCCCCACCCACCAAGTCTCGGGTTATCCAACAAAGTTGTGAAAAACGCAAATTTGACCTCTGACCTTGAAAATACCGCCACGTTATTCGTGACCAACTAATACCCCCCACCCACCAAGTTTTCGTAAAACCAACAAAGTTCTGAAAATAAACACAGTTGACTCTACGGTCGGACCTTGAAATACCGCCATGTATTCCGGCACCAATTGTTCCCCGCTTAACCCTACCCATCCCATGTGCGTGTAATCGGACAAACATAATGATTTTGTGCAAATTATGCAAAATTTAGCGGCACCCCCCAGCAATCAGTTGGTCACCACTTTGGAACACGTGTAAGGGTCTGCGAAGGTATCATTGGCCCAATTTCAGTCAATCGGACATTGCCGTTCCATGAGTTATTGTCCAAACAGTGACAAATAAACGCAAAGAATCTGCGATAGCACCCTCGTGAGGTGGCGCCGCCCAACTTTCGAAATCATCCAAGATTTCTTAATTGCTGACATGTGTGAAACCCTTGGTGGTAAATCGGACATTGCTTCGAGATCTACACAAAAATCTTTTCCGGCGGGCCGCGGACGCTGACGCAAAACACGGCGGATAACGGCTAAGCGCAAAACCATAATATTCGCCTCCTAAGGTGGGGATACAATTAGGCCTAAATTATGGCTTTCTGGCATGTTATGGTACACTATATGCTTTCTTACCTGGTTACACCCCATAATATTGTGTCGCCTTCCTTATATACTTATCAAGTCAACCGAGAGTCATTGCCCTGGGTAATGGTCCTTTTCTGGACTATACCTGTTACTTAGCTGCAAGGTTACATGAGCAAAACCAATAAAATAGCTAAGTTTTGGTGTCCTAGTCAGGAAACAAACCTTATCCAAGACTATGGGCAAACTTTAATCACATCAGGGCAGACGATGACATGGGATGGTGCAGCAACTTTACCACAACCCCCCCCCCTTTATGTTTTGTCTTCACCCCCTCTCCTCACTTCATTGTTCATGAACATGTGGCCTCACTATACCTGATGGACCAACTTCATTTTCCCCTCTTCCTTTTTTCCCTTCTGAATTAATGTTGAACTAATTTTGTAAGTGAAGTGGTCACGGCTGGTGCAGATAAGTGACATAATCCTGAGAAAGATTTTTGCTACTTGGAGTGGCTGTTCGCCACCATGTTGCCTGTTAAGTGTTTATTGCTTCATGCTGTTTGTGGTAGGTCATGTATTTTACAGTCTTTGCCCCCATGAGAGAATTTAGTGATAAGTGGCAGTGGCCTTGTGTTTGAGGATTAAATGCCTGCCCCTCAGCTGGACCATTGACCTACAAGTTACCCCTACCTCGAAGGCTGGGAGTACAAGGATGACATTTAAATGCTTAAAAGTGGGAAAAGTGTTGATTTAGATCCAGACCAATTGAAAATGTTACAAGGGCTTGTGAAAGTACAACATGCTTTTGAATTGACATTGATTTACCAAGAGTCGCACAGTCTCCTGACTTGTCATTTGCATGCCCCCCTGATACCCTGACAATGTAAAGTCCTGCACTTGTGGGATCAACAAAATGGGTACAATGAACAACTCTTGCATAACTTGGGAATTTATGAATAGTGACACAAACGTAAACACGGTCTTTCCAAGACTGTGACCACAATATAACTCTGCTGTACAGGAAAGCCACTTTTACCTCCATGTCTGTAGAATACCACTGAAACAACCCTCAGTAACCAATCACTGCCAACAATGATTACATGACTCCTATTGGTCCTTTTGAACAATGACCGCTGCAAGACCCACATGCCCAGAATGAAGAGGGGGGGGGGATCATGCCTTGGCATGTAAATAGCCAAACATGACTGGGGCTAATGGTGGCTCCCCAGCCACCACAGCCAGTGGAAAAGGTGTAGGGTGGAAATATCTCCAGCCACTCCCCCTCCCCACCCTTATCACACTTCACAAATGGCGACACCTCTAACGCTAACTACGAATGACAGGTCGTGACATGCTTTCTCATTTGCAGTCTGAACTAATTGCTTAGAAGAGACTACTGGTCACTATTTCCTTGTTTTCTGCATGTGATGGTCTGTCAGTTTTTCTTTTCTCCAAAAAACGTGTGTGTATGTTGTAGGCCCTAACCTGTTTTGTCCCAACCTAAAGTTCCCAACGGCCATTCGTGGTGTCTAATTTTGCAGGTTTGCCAGATATCACGGGATGAACTTTGGTAGTAGGGATGCACTGGATCCTAATATTGGATCCACCGGAATCAAATTTGGCTGGATCTGACTTGAAATCCAGCTGGATAAAAGCTGGCCGGACCAGATTTTTGGCAGCTATGTGGCAGCCTCAATGGATACAATTTGTATGCTAGTAGTATGCATCTAATTAAATAGGCGGTTACGTACCCACTGCTCCATCCAGACACATGTGCGGTTTAATAATCCATGGGTTTCTCCCTGATGCAATTGCCATTAATCTTGTTCCTCTCTACACTGTGAGTTTTGTGGGTTTTATGGTTTTGGGGCTGTGTCCACCGGCCCGCCGCCTCGTCTCCCCAGAAACTTAGGCGTAAATGGAGTAACTCTCTAAGATGCTTTGTCCGATGATCTGAACCTTGGTACACAAGTCCGTTCAAAGGAAATCACAGTTGAGTTCAAAGTTGGGCGTCAACAAACCTCACTGAGGACTAGATGTTAGATCTTTGCAATTTGTTTTCCTTCACAGTTTGGACAATAACTCTTGAACGCAATGTCCGTTGACCTGAAACTTTGCACACATGTTGACCTTGCATTCCCTTAATGAGTTTGGAAGTGAAGACCCCTGCCTTGCTGGGGGGTCCCAATGATTTGCATTATTTTTTTAGCAAAATGTAAAGTTTGACGGATTCATTCACACAAAACTCTTCTGTGGGTGGGGTAAACATTTGGTCCCGAAAAAACATGGCAGTAATTTCCAGGACTCCAGAGGTCAAACCTTTGTGTTTACTTTCACAACTTTGATGGATTTGAGTGAAATTTGGTGGGGGGGTATTATTGGACCCGAATACATGGCAGTAGTTTCAATGGTCACCAAGGTCATATTTGCGTTATTTTCGCAACATTGCTAGATTTTTATTTTATAGCGAAACTTGTATGTTGGGGTATCTGTTAGGCGTGTTCCTGAATAACATGGCGCTAAGGTCTAAAAAAAAAATGTTTGTTTTTGGTCCTGACGCCTGCTCCGAATGTCGGTCTTGTGTTTGTACAAAATTGTTTGGTTTTCAGTTATTTTTTTGGTTTTCTTGTCAGCTGGTTTTTGAGTGTCTCGTATCTCCAAGACAACAACATTCCTGCCATGGACATTTAGTTGTCCATTGGCCGACCCAGGGCTGCAATCAAACTAGTTAGTATCAAGTCCCTGGTCAAATTTGCCATGGCATGCCCCAAATTAAAAAAAAAAGCCTATTAACCGGTGGTAAAAATAAATCAGACATTTTTGACATGAAACGAAACAAGTTTTATGTTATGGAGACAACTAACGAGCCTATTACCAATACCTCATCTGATTGGTAGGGGATAGGAGCACTAGTACAATTAAGCCAGCAAACTCTCCTTTGTCTGACAAAAATTCCAGAAAGGCAAGGAATCACACGCATAGTTTGCGTTCTTGTTCAATAAATAAATTTAAAAAAAAAAATTTAGCCTACACCTTCCTGCTTAACTGTAGACTGCCTCCTACGTACATGACGATTTGGCATGAATACGCGGTATCCAAATATACCACTACTTATATACACACAAAACCCCCACGTTAGTCGGGGCATGCGTGACTAACCTAAAGTTGGGGTCATTCTGCTTAGTCAGCACCCTGAACCGAAGTTGTCGTTGTCGGGCCTGATTTTCCCCCCGGGGTTGGTACTGACGTTCCGTAACTAATTGACTTATTAGTCAGGCCTGCCTGACGAGGTCATTTGCATGCCGGACTAACTTGTGCAGAATCCAGCCCTGACTAACTTAAGCCAAAACACCTACTTGACCAACCCATAGCTTGGTCGGGGCTGGCCTGACTAACCGCAACTACCAATTTGTCCTGATGACTGCCCAGGTTAGTCCAGCGTGCCTGCTAATGTAGTAGCCTGCTGTTTTGACTGGTAGGTTCGGGCTACACTATGAAATGACCGATTGCGCCTTATTCAATTCATTCGATTGTGAACATTTCAGTGGGCTCACCTCCTGTGCTTAAATTAACTGTCCTCGCCGCTAGAAGTCCTATTATCATGGATTGCTGATAGAACATTTCTCAAAATCACAATCCTCAATGTTCCTAAATGATGTTTTGAATTATATATGCGTAAACACAACTTGGGCACTATAACTGTGATAGCTATACGAAGAAAATAGCATCCTAAGGATGACACTACGGGAGTAACTTAGTATTTTTTCCATCGGATTTTCGAGATATTTATGTTATTTATGTTAACTAGGTAGCTTCCCTGAAACAAAATTCAATTCAAAACTTGTTGGCCAATGCACCCCACAAGTGATGATGATTTATTCTTTGCAGTTCCGATCACGCTAAAACAACTTGGTGACAATGCCCCACAATTGGATATTGGATTGTTATTCTTCTTTCATGTTCCGATACACGCTACACAAATTCCTTCCTCCCTTCCCCCTCCCCCCCCCCCCCCCCCCGCCTCTCCTCTCTGAGTGGTTTTTCGTGGTCTAGGTTTGCCTACAGGTATATGTTATATTTTAGTCTTCCGGTCGGTACAAAAATCGGCTTCGAATCCCGAAATCCTGATTTATCGTTTTCAATCATCAGCGAAGTGGTTAGTACATTGAACTCGCAGGAAACATCACATATCTTGTATTCATTTTTCGCTGACCGAGGAAAGTGTTTTCATACTGCGAGACTACCCTTTCGAAGCATGTCATTGAGCATGCGCAAACTATACTCCGAACTTGCAAACTTGTGGGATCAAAAATTGTAATCGGTTGAGCAAGCCATCTATCTTGCTGGCAGGTGCACACATTGCGCTTATCTCACGTCCGTATGTAACGTATCTGTACTGCATGTACTTGTTTGTTGGTTTTCAATCATGCGGGCTGTGTCTCGACTCTCGTTCTCGTCGCATTTTGTTCAAGTTCGAATTTCTCCTCAACCCAACACTACGGTAAGGTTTCCGGATGTATGAGGAACCAGATACAGGGGAGTCTCTTGGAAGGTGGGTATGATAGTTAACAAAACACCATAACAGCGATCAGATTATCAGTGTGATGTCATGGTCGTTTTTATATTTCGAGGTGGGCTCCTGTATCGGCTATATTAGGTAGGCCTAGCCTAACTATTATGTAGTTAGAGACTTACTAAACTATACTGGCTACCTTAGCAGTTACATGAGTGTGAATTGAATGATGCTGGGACCGAAGTACGTTTGCTTAGGCTTAGCCTAATGTCTGGAAATTGTGTACGAGACCCCCAAATGGATGGTGATTCCAATCATTAATCAATGATGTAATTCCGATTTCTCTCAACGTCAAATGAGGCCATTTTTTGATCCCCGAAATCACCGCCTAGGCAGGCACAATGATAAAAAATTGGAGGCTATTCCTCCATGGAATGAATATTTGAGCCAAACAACTCCAAAATATTTTGCTCGATTTTGAGTTGGAAAGTAAAGATTTAACCACGAATTTCTGCAATCTTACTGTGAAGGTAATTTAACAAGTGATATAACCAGAAGCAAATTTATCGGATGAGCGGTGATACAAGCCCACAAATGAGTGAATGTCATAAGACTTGCAGGCTTGCTCTATTGACTGGCTAACACAAACCGTGCCCCTATGAAATGAGTTTTTGCACGTTCCACGTTCCCGTTGCCATACTACGTTTACTTAGTATAAATACGGTTAATAGTACTTCAGTACAACACAAAATGTCCCTCGTGTGAATAACCATGTTCACCATATTGGTTTTTGTAGCAGTGTATTTTTATGGATAGATTATTTTAAAAACGTCCCTAATTGATCCCAGTTAGTTGCAGTGGAATTTATCGAGATGTTCCTGTGAAATTATACGGAATTTACCAGTAACATTCATACTATTGAATATGCATTATTGGCCGTTATTCACCACAAGTGAACAGTGTGTAATCTCACATGATTTTAGTCATGCACTAAATATTTTAATAGGGTGCTCTAATGTTAGTCACTTTCCATGCGTTTCCGGATGTCTTGGAATTGTACCTGGTGTCAAGAAATTTTTCAATCACATTTCATAAAATTTGATGATAGTTCACACACAGACAGACAAACAAGGGACAGACAACGTCTGCAGTTGACTATTCTGTCGGTCAAACAGTTTCATCACAAACTGTACCTTCTCACACTTTGAGCTGATCTTAATATGACAATTTCATTATCAACTAATTGTACATGTCAGGCCACTGGTCTAGGCCTTCAAACACTCCGATTGTTAAGAAAAAATGTTTATTGATGTAACACATTGTCCTTGATGCATGGTAGACTTCATTTGTGTCTTTATTTTAATGAAGAAGTCCTGCCTTTACTTTCCTGTCCTATTGAGGTTTTCCTGTCAAGGTTGTAAACCATGCCAAACATACATAAATTCTCCATCAAACCTTGAGAATGAAATTCAGGATATTCGTCTGGCAAAAGATTCCTATTGAAAAAGTTCAGCTGTATTGTTCTTAAATGATGGTTCCCATATTTTTCTTTCTCAAAAAAGAGTACAACAATACCCAAAGGCCCAAGACCATTTGGCACTTGCATTAGAAAAACTAGCAAAATATCCTCTTGTCCCTCCTCCCACATTTGATGCAGATGGCACTGCAAGTGTCGAAGTGTTAAACACTTCAAATCTTGAAAGAAAACCTCCACACTCCGGAGTCAAATTCATTCGCTAATGTTAAACGTGATTTACGCCTGTTTGTCAGTTCAAAAAGTGTTTCAAATAAGTGTCTATAGTCCGGCTACACACTCTCGCACACTTTTGGCATTTTTATCTAACCATTTCCTTCCGCACATATCCACATATCCATGTGCTATATACACAGTGGTACCTACACCTAATGTAAATAATGTCATTCAAGAGACTATTGTACAAGTAGCGTTGCGTCATGGGATTGACTTAATATAAACATAAATAGTTTTTTTTTCATATATCCCATGGGCGTTGTGAGGAAATATGTCTGAAAACACAATACCATGACTTGTTGCGTATGCCATATTGTGCCCCCGCCCCCGACATAAGATCGTGACAAGGATGAAAACTTCTGTTGTAGAAATCTGTGTGGATTTTCCCATATAAATTTATTTTTGTGTCTTATGGTCTAATCAAGCCTTCAATTGCTCCTGCAGACCATCTATTTTTGTTAGTCACACTCATAATCCTGAGGAAAAAGCTGCATGTTTTCTTAGCCCGTGCATTTTTTTCATCAGATTTTTAATGATACCCCAGATGGGAGGCTACAAGTCCTCACACCCCAAACACACAGCCAGGTCTGTGCTGATCAATGACTTCAAATCTGGCCTTGGGTAGTATGCCTCTGGCACTGGTGTGGATAGACAGGGATGAGAAGCCACCTCCGTGCTTCAACAAGTCCATTGGGCTGATAAGTCCCAGCGTGTGAATTGAAGACCGCAAGGTATGTTTCTCTTTTCCTTTTTTTCATCCTTGTATATACTGTAGCACCTTCCTCCGCATAACATAGTCAGTGCACTTCCCATACAAATTCCCAATATCACCCCTGATATGCTTATTGGAAAACTTCCCTGTTATATTATCAATCCCACACAAATCCATGTTTGTGTTCGCCATACCATAATACAATGTGTTTACTTCATTGTGTTTTTTCCACGGGACTTCCCCATAGCAGCCATCAACAGCACATGGTACTTTGCGGGTCCCAAATTAAACACCGCTGGGTGATTGAAAGAAGTACAGTCCATGGTTGTCATGTCCTGTGATTTTCACTTCAGTGAAGCCCTTTCGGTTCGAGCATCGTGGATTTTGTCATTGTAAATACAATAGTGTTTTTGCCCAGACTGTAATTTTCCATCTGAGATAGTGAAACCCTTGTCGCCATGTTATAACGCCTGGTAGCCCATTTCCAGCCCACCGTATGTTTCCCTGGATAATCTAGCGAGTTTTTTTCTTTGTGACTGGTATTTTTAACGTCTTAATTCAGATGCCACTTGGAAGCAGCCACATGTTGACCTGCCCAAACTACAGTAAATGGAGAGAACATCATGCCATCTTTGTGACGCCAGATGCTGAAAGGTGATTTTACTCTATTAAGGCCAGTGAGTATTTTAGTTCAGTTGGGACCAGCTATGGAAATCGTCGTCTCACTTGATTGCCATGCAATCCAGGAGTGGAACAGCACCAACCCCTGGTTAAGCATAGTTAACAGCCCATAATTATTATCATTATTTCAACCCCAATCCTATTGAATATTAGTATAGATATATTGGCCTAGTTTTCAATTTAAATCCACACGTCGCATTCACAAAGGGGCCTATCATCCATGGGTAAGAAATTCCAAGTACCACGTCAAATCAACTTTCCCCCCCCCCCCCAGCCAAATTCACAGACCTGGGCCTTGTACAATAACAGTAGCGGAACCAGTAAATGTTTTCCTGCATGCAGTATAAGCCAAACTACCATGCTAGTGCTATCTACGCTGGGCCGTGGCTCGATCCCGGCGTTTGGCGAAGCGACGAAGCTTAGACGGACTGACCGATACTCGAGCCGGGGACCAATCACAATTGGGAGATGTCAGGACATCACGCCACAGATTTTTATTATCACCAGTAACACTGGACCTGGGTGCAATCTCAGCTCCAGTCGATGTGATCATTATTTTGATAGGGGAATGCGATGAAAAATTTGTTAATCGTATGGGTCATTGAGAATTTCGAGGCTGCCCTGGGAATGCAGGGATTCCAGGGAAGCACTGTATTTTTAGCATGAATGTATTAAGCGAAAAAATACCGGAATAAGAATTTGCAAGCTTGGAAGAATATGGGTGTAATTGTGTACTGTTTCAGAGGGGAAATGCGAGTCGGCGTGATGTGTGGTGGGTTCTTATTTTTTGGGTGGGTGGCCAGGAAGACTTCAAAATACGGCAAGTAGAAAACACAGTTCATTCAGGTGAAAAAAAAATACCATAGATGGTGCCTGGAAAATGAACCAAATGGCCAAGCCTGATTGGGAACTGCATCAAAGGTCCTTCAGGCTTTTTGTCTCTTCCAGACCCATTGCCAGTCTAGAAGAGTTACGAGTGTAAGTGCCCGATAGTAATTATTATTAGGGAAAAGGGGTGTCAGACATTCCATATCCATATCTGACATCCACACTAATATGATTATAGTACTAGTACTGCCTCAGCTTGAAAATCTGCGAAAACCTTGCTAAACCTTGCTCCATATTGGCATGCAAATGGATCGTTGCCCTTTTCAGAGATACAACGTGTAATAGTGGGAGGTTATTGGATGGAACCAACATGTTTGGGTGATGTTCTGTTTATCTGTTTGTGCTCTGGCCAAATACAAACTACACTAATGGGGGCGCACATTGTTTTATTTGTCTGTGTGGGGTGCTGTCCCTTGGTGTTAATGAATCACTAGATAGCTTTCTGTGTGCTAATTCTTTGAACCTTCATACATGATTTCTTCTCCAGACACAAACCCAGTGTCATCTAGAATGGATTGTGAGGGACATTCTGGAGGGTACTCTTGTTTGCTGATGGACTACCAGTTGGCCATCACTCTGTAGACGTCTTTGCTGCAGTGATGTGGATGTCAGCGTGTCATATCTCCAACTTGACTTATGGGATGTTGTCAAAACTGTCTGCTTCGTACAACAAAGATATTACTGTAAACAAAATTATAGGCTATACGGAATTTCCCAACTGGTTTCTGCTTTTGTGAAATATTCTTATACATCTATAGAGACTCATTCTGCAATTTTTTTTTATTTCAAACCATTTCATGCCATAGGTTTTTGTATAATTTCACCTGAGTACAGTAAATAGGTTGAGACCATGCAATATTTCTGTGCCTAATATTCATAGTGTATGGTATTTAAGAGAGACTTGGAAATGAATTTCTGGATGAGCTAAGGTTTTTAGTGCATGTTCTCTTGTGGTTGGGGTTCCTGCCAGTGGAATGAACACATTTCAGCGGCAATCTGCCGAGTACATGTGTTCATTTTCGGGTATGACATCAAGCGGTGGATTTGTTGATGATTTGGAGAATGCAGAATTGGTCATGGATACATGGGAGTAACCGGAGGGTGATCTGTTTAATTTTTGTATTCCATATCGGGTCTTTGCAATGACACCCAGTCTGTGAATTTAGGCTTTATCACTAAATTTGGGCAGTTGTTGACACGGACTGTGCACGCATCTACAAAGGTGATATTGGTATGGAGTTGCTTTGGCTGTCCACATACATATTTTTCCTTCCCCTCGTCTCATTTTGACTTGAGATTTTGACTGTAGAGTCAGCTTGAACAAATTGATTATTTTCCCTGATTGTCCCACACAAATGAACAAATTTTAAGGAAGGGGGTGGTGACAGGTTGAGTCGGATGTTTTTTTTAATGCAACATAAAACTGTAGGAGCAATCCGGGTGTTTTAATTGCATGTGTTATGGAGGATTAGTATAGAGAAGTATTATTTTGCGATCTCCCTAGTGTCCAACTCAAATGTATGTTTATTGGATGATCAAAAGTAACTCAAGTTTACCCGGTCTAACTTGACAAACTTGACTAACAAAATTGGATGGACAATCCCATGGTCACATAGTACAGAAATATAGGATCTAGTAGCAGTGGAATCCATACTTCTACTATATGACTGTGGGATATTGGTATCTGTTAGCCATTCTTTTCTTACCATCACACGGAATGTTGCCAATATTGTATTCATAAGTTTTTTTACACTCAAGTCACATCTCATCTGCTTGCCATAATGCTTTAAAATACCATTCTAGAAATTTCATAAATTCTATTGTTTTGTTCATTAGAGTCTAGTTTTATTTGTTTCATATCCACTTATTGTCTGATGGTGGCAATGTGACTCCGTGCTTTGGTTGTCCTTAAAATAAACTGACCAAAATCCATATCCCTCTTCGATGTCATTTCCCCCAGAAGAGGCGTCTTTGAGGAGTCCTCTAGACCAGACCCTCCTGAATAGGCATTTTCAATGTATAGCTATATAAACTGCAGTATTGCTACCCCTCCCTCCTCGGGTAATGAGAAGTTTCTCCAGGGGTAACGTTTTGCTAGTTAGTTGAGAGCCTGATCGAGTCTGGCCAATTCAAGTACGCTTTTGACTCCGCTAGCTGAACTAACTTTGATCCTAGTCAACGCGCTTGACTAACCCAGATCTTAGTCGGCATGCTGTATTAACCTCGACATTGGTCAAGATTACACCTATCTGGACTAAGGCCAAGTAGTCGGGTTTTTAGGTCGGCGGTTAGTCAGCATGCCTGACTAATGTATTTTTTTTTTGTTTTTTAGTCGGGCGATAGTCAAATCATGTCTGACCTAATGCTGTTATCGGGCTCCTTAGCAAGCGTGCTTGACTAATGTTGCTTGACTAACCTCAAGTTGGTATGGCAGGCCTGACTAAGCCATGCTAGTCAAGCTTCTTAGTATGGCTGGCAACTAGCAACTTCCCGCATTAGTCAAGAACGATTGACAACCATCTGAACTACCTAAGTGTAGTCGGGGCGACTAATTTGGGTTTTTCAGTGTACCACTACCTGTATTACATCGGTCCGTGGTTAGCAACTCGTATACATGTGAAGAAAGTTGGGATCATTGTACAAAGGGTACAACTAAGTTAGGCCATACCTAGTGCATCGATCATTCCCTATTTACAGTAAGTTGGAACAAACTCCATTATGTGGAGGTGAGTGTGCGGCTGTGACCACATTCCGTTTCACGTACTAGCCTATACAGGCTAAACGTATCATTTCAAACTACAGTTTCAGAAGTATTTTTCTTTTGCACACACCAGTCACATGAGAGATTTCTGAATGATATATAGACACTGGACCTGACAAAAATGTGAAGTAATCACCTGTTTTTTCCATTTTGAAAGACTATATAATAATAGTATAATCAGTTTCCGTCTAACACCCTGGGTTTTACACAAACACCTAGCTACTACGCATACAATGCTACTTCACGAGGTGCGCAGCGCCTCCACGACCATACCCAAACCTGCGCCGAGCGCACGACTCCCGAGCTCTACTGACGTGACATAATGCGCTAGCGCTGCTATGTGCGAAATGCCCGCGGCTCAGCGCGCACAAGCTGCATTAGTGCAGTTTATTAATCATTTGATATGTTTTATTAATTTCATAGCACTGGGGTACAATATTGTGACAAAGTGTTGGTGTGACCTGTTTTTTTTCCGTGGCGGGCTGCTACCATGACAACAGGTGGGCAAAGTGAAGTTGTAATGTAAACAACATTGATTACGATGGTTCTGTGGCCCGAGTATGGTCTGACCTTATCGTTCCGATGAATTTGGTCCACGCCATGCAAAACATGTTATTTTGTCCGGTTCGGTACATCTTCAACCCACATCGGAATGCCCTAAACCGAGTGACACGGGGATCAAACCCCTGGTCCAATCCACCCAGCCCTCATCTATCCTCCTTCTATCATCCATCCTCCATCCTTTCATATCCAGTCTCACCATATAATTAATGGCTGTGAGATTGCTTCATCCCAAGGGGGTCAGAACCCCCCCCCCCCCCCCCGCCCCCTCCCCCCATGACCCAGTGACCAATACGAAATAATTGTAGTTCAGTTGAGAGTTTTTCAGCGTTGTTATATACGCAATATTTCGCAGTAGCTTGGTAACTTCGCTTCGGCCGTCAATTAAGAAGGTATCCCACACCTAGCAAAAAAAAAAAAAAATCAATCTTAAATGATTCAATACAAGAAATTAGAAGATGACCGAAATCTACATTGCGGGATTTAATCATCATTATTTCTTTATGCGACTGTGTTTCTGACTCTAACAGTTCAGTAGTACGCATAGCTCTATAGGCCCGGGCAGAACATCGCGCACGAATAAATCTACTTGTGAACGCAGATTTGTTGAACTTTGTCGCGACAGGATGTCGCATGAAAATCGTCACTATTGTTTTTGTGGCCATTTACACGTACCGACTTTTGCGTACGATCGTATCGTGTAAATGAGCCTTTAACGTGTTGATATAGACGTACTCCCTGGGTGCTTTAAGCGTACATGATTAATTCCCCCGTTTGACCATAGTAATTGCATCTTGGGGCGACAGCTTCAAGCTCTTGAACAGCTTTATCAGCTTTAATCATTTACTCCCTCCGGTCTTGTGACGGATTTGTCTGGTATATAAATCGTATCATGTGAAAACTCCCGTGGTGAATAGTATGGCCGAAGGGATTAAGTTAACATTTCCAATTGGGGGGGAGGGGGGGGGGGGGTGCAAACTTGACTTCCTATTGTACATTGTTAGGTGGCACCACATGTCATTAACGTAGACGCATACACCACCCCCACTACATTTACCACCACCAGTTTTTTGCACTGATTCGATTCAACTTGAAATTTTAAAATACGTTGCATGGAAGAGTGATCGTGCCAGTGTGTCCCGAATTGGAACAGATTTCCTCAAACCGCCCTTCAACAAAGATTGGAGCAAATTTACAGCTTTGGAGCAAAGTTATTTTTTATTATCCGTGTCCCGATTCTATATTCTGTAATTTCTGTGATATTTAATCAATGGAACAAACTGACGCACGTGACCTGAAACGTGTGCCCGTATGGTGTACTTATGATTATCTTAGAGATCAATCCACCATTGTGTGGGCATGTGAACATAGGACACATACTGCACACAATTTCTCTCACGATTTACAAGCATCGCCGAAATAAATGGAAAACCCGTACCCATTCTACCATACCCTGCTGTGTGTTCAACATTTGTACGAGACAGAATTCGAAAAATTACTGAAGCGCTTTAGCCATCGATCTTGCATGCAATAATCAAATTCACCTACTCATCACGATATGTAGCGTTTCGTTTGAAAATAGAAGATAGTAAATTATACTTCAATTGCGCAATGGGCGCGCACACATGTATATGTTAAATCCAATAGTGATTGGCATGCCAACACAAACATGGCATTATATTTTCGACTATTATTGATCTCGCATCGTACAAATCCCTCCTATTAGCCGTGTAGTAATCTTAGGTTGACGTGATTTCCTTGGAATCCATTTCACTTTTAGTTACGTCCCTGGTGGATTCGTTGAAAAAAAAAACGCATTTTTTTACACTCCCGCACGTACCATGGGCGACAAGAAACATGGGAGTAAAGGAAGTTAATCAAAGTAACCCGGCCAACGCTAACAATTACTTGTGATCAATTTCTTTACAGTGCCTTGATGTTTATTTGTCACCAAAGGTTAATGTACGCTTAGTCACACCGGCGCAAAGTCCTTGAACAACATTTGTTGGGCTTTAGTGAAGTTCTCTTAGCATTAATCGATATATGGATTGTTTTGTCCACAAAGGCATATTTAAATTACCACTGCAATGGACTGAGACCCCAACAGACAGAATCTTTCTCAACACATTTGAAGTAAACTAGTCACCTTCGAAAATCTTTCCCCTTTTTTGCTGCTCATAATGGGTTAATCCGTGACTTTTCAGCTTAAAAACAAACATGTATCGTGTTAAGCCTTGTGGCCTGGAAGCAAGTTACAGATGGCATATAATAAGCTTAGGCCCTAGCGGTCATGTTTCCTATTATATTTTATAATTATACTGTATAGTCCGGTTTCAGAGAAACATATACATTATATGTTACTATATACTGAAATGAGTCCTTCAGGTCATTATCCTTTTTTCTTTCTACCACCTTCCTTGTCATGGAAAGGCTTTTCCAGTACCAGGAACCGGGATGATGTTCGGTGTGTTATTCTCCGTGTACTGTGCAATGCGTAACCGCTTACCTATCGCTTGCTGTTCGGGATTCCCCACTATGGCGAAATGATGTTGGGGGAGACATAACACCTGCATATCTCCTCTGCTTCCATTGTTGCCTGTCGACTGTTACAGCTGTACACATAATTTAAGATTGGTAACGGTTGAAACTTTATGGACTTTTATTCCTTTCAAGGATTTGGGGGATTTTGAGGGTGGAAAGTGGGATTTTGACAGACTTTTGTATATTCCTCCAACTGCTCGTGTCAAACCCCTGAGAGTTTCTATTCAGTAGCAAACATTGTATGAAGTAATCCGTAGACATATGAGACTATGCGGAGGGGGTGTTGTCCCCCCCACTTACTTCTCTGCATGATTTTTTTGACTGCATGAAAATACCATACTTCTGGAGAAATGCTTTCCGAAGAGAAAGCAACAATAACACTAGTAGTGAAACTAGTTTAGTTAACTGGCCAGAACATAGAGCTGGCCATCTATACGTCCGTTCCGTGTCCGTGAAATTAGATAGATTAGGTTTATTGCCACCATAGTGGGAAATCGTCTTCCACCAGCATTACATGAATGCAATGTGCAACACAATTGACCAAAAAAAATAATAATAACAAACGCATCTTCTCACAGAAGTTTATTAAACATGGAATAGATTAGGAACCGGGCTTGCCGAAACTTGTGAAGGTTTGTGCGTGGAACCACGGTCTTCCGATTCGTCGGGGGAGGGGGGGGGGGGAGCGGGGGATGTACCCCCCACCCTTTTGACTTTGAGGTAGGGAGGATGGCCTGTACAAACATCCCCAGTTTTTGTCAGTCCCAATCTTATTTTGCAATGAGTTTCATCATAATTAATACCCAATTCTCCCCCTTTTATTACAACGAAATATTTGTATAAGTTTAGGCGACCAACGGAGAGGCGTACTCATAACTACATTACCACAGCCAATAAACTGTCATTTACTACGTCCTATACTACCCTATCTGATTCGTTTTCCCTGATCGGATCCGGCGGCCGGTTGCCATGGTTCCCGCTGCACGTGCCCACCTGATAACTTTGAAACGAGACAAGACAAAATTTGATCCATTTAATTCGCCGGCCGTCCCGCCCACGCGTGCAGGGTAGTTATGTGCGCGGCTTGCGTATAACAAGTTCGGTAATGCTCTCCGTCTCCGTTAAATTTTTATATCCCCCACACTGTAAGTTGTTTCAGGGATATTATGGCTTTGGGGTGTAGCCGCCGCTCCGCCGCCGCCCCTCCGGGACTGTAGGCGTTAGCGCATAACTCTTTAACGACTTTATCCGTCATTGCAAAATTGGTACACATGTTAGTCCTAGCCAAAATCTCGGATGAGTTTCGAAAAGTGGGCGTCACTGCATGTTTGCGGCCTCTGGTTTGCAGGTTTTGAACGAAAAAAACAAGAGGTGGTCCGATTTACATGAAAATGGGGGTGGGGACAAAAAAAGGTGCCGAACAACATGACGGTGGATTCCAGGTCACGGAGGATCGAATTTGCGTATTTTGGGGAGGGAAAATACGAGTGGGTTGATTTACATGGAAACTTGATGAGTGTGACAAAAGTGGGTTCCGAAGAACAATGACGGGTAATTTTCACCCAGAGAGTCACATTTGCATGGGAGAGTGACCATGTCACACAGGCGCTTTATTTAAAAGCAGTTAGTTGCTGTGTTGTAAACGTGCAACACAAAACTATAGACCGGTACTAATTGTGCCGAAACTGGCAGAAAAATTTATATCGGGCTCGAGACGAGACAAATGCGTTGGGACGATTTGAAATGGAGCTCCATCACACGCCGATGCGCATGTAACTGATCGTCTATCACTTGTAATTGGATGGTATTTGCCTGTGACTGACTGTCGTTGAGGTCTGCCCTCATTACATAACGGTCTATGTTGTCTTACATATTTAGTTCTTGCGTCATTTTAACTGATCCAAATGTTATATAGCTTTCACGATGCATGCAACATTTCTCATTAACAATCCACAAATCGTATGGGATTAATTTCATTCTTGAAAGACTGAGTAAACACGCTGAAAAAACCCCAAGTGCTGTTCCGGGCGTCTGGCGAGGTTGTGAAAAAGCAAAAATGTTATTGGACGCTTCGCGCCAACCCTATGGTGGCCCTCGCTTAGATAGTTCATCTACCAATTCACCCCCCCACTCCAAAACAAAATCTACGGCCCACTGCGGGAACATAGACGGATAATGAGTGGGTGATTTCGCGTCGTCCATGATTTTATGAGCAATACTTCATGTTCTCCGAACAGGTCTTATTTGAGGGCAAGTTTAAAGGCCTATTAATCCTGTTGAGAATTTCTCTTCAGCTAGGACGGGTCCAATTTGTTCCGGTTGGTCGTGTGTTGCTACCATAGTAACACGCTAGAATGAACGCCAGGACCTTCGCGTCTCGTCTATGACTTATAAGCAGTATTAATGTTTTCTTAGAACAAGCTCTTAATTGGAAGGCCAAGTTAAGGCCATGACCTTTGAGCCAGTTCCTTAGGGAACGGTCCAATTGTATGTCATGGTTGGTTGTGTGTTGTTACATAGTACCACACTAATGAATGTATCACACTTTGAAGTAAGAATTGGAGAAAGGACCTGAATATCTGGTTCAAACATGGCAGGTGTTCATGCGTCCTAGGAAATTACATTTGCGGTTTCACCTTCTTGCAATAATATGTGTGTTTTCAGTCCAGTCGTCCAGGGTGTGTGGTAATGATGTGGCCGATGTATTGTTCTTGTCCGCCTGCTTTGTACTTCATCTCTTACCATCTAACACAAGCGGTGGTTTGTCTCCCTCTTCTTTTCGAAAAATCGAGCTAATTCTTCCGTTTTGGAAACATTGAATCGGAGTATATGAGATACATCATTCTGTGTATGCTCTGCAACAATGGGTATTCATCAGTCATTGGAGATGTGAGGAGGCAGTAATAACCGTGTAACCAGCATAGTTTATAATGGGAAATCCCTTACACATCGCTGTATAAAGCGAGGAAAGGGCATGAGATAAAACGCACCCCTGTGTGGTGCGCCAGTGCTGATTATCCTAACACACAGATTTATGTTCCCCATTCTTACTACTTGTAGCCTATTCCACATGAAGAGCGTGGTTCCAAAAACACAAATCTGGGTGTGACATTGCATACTACACAGGTTGTTTCAAGTAAGGGGGGAACAATAGTGGGAAAATCCTGGAGAAAATCACGCAGAGTGCCCTCAAATAAGTACTACATCTATGTGTGATATATACATGAAGAAAGTTCAACGCTTTGCGTCACATCAAACATCGCTATTTTTACGATATGGCAAATTGCCATGGATCAAGGCAGTTCCAAACTGGTTCATAGGCGTTGTGGTAATACCAGTTCTCAAAGCACTTCATTACGAGAGAGAGGAAATCGGGCATTGTAGGCTATTCTCCACAAATTGACCTCCAGTGACCCTGAATCCATGTTAAGAATTTTCGGGAACTAGAGGTAAACTATACCCGACGGGTTTCCATGAAACATATTCAAACAATATTCAAAGATCTTGCCAATGATTATGCAAATTCGATAACATGAATGACCGCCAGCGCACTACAGTCTTTATTAAAAAAGTTTTGGGATGGAGGTGGAAACCATATCCACCAAGTTCCGTAAGTATCCGACGAACTTCAAAATCGTCGCCGACACTGCAAAAGTAGACGACCTAATTAAGATATGTTACGCTGAAACTTGGAAATCTACTCATCATCTACCTCATATCCTGTACCAGGGTCAACCGAATCACCATAGCACCATATGGGTTCGTTGGTAATCATGATAGGAGCCTAATCAATATATTAAAAAAATGGGCAAATTACCCTACTGAATAGGTTACTTCGTGCCCAAAATAAATCAACAATCAAAATTACGTGACCAATCTGATAAATTAAAAGCGAACAATGGAGGGAGGAGCGCATCTGATATCACACAGGGTTTATATAGTGGAAATTATCAAAAATGCGGGGACGGTGGAATCCCCAAAACCACCAGGTTCTTGACGGGGGGCCACTCCATAATGATTTTATTAAAAAGACGTCTTTAGAATGATTCGTGACCAGATAAATACAGCCGCACCATGGCATCACAACACGAAGTGGAGCCAGCTCCAACAATAAGTTCGCAGAACTGGAGAGATGTCCCAGTAATCCGGTTCTACCTGAGTGTCTGGTTATTTATATTATTATAACAAGTGGGATAAAATAAAATGTTAAAATACACATTAAAATGACATGGCTAACTACCTAAAAGTTATATAGAAGTCACCATTTCATTTTTCGAAATCCTTCGACCTAAAATCCCGAACCAGTCACCACTGATCAAATTTCATGGAAATCCAAAATAAGAGGTTAGGAGAAAAAGTATTTTGCCAGAATTCAACAGTTTTTTTCAAAATAAGTCATAAAAAACTATTGTCAGTTATAGGTTTGTCAAATAAAAAGTACATTGAACAAAGCGACATGACCTTTGTAATCTTGGAAAACGTATTCAGTTTATCTCAAAGATTTTATCACTGTCAAAATCGCCAGTAAGATGCAATTGTGTCCTTTCCGAGTCATATGTAACTACAGTCTTTCAATGAATCAACAATATTCACAGGATTATTCGATTGGGGATAAATCTTTTTGGACGTACATTGGACTTGAATAATAAAAAAAATCTTGGTCCCGGGTTGATTTACAAGTTGAATTGTCCGGGCAGTGAAAAGTGAAAATTGGGATTACAATAAATAGGGAAGTGTTCGGGTTTAATTCGGCTAGTCGGAATCGCGTGTTGACATTTTCCGACAATGATAAAGTTCGGGTTAGCCTACCCCAAGACATCGATTTTATTACACTACGAATTATAGTGGCCAAAGCCGGTTTGCGATACTATGATAAGATTAGACATCGAAAAACAGCTGAAATCGCGGAAAACTTACTCCACGGGCTTTAATTGCCACCCAAGATCTATGGTATATTAAACATTAGCGTCAATATTAGAGACGGCAGAGGACCCGATCGAAAGTGAAACAAAGAACATCTCTAATTTTCCATGAGAGTAATAGACAAGCTATGATCAACAAAAATAAACAATGTCCAAATTGGTTGATAAGATCATATTACCATTTACCAAAGAGTCGCGATAGCTAACGTGCGGCAACTATAATATGATGAAGTAAAAACAGTCACTCCAAAAGAGGTTTTCTAGGCTCACTATGATCCTTAGAGAAATGGTCCAAATTCGCTGAAAAAATCACTGATGGAAATTGACTCCCACTATGATATAGGACCGTGGCGATACTATATGAATTTTAAACTATTCAGAAAGACGCGTAAGATGCAAGTGCTGTCAAGTCTTCATAGCAAATTAGAATTATAAGGTTTCTTCTAATACGATCTGGCTTATCCATCCAAACGAACCTAAATGAATGATCAGTATCGGTAAGGAAGAATTAAGTCTGGAATATCTTGACATATATGATGCAGCAGGTGTTATGAAACATTCTGCAAAAAAATCAATTCAAAATTATTTGTTGCCTCCCGAGTTATATGCGTTTGAAACAAGGTGACGGCCGCTGCTATTTTCCATCAAGTGAATAGAAGGAGGACTTGAAAACAAGTCTAATTATGATGTCACACAACCCCTACCAGCTGACATTTAATGTATTTCTTTGTTTTTCCCAACTATCATTAACATGACTGTGCAACACAATGTACATTTTTGTTATTTCGAATCACTGGAGGGTGTACAGTGCAAAGAAAATGTAAGACTAAAATTGGTTCGAATTTTACCATATCTTAGATATTTGAGCACCAAATTTTTTTTATGATTAAAATAAAAAGCATAGCGAGTAACAAGTGGGTAGTGATATCATAATTCTTATGAAAATGGCAGAGCGTCCTATCGTTCCATTTAAAAGTGACATATCTCAAAAAGTATGCCAGATGGTAAAGAAATTGGGGGAAAGGTGTTCAGTCGTAATGGTTTCTCATTTAACAACATTAGTTCACTTTCCAAGTTCAGACTTAATCTCCTTGAATATAAGTATCGCTCGGAGATGGAATAGAAATACTTAAAGAGCAAGTCCAGTCAAAAATATTTAAATTTCATCTGATGGGTACTGAAATCAGGCCATCAGAAAGAAAATATGCTTCAGCTTTCCCTTTATAATTGGTAGATATGACATCATAAAAATGGGGATATGCCAGTTCGCCCAAATCACCAGTAACATTAAATTTGAGGAAGCCATATATTCCCAACCAAACATGATATAAACCTGGAACAGGAAGTGATATTTGAATGATTTTTGTATCCTCGTCAACATCATACACACCCAAAAAGAGTATTAATTATATGGACTTTGCCTTTAAAAAGGGGCATTATCATAGATTCAACATGGTAATCCTTCGCAAAACAGTCAGATTTTGTTCAGACCAGATACTTGCTATCTTTCATAATTGTTCCTTGGCTCTATCTTAATCTTAAATCGTAGCAGGGGATATCGGATTAAAAAAAGTACTTCCGAGTATCTCAAAATCACTACAACACAACTCTTATATTACCATCTTCACCTTCCTAATGAAATCGCAGAACCCACAAGCGTACCACGAAAAACCTATTTTAAGTATAACAAACCTGAAAAGAGAGAAAAAAAGTTTGGAGGGACACACGGTATATGAAGTCCCGAACCCGTGTTGACAACTTTGGCTAAGTTCGTGGCTATGCCCTACATGAGCCCTCTAACTTGGTATAATTAACATAAACACTACTGGCATGGGCGATACTATATGTGGCAGGTGAATATGGGACTGAGACCATTAGGCATGGAAATGAGCCGCTACAAGGGGATTGTCATGGGGGGGGGGGGGGGAAGATCACGAATATGAAATGACGAGGGATGCATGACGATACCACTTTCTTTATTCAGCCAAACGACGGATTATTTTGATAAACAATTCGGTCCAACTTTTTTTCTCATTTTCAGGTTGTGTATTACTTTAAAAAATAGGTTGTTCGTGGTACGCTTGTGGTCTGCGATTCATTAGGAGGGTTGATATGGTAAAAGAATAACGATAGAGCCAAGGGAACAAACACAATGATGAAAGATAGCAAGTATATGGTTCTAAACAAAATTCTGACGTTTGCGGAGGAACCCTTTTGAAATCTATGATAGCCCTTTTTAAAGGCAAGTCCAGCCGATTATATCTTGTGGTGTTATGATGTTGAAGAGAATACAAAAAACATTCAAATATCAACTTTTTATCATGGTTTATAGATTTTGGTTGGGAAGGATATGGGCTTCCTCAAATTTCCTGTTACTTTATTTTGGCAAACTGGAACCTTTATGATGTCATATATCCAATTATAGGGAAAGTTGAGGACATATTTTCTTTCTGATTGGCCCTGTTTCAAGTGACACAATCATATGACATTTAAATATTTTGACTGGACTTGCTCTTTAAGTATTTCTATTCCATCTCCGAGCGAGACTTATATTAAAGGAGAATTAAGTCTGGAAACTTGCGAAAGTGAACTAATATGGTTAAATGAGAAACCATTACGACAGACAACTCACCAAATTTCATTTAAAAATATTGCATATTTTTGAGGATATGTCACTTTGACTTTTTTGAGATAGTTCACAATGATGAAATTTTATAAGGAATTCTCATAGGCGAAATGGGTCTCCAAATCCTCAAGTATTTTCTCGGCTTATCACCCTTTTGGTATTAAAGTAATAATCCCTTTCCTCTGACTGTCTGAGTAATTGACATTTTACCATGGTTGTAAGCATAAATTTGTCCAAAAAAGAGGTGAATATCTCTACAGTGAAACTATCAGTTCCGGGAGACCTGCTATTTCTCATACCCTACAATCCTTCATACTTGACATTACCATAATCAGATCAATCAGGCGGACCCTCCAACTATGATGCCTGGCAGTCAGGAAGTTATGAACATTATTGAAATTCATTCGAGAGAAATAACTCTCTCTTATTCTGAGACATTTCAACGGAGGATGCGTATGAAATAGAACTGCCCTGAATTTCCATTAGAAGGGTTCCAAAAAGAAACAGTTGATCATTTATCACGAATTGAATAGTATTATCGATAATTATAAGCGTTCTATCAGTTATACGAGAAAAAACACAAATTAATCAAAATTGCGGTCAATAATAACCTTGACAATCATCCCACATAACAATTGTCATTGTCACAATAAAAACGGAGGCAATATTAATCTTCGGATGATCTGAACGGTAACCGTGAGACATTGTCGAAGAAACAACCTTATTTCATCATCTAGATGACCAAAGGACGAAATCCAGACGGCTATGTTTCGGAGGAGTTTTTGACGCCGAGTAAACTTTTTGTCATTGGGATGAGGACACGCCCTATATACATCATTCATTAAAAGCCCCACGCCCTATCTTGCTCTTGGAATATTTAGGTTAAATAGATCAACGCATCTAAATCCGCCATTACTGATTGGATACCAAATCCCCGACTATAATAGAATACAATGTATTTGAATCCTCCAGGATTACTGCTAACATCCTGATTAAAAGGCAGTGTAGTCATTATAAGGGTCCGTAAGCGTAATAACAGTAATTGTGTTTTCCCAATCTCCAAATCGATAACACCATAATTTCCAGTGACATCAAAACTGTGACAGTTACCGTAAAATCAAAATTACTATTTAAAAGAATAGCTACTGCCCTGGAATTGTACCAACATAAATGGAGCGATCAAGCTCCATCATCCCGAATTGCTGTCCAATAATATTGTCCTATGAACGTCCAGAGACATTTTAATTATCATCCATCGAGTTCACGAAATAACCAAATCTCCTGTATTTTTTAGTGTTACGGAGACCACGATAATTCAACGAGAAAATCACCCTATCTACCATAACAGACTGAAACTACAAAAAGGGAGATAGAATAGATTGCATTATTTGCATTATAAACAACTTCTATGTGATTTTGCTCTTTATTTAATTATACGACAACCCGTAAGACAAGAAATGCAAAACACGTTGTCATAATGGCGCAGTTACTAACACGGAACAAAACGGAAATAAGTCACCGTTATTTCTTTTTCTTTCAAAGACTATCAGATAAATATCAACCATGGAGCCAATAGTACACTGTCAGTGATTGTCATCTATATCCATGCTTCCATCTTTAATTGATCCGAATTTCACAGGAACAATAGACAGTATTCAAATGACTGAATCCAGTTGGAAGGTTTGGAGAAGGGCCATGATGCACCGATTATCTTCTTTAACATAGCATCCAACCCATCATCCATACGAACAATGATAGATGCGAAGACTATCACGATGTCTCCGAATTCTACACCGGTTATCCCCGGTATCCAGATAGGGGTCTAAATCACACACAATGTACCGGTACACCGTGACTTGGAATGGGGTACGTATCATCCGTATTCCACATACACTAAAGTCCTCCGAAATCTTGAATACGCTACCGATGATTAAAACATGCATTGTCGCAACACATCCCAATCCGCAAATCGTGGACGCTTCCGTATTAACAATGAATTAGTTTAGTTCAGTTTATTTTGTTTAGTGAAAAGGGACATAATCCTCATGAAGACCCTGAAACAAAACATCCCGGTAGAGAAGAATAAACCAGATGCCAAAAGATTCGCTTACAATGCTGAACTATAGATCAAAATGTTCCTGCACGCATTTTTCAGGAAGGCTATTCCACTCATGTAATAACTCTCTGGGAGAAGGAATAATTTCCGAATGTCCAATTTACAGCGTTTACCACGATTTTGGGCAATACACCTTTGTTTGTATGTTTAGGGACTCAAAAAGTGTGAAAGGAAGAGCCCACGAATCCATGAAGAATTTCGAAAACCTGAAGCAAATCACCTCGAATTCGTACTCAGCTCCATCGAAGTAGAGCGAGACCGCCCTAATCTGCCCCTTCCATCGGCGCTGCAATTAGATTTTATTTCTATTTTAGAAGAATTTTCTGCCCATTCCCTAAAGAAGCGTTGCGATTGTGGAAACAACCTGCATACTTGATAACATTGATGAACATGTTTTCCAATCAGAAACCAATGCAGTTTCTATCAAGGTCCCTTCGGAAAATTGCAACATCTTAGTTCGAAGTAACCTCCCGCTGCAACTTGGACCCGCAAACTTTTGAACTCTGGAATGCACCGATTCTTCGAGATCACCATATACGCCAGAAAAGGGGAAGCGCCCAAGAACCGATCCTTATGGAACACCACTAGTTATCTTTTGCAAAGGAGACACCCACATTGATGACAACTCTTTGTTCAGTATTGAGAGTTAGAACGACAATTCCCAGAGATGGATGAATTGAATGAAAGTTCTCCGCAATAGACTCCACCATTACAAGCAACTACTTTAAACATAGCAGTTGCACCAAATGTAGGCCCGAACACTTTCTTGGAAAAACAATGTATAATCCACAACAATACACGTTCGATTTTCTCTCTTCTTTCATCGTGTTCCACCATAATTTGGCAAGCCGGGACTGAGCAGGGGATATATGCGTATTAACCTATGGTATTTTCCTGAAATCCGGAAGAATAATCTGTTTTTTTTTTTTCATTTTGTTCCCCCCTGATATACGACTCACGAACCGGACGGTGTTTGGCTCCCATAGTGAAATTAAAAACACGAAAATTACTGAAGCAGGAGACCTGTACCCATTTGTTACTCTGTTGTCGCCACTCGGCGGAATGGGTCTCGTTATGGGAACGTATGAGAGCGTGGGATCTTATTATATTCGGTCGCTGGAGATATCGTTTTCGCAGCATGATGGGCTCGTTTCAAAATTTAGGCCGTTTTCATCTCCTCACAAAAATGCCTACCTGAAAATATAAGAAGAAAGAAGGTTTTGTCAATCAAGATATGAATCAAAGTTGTAATCTGGATTCTGGGGCAGGATTAGGCATTGCTTAACAACATTTTTCATAATACATCTTTGCCCACGTTAACCCGACTTATAAATTATGCGAACCTATACAACTTATAACTGTATCATTCTCATGACATCATCACTGCCAGCTAGGGCTGCGTATTTGATTCACAAAGAGGCAAAAAAAACTGTTGAACAACAATGCTTCGTACATGATAGGCTGGATCTCGATAGGAGAGCAAAAATACCGAATGGAGCAGACAAAATGTGAGTACAAAAAAGCGATTATTTTGGATGTGCAGCGCTTTCGGACAATACTAGTCCTTCGTCAGTTGCAGTGATTACACGTGATAACTCGAAGAGAGCCGGCTGAGGACTTTATAAGCCTAGGAACGATGGTGGGGTGAGGCCAATTAGTGTTTCGCTGATTGAAGGGATCATCCTTACGAGGATTATGCTGGGGAGGCCAATTTGCGCCTCAGTGACTAAACAGGATGAAAATTCTTAAAGAATTATACTGATGAAGCCAATTTGCGCCTTATGATTACAGTAGGCGAAATAGGGAGGGGTGCCGTCGAGGGTTACCATTATTCTTTTGTGATGGTAGGTAGGGAGGGTGCCCCGAAGTGGTTACCATTATTTCTTGTGTGATGGTAGGGTCGTTCCGACTGTTCAGACAATAGTGTGCGTTTTCGGGTTCAATTGCCCAGGAATTTTATTTCGCTTTGAGGGAGTAGTGACCAAGTGAAGTCATGCTCGATGCCAATCACTCTCAGTGTGACAGACCATGTGAAATGTGGGGGGGTGGGCTTTTTGAAAGCTTAGCACACCGGCTGCTCCATATGTGGGCCGGGTTGGGCATCGCCCCTCTGGTTTTTTTTTCTTTTCCCCGATGTACTGA
Organism: Sclerodactyla briareus; assembly: GCA_026419785.1. Classification (NCBI taxonomy): domain Eukaryota; kingdom Metazoa; phylum Echinodermata; class Holothuroidea; order Dendrochirotida; family Sclerodactylidae; genus Sclerodactyla; species Sclerodactyla briareus. The sequence continues at coordinate 210,142 of JAODTK010005883.1, read as the reverse complement.
ACTTAGCGGAGGACAGATTAGGTAGACAGTTTTCGAGACGCAATCAATATGATGTTGAATGGAAATATGCGGAATGTCTGGAAGCTTTTGAAACAAGTTGTGCGAACAAGTTTGCACGTTTTGCCGTTGGATGGGAAGGGATGGCTGCCGCCAGAGTCTGTATTGCAGCTTGCTGATCGAAAATTTGGCATTGACTCGAATGTCACGTAGATTTCGGGACTGCGTAGGCCCAACTGGGGGGTCTGAGAACACGGATTAGTGGGCGTGTCATTACTTGAAGAATGGGCAAATTGCTTGGGGTACATAGTTCTGGACATACACATTCTGTCCCCACCATTAGCCACGCCTATATTATAACCTGCTTGCTTAATGCATGAGCACTCTCTGTCAGAATAGTAGTCATCACTTTTGGATATATATATCAGCCGACGTAGTAATGGACAAAAGTGACTCACTCCTTAATTCTTAGTCGCGAATGTGAGGTTTTTGTGTCTTTTTATTTCACTGATACCACCAGATTCCTTGAAGATTTGGCAAACTTTCAAAGTCTGCCTCATTTATGCAACGTAACAGTCATTAATCTGTGTATTCAAAACATGACAATAGACATCGACCTGTGGATGATCCTTTGGAGGATCTAATATCATCCTCAATTAAACTTCCTACTCACTATGAGTCAATGGTGACTCAATCCACTTTCACTTTCTGTCACTTCAATCTTTCACATCACTTTACGATGGTTCAAGTAATTTTTATAATTATTCTCTTAGGCCAATGGCTCTCTGGTCGTTTGTACCCATTGCCAGATTTAGCTTAGCTAAGGTCGAATAATGAAGACGCTTTTTATGCTCGATACAGCTCCCCACACTCTCACCTAGAAAATACCAAGTTGAAGGATAATCTCTCACAGTTTTTCAGACTATGGAAACAATCTGAGTGATCCTCTAGTACTGGTTGGCCCCTTTTTCTATTTACTGTTGCACTTTGATTTCGTTTCTAATCCCCACCTAGGCTGCTCCTCCTGGTAAATGTGCTGATGATACGGGGACTGCTCATTTCCGGGTCGTTTTCCGAAGGGTCCGTCACTCCGATTAGACAAGAGGACTGTTTTCCCGAAGTGGTCGCTAGCACGCGACGGGTCGTTTTATTCGAATTTATCCATAAGGGGTCTTTATATTCCGAAGGTCGTTATGTCCGCATTGACCTAATGACCGCTATGTCCGAATGAGACCGCTATTCCGAATTGGACACATCGGGGTCGCTATTCCGATTGAGCATCGGGGGAGTCGTAGTCCGATCTTCAGCATCATCAGGTCGGTAATTATTCCGATTTCGGTCATGGGGACAGGGGGGGGGGGGGGGGGGGGGTCGCAAGCGTCCTAGGAATCCACGGGAATGGGTTTAATATGCGAAGGTCCTCGGTGCAATCCTAGTACGGATCATGATTTGAGTGGTAGGCCTATTGGTAAGGTCACTAAGGCGATCGCATTCTTACTCCGCGAGCACTTCAAGATAAGAAGAGAACCCATTGAGCCTGTGAAAAATCGACGGTGAGTACAGTTACCACAACAGCAAGCCTAATTTTGGAGGAAATGCCCAAGAGTGGACTTGTCCTCACGCGCATCGCGGCCATTGTGTTTTTTTGAGTGGAATGGGGTAGATGGCGGCAGGTGTAAGTCACCATATGATGAATACCTGTGAACACCTATGCATCCCAGTGGCATATACATCACCTATCGGGGGGGTGGGTGGGGGGTACACGGTACGTGTGGAAAACCCCTTGAACCCTAAAAAAGGCACCGAAAGCCATCCAAGGAACGCCACAAATTTGTGAAAGCCATGATTCACTGCGCCCAGTCGCAGGTTCGAGGAAAGGTTAAATTAGGTCGAAAGATTGCATGAAATTGCGATGGAATAGCAAAGTGTAAAAATTTGCTCGCTCTTCACGCGCATTTTGATTCTTGGAAGGGGAGGGGTAGAGGCGGGCGGGGTATGCTAACCACATGGTTGACCAGTGAATTTTTGAGCATATCGTCTGCTTTTGCCATTTTGAAGTATTCAACAATGAATTTATATGGGTGCTACTTCATTGTTGAAAGTTAGGGGTTGGGTGCGTCCACGGTGCACATACTGTCAGTATGAGTCAGGCACATGGGGCTTTTGAAATGGCAATCATCAAAAATTTCGCCGGGGACCGCTACACATTTGTCAAAGACATTATTCAAAATTCAGAAAGTCAAAATTTTCGAAGGAATGCCTGAAAATTTCACATTTTCGCGCCCTGCCGCTTCGCCTGGTATTAATCTTCTTTGATCAAACACTAGTTGATAGTCAGTTGGGGGGGCGGGGGGGTGGGGGCAGTGCCAATCTCGTGAGTTGGTTGGACCGGATCCGCAACTTTTCGTGCGAACGTATTGGTTGTTGTCATTCTCGTTGTTACTACTACTCTCAATGACAGTATCCTTATGCTCGTATTTATAAGTGTCATCACAGGCCCCAACGAAAAACCTATATCCCTAAGGCGATCGGTTTCTGAAAAAATGGGGTAATGTTTTCAATCACTGTTTATGAATGCACTTACTATCCCATAATTCACACGGGAAGTGCCGTCTCCTCCTCTCTGCAATTGAGGGGGTAAAACAACGCCTTTTTTTTCTGCCTACGCTACCCAACACCCCCGCCAACGGTGGTGGCGGCGCGCCCTTTAGCTAGTATAATCGTGTCCCCCCCCCCCAATCGCCAACACATCGCAGCTTGTGCTATGGCAAAAGCTATTCAAGTTTTCAGACTATTGCAGATTTCAACAAAATTTGGTGGATGCAGACTAATAAATGTTTGCTGCCCAAGTGGAGGCCATTGTGAGGTCACTAAAGGTTAATATTTTGAATAGCCCCTTTTCTGCCTGCTACAATGCGGCTATATGTGGGGATATGCTGGACCGCATGTACCCGCCTACGCATTTTAGTTTATTACCTGTTTTATGTCATGTACGCTTTCAGAAAGTCCGCCTTCTTTTTCAAAATTGACACAGAAAAAGCCGAAATTCGTATGAACTATCAGATCGAGTCATAAATGATCAGTGACACAAATGTATTTTACGTGAATACTTACTTTGATATTATTTTCTACGGAAATGTGGGTGGAAGTTATCGATTGTTTAGCTCAGCAGTACATAATGGGAATATCCTGTATATCGAGTTTTTTTTTTTTAATCATTTCAGCAACTGTCTGGAATCCGCATTGGTTGTTCTATGCACTTTGCAACGCCGAGTCAAGCTAAATAACAGCATGTGTCGCAGTCTTATGATCATTAAGCGCTCAGTATAGATGACCATCGTTTTGTCGTCGCCTCTGCATGTGAATACTTAGGATAACATGTTTAAATCACACTTCCGACAGGGCAATTCAAGGACATTTCAAACTATACAACTGTTGTATCGGGAAGACAATATTGAATGGGGGTTTTCCAGTGGGAGGATTGTAATAGCAGAATTTACCCGGTGGTGTCGTTGCCATCAATGTCATATTGTTAGTCATATTTTATACTCTTTCATTTAAATATCAGTAATTACTTAGTTTTTGAATCACAAATGGGAACAAAATTCCAACGAACGTTGTTGACACATTTTCAATTCATTTCATCAGTCTGTCAGTCACGAAACATGTCATACCGAATACCTGTAAAAATTTCAACTGGATATGGTTCTTGCCGGGCGCAAACAATTGGCATATACCTAGGTCTTCCACAATGGGACAAGTCAGTGGCCCCTGTGGAGAGCCTTGTTATCTGGGGGGGGAGTAGCACTTGTAAATGAGACGAACACCACAAGGTGCTCTTTAACAAATCTTGTCCATTTTTTCCAAATGGGAAATGAGACGACATGATGATCGGTTCTTATGATTTTCAATTATTAATGTTTGTGTTGTACTCCTACCAATATTCGTATAATCTAACAATAATTTAACTAATAACTCGACCACCACCAATCAGTTCTTTCACATTGTGTTAGTATTAAAAAGTTCAAATATTAGGAAGTTCAAATCCACACATGTTTCCAGCTTGCTGTTCCTTTGTAATATTATTCGTCGCAATCCGAGTATAATGATCTGTTTTAAGTATGATTGGAACATGATTGTAATAGGCCTATTATAGACGCCATCTCATTGATCTGTTGATTTCGTTTCGCTGCTGGCAAACCGAGAACTGCGTCATTTCCTGTTCGGATACTTCAGCAATGACAGAACAAACATATTTGTTCACGAAGTGGAAGGCCCCCCCTGAGCCCATTACACCGATTTTCAGAATGATGAATAGTGTTCGGACAAGTCTCTGTTAACATGCTTGATTCCAGTATCTTGATCCGAATATAATCTTAATTTATTGAATAACGTTGATAACCCTCGGAAGTCCTCCTATTTCCTTTTTTTCGGAACCAATGAAGGATAATCCAGAAGCATCCATTCTCCCAGTCATCAAGTTAATGTTCCAATTTGACTCATTACGAAATTTTCTTACATACATCTTTTATAACGTTCGTGGTAACCAAATAAATATTGAGTATGATCAACTTCCACATTCCTTTCATTATTACCACACAAAATATCTTGATATTTTGAATGATTTTCGTGAGAAATAAAGAATTTCTAATACTGGATGGAGCTATAAAACGTGATGATTCCCCAATCACAATCAACATCTGATCGTACGATTGTTTATTCGTGCGATTATTATCGCACTGGTTTGGGTTACACGTATCGGTCCTCATTTCTACGACCCTATAGCGCATGGACTGCCGTTGTGCGATTGGTGGTACACTTGCAAGATCATTACGATTGCGGGATTAGTTGCGGAAGATCATGCGCTCGCACGAGGGATTAATCGTATAGCAGCACGGTGACGTGATCGTACTGATGCGATTTCGTTGGCGACATAAGTTTGCCAACAACCCGTATTTTCAAAAGTTCAGAGGGCCATTGCAAAACTGCGATTAATCTACCCACCACCGTGCACCACACAAACCAACCCATAAGGGGTAAGGGCTTGTGAATAAAGCCTCAATCAGATTCAGATTCCGAAGAATAATATATATAATCATAGTATAATAATAATAATAATAATAATAATACATTTGAAATGGCTTTTTAATGCGATGCCCTCCAAATCCTTTTACAATAACCACGACAAAATATAAACAAAAATTACTTATTACACTTGCTCTCAAGTTACGCTTAAGTTAGACGGTATCGTAATAGGCGTGCGGATGTCGCTTGGTGGGGTGTCATACAAGCGTAAACTGTAATCCATGGATCTTTTGTATTTTGGGGGACAAGGGGGACATGAATGACGAGGTGCACACAAAATATTATGGAAGCGAAGTACCACGACCGGTTGACACGGATCATGCAAGATACGTTTGTTTCAAATCCCCCCAGACACGTACCCACCCCACTTTCACCCGGTTGCCGTAAGAACCTTTCTGGGAGCCTCTTGGCCGCATGAGGCTGGATCAATTTTTATTAGTATACTTCGTCTTGTAGCTATGCTGCCGATTGCCTTGTTTTTTAACAATTTCAAAGAACGCCAAATTGGTTTATTTTTCCTTGTTTTTTTTTTTGTTTTCAAGTCAGTCCTACAAATGAGGCTTTCGTAAGAAGAAACCTTCCTCCGAAATGTCCTTCTTTTTCAATAATGCTCTGTGGGCTGCCCTTACGTCCCCTGTCTTCCATGACCTGGTACAGTCCTTCCAACGGAGGTCAACACAGACTCCAGACGTCATGCCACATAATCGGGCGCGTCAATGGTCAAGGACGCCGAGGACACTACCTATGCCCCAACAAAAGATGTCAATCCCAATGCCCAAAGAGCACTCTAGAAAAGGAAGGCCGTCGGCCATTGTAAAGGGTCAGGCAGAGGGGGTTGGGGTGGAGTGCTCAGATCAGTGAAAACGATGTTGGCATGTTTCATTTCACAGACTGGGTCAACATACCATCCAATATCAATTTGAAGCATACTTACATAGGCTTGGTCGCGCCTCGCGCCTCCCTCAAGGCGAGGGAGGCCGCGACGCTTTCCCTTACTTACCGGTTATTCTGCCCGAATCATCGAGTACTCCTTGACTGGCGCCCACCAGCGCTCAGAATGAGGTGCTTCGGGAACGTTCAAGAGAGTTGTGTCTCTCATCTGCACCGTAATTTAGCACTTGGAGAATCCATGCCGCGAAACCTGATCCGACGACTCTCCCGCGTAAGCCCCTATGCGAACCACCACGCTCATCTGGCTCATATGTTCAAATGTTTGGTAACCTACGGATCCTCTTCTATGAACGAGCCAGAAACACCTTTACTCTGAAATTCAACATATTTTACTTCGATAACTCACCTTTTAGTTTTTCTAGATATTGGGGGAACTGCTGTTGCGGGTGCTGAGAACAATCACCCGGCCGAGCGCCTCGTAAACTGACTGGTAGCGCCCCGCTACCCGACTGACTCAAGCTACCATTCCAACACTGGGTTCTATTATTCTAATTATTCGACAACGCGTTCACAACAACACCACTCCCACGCTCTTTTGCACCCCACTTTATCGATATACGGGAGTTCAAAGGTAAAACCACCGAGTTTTCATCGAGTGTTTGGCCGGGCGCGCCGGCTAAGCGGGCCTGGCAGCGCGCCCTAACCTGCTAACCGACCGGGACTGCGATTCAGCGGTATGCTTGGTCATGTTTCCTATAAGTGAATAGTTATTCGAAATAACGACCTCTAATTCAATCCGAAAACGTCCCTGCACTCACTTCGGAATAACGACCCGGGGTCAATTCCGGAATAACGACCCTGATCCTGATTCGGAATAAAGACCCCCAATGTCAGTTCGGAATACGGTCCCTATTCTGTAATTCGGAATGACGACCCCGATGTTCCATTCGGAATAGCGTTCCTCATGATGATTCCGAATAACGACCCTTCGGAATAACGTTCCCTATTTCCATTCGGAAATAACGACCTTCGTAATAACGACCCTTCGGAATAAAGACCCTTCGGAAAAGAGCGGTCCAATGAATGAATTCGGAATAAAAAACCTTTCGGAATAACGGCCCTATGTTCAATTCGAAATAACGACCCTTCGGAAAACGGCCCTTCGATAACGAACTGGAACCGATTATACTTGCCCTCATTGGTCTAGTTGTAAATACTGACGATTCCTGTTCTTTACACCCATAGGAACAGATTTGTTGACTATTTGATGAAAATTGTCCTGGAATTGAATTTACACCAAACTAAGAGATGGTTATCGATTTTCGAACAAGTACATTATTCGTTTGGATCCTCACTATCAAGAGCAAAGTTTCAGAAATAATTCTCTTTGTGTGATTGATGATAATTTGAGTTGGAAAGACCACGTCTGCATTGTCTGCGTAAATTAAATTCCTTTGATGTTAGCCCTAAAATCCTTGCCATGTTTTATAATTCTGTAATCTGCTCTGTGTGGACCTCGCTTTATTGATATGCTGTTGGCAACACCGATAAAACACATTTGAAAATTATTAATGATATTATTAGACGGGCGGGGAAAAATGTTTCTGACAGTCTGCCTACGTTAATTCGGTATACCAGTCTCGTGTTCGGACGCTGAGGTCAATATGAATACCAAACATCGCTCCATGAGCGCTGAGAACGATCGTCGTATCCCACGCAGTGGCAGCCTCAGACCATTTATTCTCCTACTAATCGTTATTGATTTTCCTTCCTGGGCAGTGCAATCAGACTTTTTAACTCAGAATTTACCAGATCGTTTTCTTTACTCATATATCTTATGCTTTTTTGTTGAGTCCCTATGTATATATCCCTTCCGATGCAGTTCGTTACGTCTTTCACACATTTTACAACACCCTTACTAGATGTTACGGTGCAGTCATCTTGGAGTACTCATTACTTCAGTCCTTTATAAGGCCACGCTAATCATCAATTCCTCCACTTCGACAGTCTTTGACAGTAACCATCACTTGAGCCTCAATAAGTCAGTGGGCTACCAGCCCTATTCTCAAGATCGAAACGCCTTTGTTCTGACACTGTGGGATTACCAACCCAAGTGTCCACCCTCGCCTATGTTTTTTTTTCTAAATATGGCTATCCTATGTCTGGTGATCTTATAGCGCTAATCAATGAGGCTTCCAAGAAAAACCGTTCTGATCTCCTACATATTCAACGCCAGAGAGACAAGCACTCGAATTCCTCCTGTTTTGTTCGACTTGAGACCACGGTCCATCTCTTACCCTACCCTCAAAAAGGACCGTGCCCACTTAAAGAGGACACCACCATAAGGGTTTGAATATATATATAATATATATATATATATATATAGACAGAGCAAAAATCGGTAAAACACAATTGCTACATATATATACAAACATATATATATATATATATATATATTATATAATATATATAGATATATATATATATTATATAGTATATAATAATATATATAGATTATATATATATATATATCATATATTAACTACCCATGCAGCACGGAAGAATTTCCAATATATCTTAAGAAACCGCTGCATTTAGCCCCAGTCCCACAAGAAGAGAGAAAGACAATGTTACAGTATTTGAAAATCTAATCAACCTAATCAAATTGGTTGTGTAGGAGGGGTTTTGCTTGTGGGCACTTATAACACACAATTGTCACAGGAGCTATTACCCTTCCTCCGGCTTCATTCTAACAGAAGCTATTATATGAATGGAATTCAATCAAATTCATGAACATCAAACACATCATATCCAAAATGTTAACGGACCATACCTACTGGTTTGGCGAATATCTTACGCAGTGGGAATTGGAATATATTAGCAAATTAGGCCTACAATGCCTCACGCTGACCCCAGCTGTACCTTCAAAAGAATCAGGATCAAGGTGGGATCACATCTACCAATTTTGTGTAAACCCAACGTACTGTTCGAAAATTGCATAATATGAAATTGAACACATTAAATGACCTCCAGTGACCCCGACTTCGCTCTTAAATTTCTCGGGACCATGGTAGAACCACATCCACCAGTTTCGTGAGATCGACGCACTTGAAAATTCGCATAAATTTGCCAAATCGGACCCACTAATTAGCATATTTAGGGCTGAATTCTAATAGTTCATCTACCTGTCATCCAGGTCCTCCATGCCCAAACTACATCCTGTATCTCATACGGTTCTTGCGTAATCCTGCTAACGAGCCTCACCCAAAATTCACATAATAGCTAATTACCCAACTTAATTATGACTTTGCTGCCCCAAAATCTAATCAGATCGTGTACACCCAACCCCGTTCTACACCAAAATTTCACAAAGACAGCTTCACGGTTTGTGAGTCTCCTGCTTACGAGAAGCAACCCATACCACGCACACACACACACACAACGCCATAGAGGCGACTATGTCTCCCCTGAATTTTATTCTGCGAGACAATAAACCACATGAACGGGGATCGATATCCACAAAGAGTGCTCTATGCATAGGCAAAGCTAGATATCACTCTTTATAAATATATCACATACAACACACACACACCACACACATATAGATATATATATAATATATATATCTATATTATATATATATATATATATATATATAGATATATATATATATATAATAGATATAATATATATATATATATATATATCTATATATATATATTATATATATATCTATATATACTGGGGATGCATGATTGTTTAACCCCCCATGATCTCCTCCCTTCTCTCTGACGGCGTGCCTAAGCGCAGCCCGAACATCCTCTACTGATGTCCCCTGTCCCTGACTTACTTCCTTCCATCGCGATAATCGTATACCTTTCCGAAACCTAACATTACATTGTATTCGTTCTCTAGTCAGCCTCCGCAAACTGATTCCCTCAAATTTCAACCCGATGTGAAATCCCCCCCATTTCATTTCACATTTCTACCGCTATATTACACATCAAAAATTTGAATTTTCAACGAAATATAGAAGACAAACTGGCCATATTCACCTAATTTTTAAGGTTGACAGCAGTATTTGACGATCGAAGCCAATCTCCAAATGCTGCCATTAAAACATCAAGCCGAACCAACCCCAGCGGTAGCAGGAAAAAGTGATCAGATTCCCGTGAATGCACAAAACTGTCAAGTTGCTTTGATGATTCTCTATTTCCTAGTAATTCATAATATAACTATGTTTTTTTTTCTTGCTACGATCGTGACCTCTGCAAAATATAATCACTTTTGTGACAGGAAACGTCACTATAAATCAAATTTCACAAATCAGATCTATTCATGGTTTCAAATTTTGTTGTCGGCCTGAGTCAATCAGTCAAAGTTGCAAATTCTTTGGAAGGCGAATTAGCGTTTGCAGCTATAATCCATACCGAAAGTTCACTATCATAACTGGCCGTTACTGGGCCCAGGAATCTCTCCCTCTCTTGGCCACGGGCAAGATTAGTCTGCCTCGTTTAGGGAAAACATAGGGTAAGTGAATAACATTACAAGTTGAACTATTACAAAAAACAAAAAAAAATGCTAGCTGGTAACTCGTAACAATAATTAAATTAGACTGCAAAATAAGAACGAAAGGAAAAAGAAATGATAAAACATACGATGAGGCTAAGCAAGCTGGATCATACTGTCGTACTGTAGGGCAATCCGCGTTGGCAACAGCTAAGCAAACGGTAACTCTTCTCGCACAAACAAACTTAATATCATGTAAACATTGTGCGTGAGATACACACTAATTACTAACCAAAATGGAAGTTTACAATGTGTCCTGTAGCTGAAAAATCTTAACATATTCTGCTTCTGCATAAAAGTAATAGGTTTCGTGAACGTTTCTTCAGCTGCGTAATATTGGTATGAATTTAAGGATCATCAGATTAAAGTAGGTAGGTGATGTTTGGTGACTATTTAACAATTCATCATACCAACAGTAATATATGTTACCTGAAATATACACTATTTCAAATCTGATGAGATTGATAGTCCAAATTGGATTCATAAAGTACACATTGCGTCGAGTGATAATATGTGATCCTCTGGTTAAATTGTCTCAACATGGATCCGTGTACGATGGCTGTTCTTATATTATCAGTGATTACCTACTGGATCTCTCCAGATGCGAGGTACTGATGCTGGACAGCATTTGGTGCCCACCTACACTGGGGTCCTTATTATTATATTAACAGCAACAGCGCTGAGCTAGAAGCACGTGTGGATTTCCAGTGCAACCGTCTGAGCAGAAGAGTGCTGGAGAGTCATGTCGAAGCTATCCACACAAGACAAACATTTTCCAGGCCCTCCATTAGAGCAATCTAAAGATAAAGACGTCGGTGGTCGTTTTCGAACCGAGTTACTTAAGCCTGGAGCATTTGTTAGTACACATATCTAACTTGGCAAGATCGTTCCCTTGGCAAGCGGGAATGGATTTATTCATGGATTTATCTATCGATATACAAGTTTCAACTCACAGTTCCAATGAATTATAGAAATCAGCTAATATAAGAAAGACACTGTTCAAATGGGTGTTCTTCCAATTTTGATCAGTGTTAAAATGAATGTAAGAATTGTATAAACGCCCTCGGGAAGCACGCATTTCTACAGAGCTCCGATATTTTCGACACGACTTTGCACTTCGAATATTTGAAGCGTTACTTACTTCACAATAGTAAGTAGGGATATCACAGCGACCAGTTGTCACGCTTCGAATAGTCCATTGCCATCATACTTTTATGAAACCTTTTTCAAAAAAACATAAATTTATGAAACATTTCGTGAGCTCCCTGTGGAGCATAGGCTTGATAAGCCTAACACTCATTGTGGCTGATTGTGGCTGTGCTATCTCTTTTTCGCTGGACTGATCCTCGATGGCCCCCGTGTGTTAAGAACGTTTTGGTCTCGCAATCTATTAAACTACCCTCTTAGTGCTTATTCATGCACCATACAGTGATATATCTGCCAACCGGAGGTGGATAATGGGGGCCATGGAGGGTACATTCAACAAGCTACGGACGCAATTGCTAAGTCTTCAGAAGGTCTACAGAGACTGCTATCTACCTCAATGGCTGTTTGACCATATCGTTGACCTTGAGAATCCGTCCGTCCAGTGAGAGGCAGCAAAGCTGTTACGGATAAACATCGTGCCATTCAAACAGTGACAGGTCACAGGCCGGATAAATGGTCTCCATCCCGTCGAGTTTGGATTGAGGGTAAAATCATACGGATACAATGCGTCTCGTTCGTATAAGAGTGGATCATTAAACGCGAGGTCGCTGGTGATGAAGTTAATTCATTCGCTGGAAGTTTGGCTAAATCACGGACGAACGTACTGAAACTTGGTTCGGATCCAAAAATCGATATGCATTCGGGAGATGATGCGTTTCCGGAAGCCAGGGAGGGCAGGAGAGGTTACTGTAATCCTACGCAGCCATATCATTTTGAGCTCAAAATTCTGACTGTTGCACCCGGGAAACTGATTTTTTGTGGAGATTTTAATTACCCATTCGATGACGTTCACTGACCGGGACGGACGAGAATTCGAGGGACCAGCGGATAGTTTCACTCTCGTCCAAAACGTTTACGAGCCGACCCATGCCGCATAGTCATCGGACAAGTCCCATGGGGATGTATTGTAGACCGTCACCTTCCATCTGACCACAGCTGGATTAAACTCTTTAATTTTACGCGTCCCGCTGTGCCATGGATCCGGCGTATCGCAAGGGACATAGGGTTCATTCAGCCCGAGCATCTGGTTGAGTGCATTGCTTACTATCGTTGTGAGATCGATGGTTCTGGGGGAAGTATCAGAACTTCGCCGGGCCAATGCCCACACTCTTCCATGGTAGGATGACCAGTGTACTGCACCGTGGTACACCGACATGTTCGGTCAGCTGGGAACCGATGGGCGTCGACATGAGCGGAATTGGCTGGAGTAACCGCTCGAGGTGAATCGCCAGATATTCCACAGTGTACCGATAGCATAGCACTCCGAGGTCATTCGAGTGTGCAATGAGTATAACAGACCGAAACCGTATCGAGACCGCCGACCAAAGTTGTCCTGTTCAAGGTCTGACGAACTCTTTGGTGAAGAGGACATCCCCGTTTATCTGCCACGTCATACGACGCCGAAGGCCACGCACGAACTTCATGGATTTCTTCGATAGAAAGATCTCAATGTTACGTGAGAACTTCCTTATAACAACCCGTAAAGAACTCACACGACGTGGTGGGCTGTCCTGATTTGCTCGCCCAGCCTTACGGAATTCACTTCAGTAAAACGGACTCGCTCTCCACGCACCTTCGATCCATGTACAATAAATCCTTGGATCCTCTACCCACCGAGTTATTGAAGTTGCGTCTTCCAGCTGTGATCTGGTGACTCGGCCAATATTGTCAACCCGTCGATCGACACAGCAACAGTTCCAGATAGATTCAAACAAGCTGTTGTTCGACAATTGCTCTATCGACCTTTAGCGAATTTCTGCTTCGAGCATAAGTTTCGGACTGTCTCTAACCAGATCGGCGCTCATCTTGGTCGTTCATCATTACCTTCTTTTAGATTTGACAGCAGCCTTTGACGCACTAGATCCACGCCATCCTACAGCATTGACTAGAGTTACGCTACGGCATCAAGGGTCCTACTCTTGAATGGTTTCAGTTGTATTTCAGCGGCCGTGTTCAGAGTACCTCCATCGATGGATGTTCGTCTGAGCAGTCAACAGTAGTTGTTGCGTTATCCCAAGGTAGTGTCCTTGGTCCCCTCCTCTTCTCTCTCTATGCCGCGCCACTCGGGGACGTTATCAACGCTCATTCGTTAAACTATGTGTTATTCGAAGATGACACTCAATTGCACGTATTTTTGTGATAGTGGTCACAGATAAAAGATTGAAATCGAAGCTCTCTTGATTGACGTCCCAGGTTGCTGGCGGCCAATCGGTCTGGACTACGAGAGCAAAAACGAAGTCATCCATTCCGCCGTGCAAAAGCAGCAGGGGACTACTGTTCCACCTACGTGTGGGGGTCATCCTGGTCGATCCACGACGACTCTTGGAGACCTCGAGGTATGCTTTGACGCTTTCGAAATCATGTCCATCATGGCACTAAGAAATATCCGACCAGCTATTTTGCATTATATGGTATTGGCCGAATTTGCAGGATGTTGAATCGTAGTGCAACTGAATCGCTCACGCTTTAATTATACCAAGATTAAATTATCACAATAGAATAGTATATAGTAGTATAGCCACATGGCTGTCAACGAGGGATTCAGAACTTATGAACTTATGGCTGCACGTATGGTCACACGCACACGTGAACATGATCACATTACTCCTGCTTCGATTGACTTATACTGACTGACTGACACATTTTGGTTTCGCTTTCAAAATCCCCACAACTCCGCTCCTAACCAAACCTCTTCTCTGGTTAGCCGCCATGTCCCTCCGCACTTGTGCATGCAGCTCATAGCACCTGTTGAAGTGCGCTCCGTATGCAGAAGTTTGTGGTTGAGCATGTCGAACCCTATCATAGCACGGTCTTTTTCTTACTCGGCACAACTCGTTTGAACCGCTTCACCTCTCGACATCGTATGTGTCATAGTAGCAATGAAAAAAAAAACAAAGCCCTCCCCGGTCCTAGACAACCCCCATAAGACTACAAATCTATAACAAAATTAAGTAATCTGTATACGTTACCACTCCGGAGTGTTCCTGATTAGACATACCTAATACTATTACACGTACTCTAATCGGGTAACTTTTACCCTAAACGTCTACTTGTCTAATGACATGAACCATAAATAGTACGTTCCCTAGTAACAACAATGTCGTCCCAATTGAACTCGAAGTTCACGAGCAACAAAGAGTTCACAGATTCAACAGAAAGAATCTCATCGCTTCTGCCTCTGCCCCTAAGTATCCCCCCGAAGACAGTTTCGAAGACACCCCCAGATGATGGATGCAGTGGAGCTGCCGTGCATCGACAAAAAGATCCCCCATATAAATAGTTGACATTCTGGGTTCGTGCAGGCCCCTGCTGTAGAATGTTGTACTGTGAATATACAGAAATACAATACAACCGGTACGGTCCCCACCGTGACCCGTCTTTTCATAATTCAACCCAAGCACATGGAGGCACAACAAATTCACAAATTCAAATACTCAAACCAAAAGAACATCTTAACCATCCACTGCAAATAGCGTTAACATGAGGCCTTCATAGACCGCCGTGAATCATGGGGGGGGGGGGATTCCTCTGCCATCCTTGAAACGTACAAACCTACAACCTACAGATGAAACCCCTTTCAACTGACCCTAACCCTGAACCTCGTACGCCCAACCTAACTGTCCCTAATTACCACTCGCCCTGAATATCAATTCCCACAACCTGAGCGGAAAAATACGAAAATATACAATTTACTCACTCAGGAATCCCGCCCCGACAGTGTGGTCTGCACACACGAAATGGGATGAAAACGGGCCAACCCCGCCCATGCCCAAATCAACTAGACCAACCAGTCATGCCCACACGCGAAATTATCGGCATCCCGGGCGGTATCCTAGGATACCGTATAATCCATTAACAATAAACTATCAGCTACTGCTGTATCTCCAGGCAAAGGGTGAAGTACCTCCAACAGCGCAATCGAAAAGCCCAAGAAACCTCCTGATTTCGATTATGGCAGAAAAATACAAAGAGTCTACGAGCATATTCAAATTAGTCCATGTTTAATAGCAATCATAGTCACGGATCCCACTATTATAAATTACTCAAAGATACGCATATAAACGGATACAACTAGGAAAGTCACACACTCTACGATCAGCAAACTATGGTAGATAATTATGACCCATCCACAAATTGCAAACAGGGATAAAATGACCACCGCTCCCAAACACTACGGAGGACAACAATTTCCATGCGGCGAACTTTCAAGCATGACAGTACGACACAATCCATCTCGTTCAAAAACTAAATCGAAGACTTTTCTTTTTGAGAAATACTTGTGAAGGGCTTTGAGACAGCTGTCGGAATGGAAAGCGCTTTTAAGTGCTAGTTATTTTACTATATAAAAAGTGCAATAGGTGATATAGGACCATTATAGGATGCAGGCATGACAGTGTGTGGGTGTGTGTGTTATAAGGAAAAACAAAAAAAAAACAAAACCCCCCCGTTGACTTTGCGAGGAATGTTCAGCAATCGTACCATTCATAGCCTAATATCCAAAATAGCCACCGACGTTATCCCGGAAAATACTCCGATGGCATGATTCATTGAACATATTAGGAGACAGTTCGCATAAATAGATCTATTTACCCCTATATAAGCTATAGGAAGGATTTGGCACGTTTTATCACCAAAATTAACATCTGCTCATTATACATAATGATCAACTTTAGAGCACCCATACTACTTATATTAACCAGTCCACCAGTACAATGAGAGAAAATTACCCCTCCTTATTTTAGAACGATTACCATATTTTGCAATGTTAGGTCAGCTCCCGAGCAATCCTATTGATTGTTTTCTTCTCAATTTGCGATCGAGGAGAATAACAATGAATGATATAATAATAATAATAATCAACAATACAATATCGGTGTAGATGGAGAGGCCACCCATTCGCTACTCGAATAATTAAATTTTTAAATATGACATTCGTACTGGGTCTGTATATACGGTTACGTTCAAGATGAGTAGCGTCTAATTTTAGCTGCATATGGCCAGATGAAACCTTCCTCTGGTCTTATCACGTCCCCACCAAGTCAGTAGTAACTTGTGTCGATATTGAAAACCAGGGACCACTTCAGGGTGGCTCAGTATTGCTACAGAAATTGTCTCCTTCACCTAAAACTGTCCACGAGACGATAGATGAGCGAGGCATCGGTGTGATGAGATTAGTCGACAACAAAAATCAAAACATTTACTCACGCAAGTACGGAAGGTCAAATCTGTCGAGAAAACCCTCTTGGCAGGATTTTGAACGACACACATTGCGCCTGAGATTCTATGACTCTTGGCTCTCCAGATGATCTCCAATCTGAATGTTTGGAAATATTCCTGTGGATAGTATCGTTGTAGAAGGTAGGTCTATATAAAATGGAAAATAAAAATCACGCACAGGTTCTTAAAGAGTCTCTTGATATTGATATTTATTTGACTGACATCGCGTGGAGGGATACAAGAATAAGGATCGTTTGGCTCCTAGATGCTACCGAATCTGTGTTTCGGGAATTGAAAAACGACACTATATCGGACACCCACTCTTCTAATTGACTTTTTTCGTGCGTTAACTCCTGTTCTTTAACGGACATCGCAACAAGTTGCTACAAGTTGCCACACGTTGTGAGTGTTTTAAGTTGCAAAATATATGGATCACTAATTGCGTATTAGTTTCGCCCACCACTATAATACGGAATAAAGAACCCACTTTACAAGTTATGGTTTAGTTGCAATGCTCCTCCGCTTAACACGATCCTGAGGCCACAACACAAAGACTCTTGTCGTTTATGGGGTTGAAAGAATTCACAACAATTGAATCAGGTGGTTCGAACGGCCCAACTCCGGGAATTGATCCGATTGGTTCATATAAAGGTAAATCTGTTCAAGCAGCAACCAAACTCCCAAGATTAGTGTTCCACAACGTATTACCGGTACTGTGTTTTAAAAACATGAATGTTCCGACTGGTCTGGGTAATTGGAGAGAAGCGACTATGCTCATAGCTTGGACCCCCAATTTCACGATTTTCTGTCCACCCCAATGGCCCAAGCCCAAAAACAGGGTAAAAGTATGGCAGGAATCTCTTGAAATGCGAGTCAATGGTGGCTATGAATAATATTATATTTCAAGCAAATGTATTCAGACATTTTTTTTGTAACCAAGTGTGATAAATATTGGAATTGTAATCAGAAAGTTTGAGCGCCGACTTTAGTAATATGATGAGGCAGCTAAATTGAAAAGAAGCATTCTATTTTTAAAAAAAAAAAAAAAAAACTGGCTAAACTTTGAACTGTTCGTTAAAACAATTTAAACAATTTCCAAAAATTAAATCCCAACTTTCCCACATAGTAGTATCATACGCGGATAGGGGTGACTTGTTAATTTGAACACAAGAGCACCCTGGGTATACAACTGGTCATTGACAACTTGACAAAGTCGGGTCGGTCTTCTATCATAGCCCACTGACAGCCTGTTACCTGGAAAATAATGGAACATGCATATGGTACTCAGAAGAATAGTACTGACCAATTAATTGTAATGTGGTAATCCAAGTTTAAAACAGCGAAGAGAAATGATGGGATCAACCACAACAATCGGCATGCTAGGAAAGGTCTTTCAGACGTACACCTGCCGAGATGCCGATCGGCCTGACGATGTGTTCTAAGTAACAAATATCAACTATACTGTATTATTACCTGTGATTTCTTTCCGGTCTCCATAACTCATTCTCCTCTAGGGTGATGACTAGCGCTCCCCTCCTTCCTTGTAAAGTTTGAATTGTCTCGTAAGCATCACGTCGGAGTTGGGGTTCCTGCGGATGTCCTGGTGGTGAAAAAGCATTACGTGCTTAGTGAAATAGCCTACTCTCCCGCATGAAACCAGAAACCGGAAAAAAAAACAAAGCTGAGTGATTCCTTGACCCATACCTGATAACCTATGACCAGACACAAGGACAAATGGGCAAGTAAGGCCATTATATAACATGTTATGACACCACTTTGACACATAATTTCTACCAAAAGCCAGACCACCACCAGACCAATGAGGCCAAGAGGCTTCATGATTTTAGTTGAATCAATCCTTGACTTGACCAAGCTAAGCATTGTCGAGTTCACATCCTCCACGATTTACAATAGGATATATAGTACTCGTCCGTTACGGGAACTCCCATATACTAAGTATTAACTTCATCCATCCAGGTGAGGTCTTTGAAGCATACCAAATTTCAACCTGATCGAACAAGGCACTTCTGGATTATCAAGTAACAAGATTTTCAGACTAGACTCTTTTGACCTCAGTGGACTTTGTGATGACCGACCCCAAAAGAGTTCCTGTACTCATCGTAGCGACCCACATACCAAGTATGAGCTTCATCCATCCAGGTTGGGACGAGTTATTGTGTTAACACGCTAACTCTGCCAAGTTATCAATTCTTCACAATTCTCCATTTTTCTCTAAAACCGAAGCTGCATATCCAAATTCCCACATGATCGGACCAAGTATTTGAACATATCATGCTAACTCATGTGAAGAACCCGGATACCAAGAATGAGCTCCATTCATCCAGGTGGGGTCGACTTATCGTATTAACGAGCTATAATTTGCTAATTATCAATGTTCCAATTCATTCCCCAAACTGACTCCCCGGTTCACACCAAAGACACCAGAGTTCCTGTACTTCCCATAAGAGCTGCACACCGAATTTCAACCTGATCGGACTAGGAATACCTGAATTATAGTGTTGGCAAGGTTTTCGACTTGGACGTCTCGTGACCTCGCCTGACCCTTTGATCTGACCCCAAAATAGTGTAGCGAATCATGTAAACACTATGGGGAAACTCACATACCAAGTATGAGCTTCATCCATCCAGGTTGGGACGAGTATTGTGTTCTTGTTAACTAGCTGAAATTTGCCAAGTTATCAATTCTTCACAATTCTCCATTTTTCTCCAAAACCGAAAGAGCATACCAATTCCCACATGATCGGACCAAGTATTTGAACATATCATGCTAACTCATGTGAAGAACCCAGATACCAAGAATGAGCTCCATTCATCCAGGTGGGGTCGACTTATCGTATTAACGAGCTATAATTTGCTAATTATCAATGTTCCAATTCATTCCCGGTTCACACCAAAGACACTAGAGTTCATGTGTTTCCATAAGAGCTGCACACCGAATTTCAACCTGATCGAGCTAGGAACTCCACTTTCTGTGGGGGGTCGAGTTTCGTGTTAACAAGCTACAAATTTCCAAATTATCAATTTAAAACAAACCCCCACAACACACCACACCACACACACACACACACACAGACACACACACACACACACACACACACACACAACACACACACACACACACACAGCACACTGTCATGCCTGCACTCTTCCTCTGACTCCGTCAGTAATTGAAAAATACATCTCTCGATCAAACCATCTGGTTATGTACTATTATCAAGAAAGTATACAATAAGTTTTAAATTATTTCAGACCAAACATTCTAAACTTTGTCGCATTCACAAGGATTTCCTCAACTGCAATATATGTTGTTCTATCGCCTGACCCCAACATAATGGCCCCATGTGTTCTTCACCGCCCTGGGGGGTTCAGGTTATCATGTTAACAAGCTGAAATTGGCGAAAATATAACTATTTCACAGCTGCCTCACAATTGTATCTTTCTCGTCTGACAAACCACCCCCTAATTCCACGTGATCGGACCAAGCATGGCTGTCTCCTTAATTTTAAAAAGATATTGTTGCCTTGGCGTGTGGAAACCTCGGATGACTCTGACCTCAACCCCTCTAATAGGGTTCATGTAATTATCATAGGGAACACACATACCAAATACAGCTTCATCCATCCCTAGAGGAGTCTAGTTATCGGTTTCACGACTGAATTTGACCAAATATAGATTTGTCACGGAATCCCCAATTTGGACAAAACCGTTCGATTCCTCGTGTCTAGAGCCAAATTCGTCAAAATAGTGATTGTTCACGAAATTTCTACTTGTTACAATGACGTCCGATTCACTGAGAACAATGGGGTTCCTGTACCTCTATGAGAGAGTAATACACTAAATTTCAACTTGTCGGACCAACCATTCTGGGATTATCATGCTACCAGGTTTCCAGATCGTTGGCTTTTAAAATGACTTCAGATAACCTCTGAACTGACCCCAAAACCATAGATTTCATGTACTCAATCTCAGAAACCCACATACTCAACTATGAGCTTCATCCATCTCGATAGGCGTCGAGTAATGCGTGTTTACATTGGGCGCCACACTCGCATACGTACATACATACATACATACACCATACATACATCCATACATAATACATACATACTACATACTTACCATCTATGCGCTAAAGGGGTACCAGCAAGTACTTGTTTTCGCTAAGGGGAACCGGTAGTCTCCTAGGGCGCATACATCCACACTGGCATGACTGCATATCAATTTCTCTGACGTCAAGGAATCGAACAATGGATGCACTTTTTTCACTCAACTCTGTTATCGCGTGTGAATTCCATTGGACAATATTTACATTTGCAATGTTTGTTGTTCCAATATAAAAGTTGATAATAACGCTATGCAATGCAACGATTTACACAAAGGCATTGTGTATATCACATGTTATCCGCTTGCACAATTGACATTGAACAGAAGGGCTCTTTTAAAAGGGGTCTCTAATCAATTTTCAGGAAATAATGACTATGGGGTCTTAAGAAAGCCAACCAAATTATACGTAATTGCCTTCTCCATGGCTATCGACTGGTGGTTTTCCCATCAATTACCTTGATATCCAAAGGGGTCTTATGATTTTCGCAACTGCCAAATAAGAACTTTTTGAGCAAATGTGACCAGGTTAAGCTTCTCTGTACCTACCTAGTGTTTTCATGGTTTCATCTCTAACACCCTTGACTGGAACATACGGTTCATGTACCTAGTATAAAACACCACATAATGATATTGGCTACATCCGTTTCATAGTTGAAAAGCTAGAATTTACCGGACAACACTTTTACAAAATTTCCCAATTTCATATTCGCGAAAAGTGAATGTCCTAATCAAGAGCCGCAACGATATGGTATTTGTACTCGGAATACAAGGCCAGCCAATGTTTTTCATCACAACCTTGATAGGGGAGAGCATTCACCACATATACCCCCAATTGTTGATCTTATGAAAGTGGATCTGTTTTGTCATGGGTCTGCACATACACAACGCTCTCTTGGGTATTAACATAACCCACACCGAAAAAATTCTGAACGAACGGGGGTAACCACTGTCATTGTCGAACACTCGGATCCGATGCTACTACAGCATTCTCAAGTGGGCGGGATTGGGAGACGGGTTCAAAGACTGCTCTGATAATGTAATGGTCCATCTTGTTTTTGAGGACTGAAGGAGGGCTTCTGATCAATGCTCTCTAGAAAACAGCATCATCTTCTAACGAAGGGTAAAACCTACAACGAAGGAGGTGACACTGACCCTGCCTACACCATATATCTACAAGCACGCAAATACAAATGCAATTCAATTTGGCCGTATTGGACCAAATACCCACCTGTGATACCGCACCTGGGGCTCCTGGGTAGTATACAACGTCAATCAACAGAGGGGTTGCGAAGTCTGGAGAGCGTTTGGATGCATCAGGTTGATGTCTGGCTCGAGTTTTTATCGTGACATGTAGTCTTCCAAGAGAAACCCCAAAGGAATTAAAGACATCCGGATTCGGAGAGCGTATACTTGATGTCACTAGCCTCTCTTAAAGTGGTGTGTTCCTACCGAAGCAAAAACAATTTAATGGCAAACGTTCCACAATTTAATTACTTCAGGTGACTACAGGACAGGTTGTTATTAAGATTTGATAATCAGCAAACTAAATAAGTAAGTGCCTCACGGTTCATTCAAACTCCATTTAGTGGGGCTACATCATGAATCAACCAAGGGTCTAATCCGAATCTAGGAACACACTTAATATACGATACCCGTGGATAGTGAAACAGGCATGTAGGCTGTGTGAGTAGATGAAAGGAGGAGGGGAGGTGGTGGATGGAAGATCGGTGATCAATAGGATGAATATAGAGAGAAGAAAGGGGAAAACAAATAGTTATCTACTATTGTTTTTTTCTTATGGGATACCAACCAACGTCTGATGGCCTTTAGTAGACTGTAACGTTGTTGGCCCCCTCCTCAAATCCCGTCTTGAGGTACAGGCAGTGTGGGAGGATAAGTTCGGCTGGTCGGAGAAACTTCGGAAACCTGCTGCAAGGAGTTCCACCGTTGCCGTTGAATTGCTAGAGAATGACTTAGATGTAAATCCGCCAAACGTGGATCGATCAGTTTCATTTTGAAAGTGAACTTTCCAGCTACTGCATTTTCCGGGATTCCAACTTGATACCAGTGTTTGGAATCTCTAAAGTTCCTCCCTCGTTGCTGATATCGGCCTGCGTCTGAAAGTTGGTGTTGCGGGCGGCTGTCGATGAAAGAGAGACGTTTTAGTCGATAGTATGGACATTATTGTTTTTTTTTTTTTTCTAGCAGTTCAGTATGGAACATTCTACATTCCTAGTGAGATCGTCAGTGGCAGGCGACAAACATGCTTAACATTCTCACTTACCATTGGCTTACATCAAGCCCGAGCTCCTCGGCATGCCGGGATTTGGGCATGAATCAGTTGATGCTTAGCCCCGAATAAATATGCCACCAATCTCACTCATTGTAGGCCTGTTTTGAGAATTTGTAGATTATAGAAGTGAAAAGAATTCCAAATGGAAATCAATAATATGATATATTCATCAAAAATGAATCATTATATGCGCAGCAAATTATTGGCAAACGTTAATAGTTATAATGGAACAAAAGCAAGAAACCGACACCAGGATCATCGCCATCAATTGAATCACTTGCGTGCTGCAAAGAGTCACCGTCGATATAACCTTTCCCTGACGGGCTTGTTGAACACTTATTTACAAGTTAAGGTACAGGCTTTTGGCAACAACAAGTCCTGACTGACCGATGGTAGTATTCCTATCTACCTATCTATCTAGCTAGCTATCTATCTATCTATCTATCTATCTATCTATCTATCTATCTATCTATGATCGATCATCTATCGATAGATAGTCACTTCGAGACAATATTATAAACTTTCGAAACATGCTCTTCCATAAAAATGTAAAAAAGAAGGATGAGTTGCATCAGAATGTTTCTTAGGCAATGCTTGTTCCTATCAAAAGATAATATTCAATTGGTTTTCACCACGGATCATTGGAAGTCCAAAAGTGAAATAAACTAAAAAAAGGTGTAGACGTTCACGCTTACGTTATACTTCTCTCCTTTAAGGCAGCGCCAATGTACCTGCGTGGATTCCCCTAGATGCTGTGGTGAAGATGTTTACAAAGGTAGTAATCGGTTAAAAGGAGCAGTTGCTGTCCGGACGGGACAGCCTGCACATTGAACAATCATCAATTGATGTAGATGAAATCAATAGTAAATGACAAATTTGAACTCCAAGATTATGTGATTCGTTTATTCTGGTGCTCTCCACTAGTGTTTGTCTGTGTAGCGCACCCAACATTGATCCCAGTGTTTTCCGCATATTGTTGCGGTCAGAACATACCATTGCTGTGTGAATATGACAGATGATTAACGTGTCTTAAACTGTACCACATTTAATATATTTAACGTGTTATGGGACTAGTAGGGGTAGTCCAAACATTTTGCTGTCACAGAAAAATGTTCCTCCGCATCAAAAGTTTCTTCCCAACCACTTGTTCATTAATAATTGATTTGGTTCAGTAGGATACTATAGAGAAATGTTAGGCTTGGGCAGTGCGTTGGATTACATGGTAATGTGATACGTTCATGCAGTGTTTTCCTCTAGCTGTTTGTCTGCGTCGTGCACCAAATATTGATCCCAGTGTTTCAAATATTGTCGCTGTCAGGACATAATTGCTACAAAACCAAAATTCTTTGTGTTTTCTACCCAAAGGCCCTTTACAATTTAAAAAAAACAACACGGCAGATTAATCAGGATAGTCGTCGTCATCGGTGACCAATTGTATAAACTGATGTTCAGGAATTAGGTAGCGTCCGTAGATAAATGTCTCCCTGAGCTAATACGCTAGTTCTTGGAGGGGGGGGGGGGCAAATTAAAGATATCCTATGCCGATCAGTTTGCAACAATATAATTGATTTTTATGGTTTGATCCACAGCACCATCGGTGCTCTACTTTACTTGCAGAATAACAGCAGCAAACGTACTTCGTTGTGAGTAGAGTTAGGAAGTTGATCGAGTATATAGACATTTGAGTCTTCGCAGATGGCCAAAAGGTATGGGGCAAGCTCGCAGTAGTTTTAGCGAGTTTTTCATCTGTCATTGTCTAAACGGCCGTTGTGATCTAGTATTCTAAGCTAGTTCCTACTACGTATGAACCATGATATTGTCCATAGGTTCATGAACAACATTGTGTGAAATACCCAAAACGCAAGAGCAAGAACCCATCGATAAGCAGAAATTTATACTCAGAGATTTAGACGAGTCAAGCATCATGCCGTTCACCGTCATCGGTTTTTCAACCATTCCTAAGGAGTGACGAACTTGCGCGGTAATCATTTTTGATAACAAAATTCCCCCAGCCATTTTGCACCTTCTTCTCGCAGAAACGAATGCTGTGTAGGGGCAATTTACTAACGCTCTTACCATTTTTTGGTGGGAGAACGTACAATACTGAATTAGAGTGTACGAAGCTTGGACGTACGGCTCTGCTGAACTGTAAAGGCAACATAAATTCCAATTCAGACGCGAGAGCAACACTATCTGTTTTTTTTCTTCTGAAGGTGCAACAAAATATTATTATTATAATAATTATAATACTATTATTTCCTCGTTATAATCACTATAATTACCACCATCATTGTCATTACATCGGCATTCCTGTGTCAATTTGGGGCTGACCAGATATTCGTTATGGCATAGTACTAGAACTTGCTTAGTTTAACCATCAATAATCTTACCGGGTTCAATGGACACTCCCGGATCTTCTGGCTGCAACGTTCTTCTAGTGACATCGGTGCGGTCATCGACCTGAACAGAACAAGGGGCCGCCATTAGTGTTTCACTTTGTTGGGCAATCAGTGGGTCATCTTACAACAACCAAAAAAGGAACTCAACGCATTGACGAAAACACTTGGTGTAAAGACACACGACATTCATCCGATTATTAGGTTATTTTCATGGGGTTATTTTCTCTCTCCTCAAATGTATATTTTGGGAATCACCGTTGTTACTACGTCTTCGCTTCATATAAATAAATATACTTCGGGTTATATATGCCATTTTTCCTGGCCCCATTTTTTCAAGTACAAATATTTTGTGAATAAAATTGGCAATTCAATGAAAGGATGATGGGGGGGGGCTGTATTTCCAGACACTTCAGATGCAATTTGGTGCGATATAGCACACCTAAATACCCATTCTGTTTTGGAAACATTTTCCTCCCCTGTTTTCACATGACATTGGATGAACGTTCGTGCTCCGATGATGTTATTCTGCTTGGCAGTTTGGTTCCTACTCTTTCAGAGGGTTGGGCCGAATCTGGCTTCTCTGTTCAAATACAAGAGGTATCCCACGTTGAAATGGACTATGAATAGGGCGTTGTTTCTCCGGATTTTTATTTCTTTATTTTTATATAAAATGTATTTTACAAGACTGCAACAATTCACCTTATCCAAAATAGCTTCACGGGTTTTTTAAATCATAATGGAATCACACAAGAAGTGCAAAAATGGTAAAATGGTAAAATTTATAGAAGTATCGGAAAATGGATAATACCTGTACCAATGAGTATAGTTCGTGAATAGTTTAGCGATCAACAAGACAGCTCAGCAATTACTAAATCAAGATTGCCTAACGCTACAGCGCTGAGAAAATATTGCAGTATAACCCATACATGGGCTCACGCATTAAATTGTCAGATCACAAGAGCTAACCGACTCCCTTTTATGGGCCATCCGAAGTGATCTGAAGATTCGCGACATCCAAACGGCCCCAGTGACTGATGAGGTTGGCCTACCACAGTTTGGATATTTCTGGCTACGCGGGGAAGACGGAGACGAGCCAATTAATCTACGATATGGACATGATCCGGCAAGCAACTCCACACCAGGCTAGAAAACTATTGAGAACACTACTGAAACAGATCAGTGACCATGTGAGCGAGGTCATTCCCGATACTCTATGCTTGGAGCTTCTGTACTCACCAGATCCAAATTCCCGAAATGTCTCGAACGTGAACTGAATGAGCCCTCGGTAACATCATGTACATCATAAATGTATGCTGTGCCGTGAAGGAACTATCTAAATCAATAAACAACGGACCACCATTTCGGGCATAGAAACGAAAGTTAAATAGCTACTGATCAGGTTTCATGTTTTTCCCTGTTTCCCTAGTGCCTTACTCGATCCATCTATGGCTCCCATTCCACTTTTCCCAAATGTTTCTCAGTCGTTCTCACATTCACCGTATTTCCTATTGATGTTCTCAAAAATTTCTCAACTGTTATTACCTATAGATCGAAGATACTGCCATTGGAACTAAGAGTACACAATTTTGTGCAAACGTTTTCATGCATGCATTGAAATGTATGACGTTGGGTCAGGTGGGTAAGGTGGGCTGAATTACATACCCATATTGTAGAGCCGGGGGCGAACGCAACTTCATATATAGCTTGATTCTCCATTATCAAAATGTTTCGTGTCCGTACAGTGAAATAAGTTTCGGTGATAGGTCCACCACGCGGGTCAATAGACAAGTGTAGGTGTGTTATACAGTTAAACGCATATTTCAGAGCATGGTATCCAGAGAAATGATATAGCAATGGCAGGTCAGATTACAAGTCATGCTCTTTCGAGCAATTGTTAATGAAGGATGGTCTGTGATCATGTGACCTCTAGTCCAAGATTTAGGGAGTCAACGGTTTCATGAGCGGTCATGTGCCGACTGTCGTATTGGAAAACAGGTCCGTCTCCGTAGGGGAGGATGTTATGTTCAGAATCAGGACACTAGCAAGTGGTCACTGGCAAAATTGGGCAAAAAAAAAAAAAAAAAAAAATCATCAAGGTCCTATGTGCGTGAGCATGCAATCTGGAATTCTCAGGAAAACGTAGTGACATGAGGAGAGAGGTAATGGAAACTGTGACCCTGATTTTCGATGATGAGTCTGATGCGACTGTCAAGGTGACAAGAAGGACATCCAACATCAAGGTTCCAACCTCAAATAATATATATCGTGATGTGATAAGGATGTATCAAACCCGTGTGCTCGTTCTGCAAACCAAGGCAGGTTCTATTGATTAGTATTTACTCTGCAGGGTTTCACAGTTCGTGCAGTGTGATTGTATTTCATGTGGGAGGGGTGTAATATGATGTGAACCCATTCCTATTTAGCCGTTCTCCGCTTCAATTAATAGGAGTTGAATAATCATACATAGTTATTTACAGTTGATAGCATCATAATTGGCTATCATATTGTGTTCACCAATCAGGAATTCTCCAATTTAGGAGGTACACTTGCTACCTGTTGGAGAGATAGTGCATTTCTTCTTTAGGTTCGCCTTATTGCCAACGAGGCGGCGACTCAGTTATGTTCGTTATCTGCTGATAACCGATAATTGCAAGATGGATCATCTAAGTAATACGTTTTCCGGACTTTTTTTTACCTGGAGACAAATCACTTCACAAGTTTCAGGGTATTTTACCAACACAAAAATCTACGGTGATACACGGGGATAGACACACTAGCAGTTTTTCCGCCAAATATGTCGGGAAAGTAGGAGTTTTAAAATTCGAGCATGTAATCCTTATTAGGGCCACTGCAAATGTTAGTTTAACTCACCCACATCACACATCGGTCCATACCATATTCTAGTAGAGAAGGCTGCCCAGGGTACACGAATCCCACCAGCCCGGACCTCTGTGACAAGCGAATAGAAGGTTATAGAAACTAGATAAAAAAGATGTATGTCAAGTCAGATACACGATAATTCAACCAAATATGACCCAGACCAACACGAATCGATCACTTTAGAGCTCTCGAATTTTGAGTTCGAGAAAAAAAGTGCTTGTTCAGTCGGGAAATGGTTTTTTCATTTTGGACAGTGATAGGCCTAACAAAGAGCATGATTCAGGAATTCAAAATTTATGATGATGTGAACGGTTAAAAAAAAAATTATATTAATTCAAATAATGCTACAATCCGGAAAAGGCAATAAGTGGGGGTTGCCGAGCGCCTGAAGCGTAGACAGTTTGCGCCGCTGTGGGGCCGCGATTGCTCCAGATATTCGATTTCGGCTCTCATGGCGGAATTAGTTCAATGATATATATGCGTTTATGTGCCATTTTCTACACAACATTTACAATACAATTGTTATCGCAGCTGGTTATCACCTCGCCAGTCAGATACGTCGTCGGGGTACGACCGAAAGCAATTATTTTCCTTTATGCCATTGGTAAAGCTCAATAAACATCTCAAATTATTACAGAACACACCTATGGTATTTTGTTGGTCATCTATTTGCCATTAACACCTCTATTGTACTTTGTACGGCGGTGACCAGTTATCGGAATGCGCATTGATTATCCGAATTTGCTATATGCACTCAGAAATTTGTGGGCGGTTTCGAAGAATACCATCTGATTGTATAATCAATAACATCCATCAAGGGCAATCAGAGGGACAACGGCGTCGGTGTATTGTCAACAAAATCGCCAACTCTATTAGCCATTAACACAAGTAAATTCCCATATAGCATATCGGGCGCCAGCGTATGATCTACGATAAAAAGATTATGGTGATCTCATCGGGGATGTTAAAGATATTATCTAGTATTATGGAGTTGGTACAAACTAGCGTTGTACGGTGACCAAACAACAAATAGACCCGTACCACGGCAACCAGGCGCGTACTGAGAGATATGTATTGGGGGCGGTGGTGGCCACGAGGGGGGGGCGGGGGGGGGTGAGACTCCTCGCCGATCCCCAACGGGACCCAAATGCGCCCACTCTTATGGGCTCACCCCTCACAACTCTGGCAAGAAGTACAATTTATGGCCCAGGCACATGCTGCTGCCAATATTTGCAAATAAACAGCTGCCACAACTTATACGACTGCAAAAATTCAGTTTTTCGTGTTGGAAAAATTATTGATCACTGGGGTCATGGGAGGTTCTGCCGGCGGTTTATTGAAATAAGCATGTTGTTTTATCAGTACCGTGGTACAAAACTACTCAGATAGTCATTGATTTAGTCATTTGAGGATTCGATTACTCTACATGAGTACGTCAGTGAACTATATGACCATGATACATTCATCTATGGGTACACACTGTTTTCACCTAACTATGCTGCGCAAATTTCGGAATGCGACATATGAGGCACTATAGAGGTATTGTAAGTCTGAGTAGGTTTCAACGGCAACTTCTCAATTTGTCACGCTGTTTTCTTGATCAGAAACGGTCCCTTCTCTCCTCCGGAGTCCTGGCCGTTTTGTTACCATCACTGGCTAAGTATTTGAGGTAATTGGACGGGAATGACACTAAGAGACGGCATAGAGCAGTAATGCGGCTAAATATCTCAACTTATATGGACTTTCCATTTTGCCACATTCGAATTTTGATTTATTGACTACATTGAAAACGTCGAGCGTCTGTTTTAAGACTCCCTACTTCTGAGCACTTGCAACGCGTAGAAATTGTTTTGAAACTTGAGATTGTTTTGAAACTTGTGACGCACTGAAAAGAAGACCGGCTACAGTCTGTATACCTGTTATTGTATGATGACGGTCAACCGAGTTGAACTGAAGACCGTCTTCTTTATTTTCACATTCAATCTGTAACAAAAAAGAAAGAACACATCCAAAGTTCCAATGGGAATGCAACTGTTTAAAAAAGGAAGATGTGACTGACCTCTAAATCGGTGCGCTCATACACGAATAACACCCAAAATAATACCATGAATATGACTTTGGTAACATCATGCACTGACAAACATTGACTTGACTGCATTACAAATGAACTGCTAACCCGTCCATCCATTTTTTTAGAAGCGGAAATAACCAATTACCATCCAGTAATAGACAGTCACACATCTGAACACTGGAGCATATATCTCCACTATCTAAAATTTGCCCTGAACATGGCCACACTAACATGACTACCTACTATCCCCAATGTAACAACACTCTTCCAATCAAAGCATTCTAATGAAACCCTGCACGAATTTCCTCTAATCACGTAATTCCACGAAATAGACCAATATATATGGGCACACCAACTACCACACCCGTACTGACAAAACAAAGATGTCAAGACTGTTGCTGAATCTTAGTTCACTTCTCATTCTAGCATTTAGCCAGCTTCAACTCGATCAACACACATTGCATGGACTTTTCTCTAACCCACAACACATGTCGTGCCTAACATACAAACATTAATGACCTCACAGCAATACATGATAAACATAGTAACCCATGGCAACCTAGTGTTAAT
Organism: Sclerodactyla briareus; assembly: GCA_026419785.1. Lineage (NCBI taxonomy): Eukaryota > Metazoa > Echinodermata > Holothuroidea > Dendrochirotida > Sclerodactylidae > Sclerodactyla > Sclerodactyla briareus. The sequence goes on along the minus strand of JAODTK010005883.1, from coordinate 178,839 downwards.
CGGTCCCTTGAAGCGAAGACTTTGCAAAGCATAAATTAAATGATACAAATGATTTAACACCGTGTCAAATTCATCTCAACACACTCAATTTCAACTTCTGGCAGATAAACAGCACTCGTGCACAGATTTATCCCTCGTGGGACTATTGCTGTAAACCTTGACAGAGTACGGAAGCGAATGTTTTCACCGTCTAATCGTAACCACTGAGCTACGTTTGGCGACATACTATCGACAACTTTCGCACATCACTGCAATCTACGGAGGCTTGGAAACATCGTTACTAAAGAATGTTAATTAATAATAAGAGGGTACAGAAAACTTTACTTTAACAACCCACTTGAGTTACAAACTTTCATACGGACAAACAGGCCCCCCCGTCTTTTTTCTTCATATTGTCTGCACAATCCTAATAACGCTTCAGGGAGTTAGCTGCATGAGGCCGTCGGTCGTTGATGACCAGAGCAGAGGAGACAATTCCATAAGGGGGCCGACGAGTAGAAACGACAACACGTGTGGTCAATAGTAATACTGTCACGGTTTTCGTTTATATTCGAAATTGAATACTGTCCTAAAAATAAATACTTCCAAGTACTTGACTCATTAAACGGTCTGGCTGGACCGCTTTCAACTGACACTGCCAATTATACAGTAAACACACACAAGAAAACCATAATCTTTCAGGAGTCACCACTCCCTGTGTCACTCCGCTACCATGCCATATGTCTGGCGGAATACCCGACAGTCCTACATCGTCAATTTGGTTACTCTTCAACCAGCAGGCTTAGCTCCCATCTCTCGACCAGCGATGAAAAGGTTTAGCAATAAAAGGCATCAACCTTCGCCCATACCTATCGTCGTTGCTAGCTTTTAAAGGAAGATATTCCTAGAATAATTCGCGATGATACGCATCTGCATAAGCATTGGTACATGTGCTTCTTCGCCTATTCCAACGTGGTTTGCCTTCATTTTATGATTTGTTGGCTTCTGTGGAACCCGTATGCTATCTTTCCAAAACTAACTAAATATCTTCAAACACGACCCCTCCCCCCGCCAGTTTACGTAACTTGGCGATTTTTCACATACGCATACGCAATCTATGGAATCCCAGCCTAACACTTGGTGAATATCCAAGATTTATTAATGTATATTGCATCAACACGCTAATGAAATTGATAGCCCAACGCCCCAGACTGTAATTTTCACTTCTCCCTCCACACGAGCCTGCCATGTCTGATGTTCGTATTTCACACTGGCCTGAAATATTTTCTCTCAGATTGTTTCCATGTCTTGCCGCGACTCTCGAGAGTCTGAGAGTTCCGACAAGAACGTCATATTCCAACTGGTACTTACATTTCTCTCCATTGTTGCGCCCTGATAGAAAACGATAGTAGTGCTGCTCACACTAGTGTGTCTGACTCGTAGCAGTAGTAGGTATAGTGCATAACCCCAACAAACGATGATCACCGTAGATATAGACTAGTAATAGATTGCCCTTCCACGGTTTCAGTCTAATGGGTGCAAAGTACACACGGGCTACGGAGTAAAATAAAATTAACTATACTGTCTCCTTCTATACTTTATATAGCGCTCTCTCCCCACTGCTGACCAAAGCGTTTCACAATACAAAGTTTTGAAGAGCATTGAACTTGAATAAGTAAATTTGCTGATTATAACTTGGTGGAGAACGGAACCTTGAGCAAAAATAGGTAAGATAGGGAAGAACGTGGGTGTGTCTTGGACACATGCATGCGGTTGTGTTATGAACTCTCTGAATGGGTTCAAAGGCTGTCGAGAGTCATATATCGGTGGCGCCGTTTGTTTCAGATTCTTCACCGCTAGGAAATTGACTGTTCGGGTACACAACACGTTGCGGACGGGGGTTGGTTTACCCTTGTAATATATGTACGTATTAATACTACTGCAAGTCACTTCATCACATTCCAGTAACGCCTTCAAAGTTCGAAAAACCTTACGTTTGAAATCCGGGAAATAAAATGGAGAAATGTCAAGTAGGATGGAAATTCCCTGAAATATGAAAACATCACTATAATATCGTAAAAAAATTTTTACAGTAGGCGTGACAACACTCTTGGTATTTTCCCTTATTTGAGGCGATGGGAATCAGAAAGCCAAAAGGTCAATGATTCCTTGACTCTTTCTGACAACGCTATGGCCAGACAAAGTGGCAAATGGGAGATTGTACCAGCTCATTATGGACAACATCTGTCTGGCAAATGTCCAATTTTTCCCACCAACCAATAGGGTTCCCTATACTTCGATAATGAACTACACCTAATTCCATGCTTCAGACTTTGGACCTCTAGTGTTGTCCTCAATCCTCTGGCCTGACCACAAACTATGGGTTCTTACTCATCATGGGAACACAATACCAAGTATGGGCTTCAATCAATTAGGTGATCAGTTATCATGTTTACAAGCCACTGGCCAAAATATGAACGTTCACAATTTTCGTTATTTTCTAAAAACAAAATTCCCCCCAACCTAAACCAAAACAATAGGGTTCCTGTACTCCCAATAAGGAAGCTACGCCCAAAATGTTACCTTGATCAGACCAACCATTTTTAACTTTCACTTTTCACAGTTTTATGATATTTTTGACTAAATTCCACACTTATCGTGTTCCAAGTTCAGACTTCATCCTCTGGTGACCTCAGATGACCTCTGCTCTGACCTGCCCCCAATCACTAGTGTCCTGTACTTACATGGTACACACAGACCAAGTTTAGCTTCATACATCCATGTGGGTTGAGTTATCGTGATCTACAGCCAGATTGCCAAATATTGACTTATGAGAAAATTCCCGTACCCCTCCTTGTCGTGGGGGGGTGGGGGGGGGGGGGGGAGAGGGGGGGGGGGTTGCTGGGAGGTGCATAGTATTTTTGAACACTGTTGTTTCAAGGAGAAATAGTGAACACTTTGTTGGGTGTCTGTCTGTCCGTCTGTCCGTCTTCCCGGTTAGTCTGTTTGTCTGTCTGTCTGTACTCTGTCCGTATGTCTGTCTGTCCGTCGTCACCGTTATTGGCGGTTCGATATCTCCTCAACCATGAACGCCATTCTGACACTTCCGTGTGGAGTTTTTTGTACGTGAAGAGTGCCGATGTGCATACCACCTTTCGTCCCGAAATAAACATACCATAGGTGCATAAAATTTGCATATTTAAAGGGAATGTGGGCCCGGAAGCTGTGACACACTATAATTTATTGATCGTAGATGCATTGGTGATGGCAGCTCAGCATATATAACAACTATGAATTGTCGATGAATTGATTAGTTTTCCAGCATTATATGCGCTAATTAATAGTCCAATTTGTATAATTATATCGATTTTTCGCAAAGTTTGTTGGATTTTTATGAAAACTTGGTGGAGATGGTTTCTTTATAGTCCCGATAATTTCTGCAGTAATGACGAGGTCACCAGAGGTCATTTAATGTGACTAATTTGCATCTAAGTAGTATTATTTGCATAATCCATGTAGATTGTGAGTTGGTGAATTTTCATGCACCTTGGGGAATGGTACCCTTCAGTCTGAGCAATTTCACAACAGTGTCAAGGTCACTGGAGTCATTGAATGTGACTAAGTTTTGTTAAAAAGGACAATAACGATCGAAATTATGCATTTGAGGGTGGTTCGTATATATTTGTCATGGCGATTTTTTGATTCGGTAGATCAAACAACATCTAATGACGCGGTCAAAGGTCAAAGGTTGGAGTCGTAAAAGACTGGTCTTTATTTTAGGGTTGCAGGACCCGAAAAATAAAAAAAATAGCCCCTAAACCAAACCATCGATCCCTTTTTACTAATATTATCCACCCAAATGTGTATTCTAGTACCAGCTACCTATTTAAGAACGGTATAGTCTTGGGACACCCTAGCTCAGCATCACTATGATAAAGCATGCTATTAATAACATATTTTCATTTAATCATTAACTACTGTAGTATTCCTTTACCTCCATTTTCCGTTTTTGTCATATTCATATCATCGTTTAATCTATAGGAACAATCAAACTAGGATTTTCCATAAAACCTACACTTTACCACTTGAGGCCGAGGATACATTTTTTCACTTCAGCCTGTCAACACCTCTTCTTGGCCCTCCTGCACTGACCATGACTTATAAACACTGGGGGTGCTGACACGGACAATTGTTCTGAATTTATATTAACTGGGCCTTCTTAAGAGCTTTTTAAGATAACCCACATTATTGTACTCATTTATGGCAGCACCAGGACTTCACATAATTATCAAGGTGGAGAGGGGGGGGGGGGGGGGTTAGAGGAGGGATAGGAAGGTTGGTTGACATAGTACTGGTGTACTACAAAAAATATAGGGAGCCATAATGTGTGCTTGGTGCACATATACTTCAACTGAACGATTATAACAGATCCTTCTTTTGTTACGGGCCCCAAGAACAATTTAAAGAAGCCACTAAAATTAGAAAATCAATGAATTTTGCGAACTACGTTGTTTCCAAATGCTTAGAGTGTTGAAGGGCCTGGGTTTTGCAGATTGCATGAAAATCTGCGTTCCATTGTTTTGGGAGGGCACTCCTTGAGGGTGAGAGCAGGGCCTCACACACGCTCAAGGAAGCGAAACAAAATAAATGAAATTTCAATTAGAAACAAAATAAATGAAATGAGTGATTCAGTGGCTGCATGCATGCTTCCTATTTGCAATCAGTGTGACGGTCGGGACAAAACAACACTCAATTTCCTGAAAAAACACTTACTTCTCCGAGATACTATATGTTGTTAACTCTAAGTTATTTCAAACAACTGTGCAAAGTACTTATTGTTATATGAACTATCACAGAAAATGAAACTCAACTAGTGATATGCTACCCTTGTAAAACTGGGGATGTTAAAACGAACGACTTACGAACGAGGACTTTTGTCACGCTTTTTCATCCTACCTTGGTTAGAATTTTAAACCATCAAATTATCATCAGGAGGAAATAAATCATGGCTCAATACGACAAACATCAAAGTATTGTAAAAAAAATCTCTAATCATTCCAAACAGGAAATGTGACTGGCAGGACGTGGCGGACGGGACATAACGAACAGGACATTTAACTTCCGGCTTTCAATTTTTTAGATGAAAAAGTGGAGAAGCAATTTAAGAAGTAGGTCATGTGGGCCCCAAAATGGTGGACCTATTGAAGCTTCACCAGAGAAAGAGTTTGAAATCCATGAGCTCTAGTAAGCACCCTTGGAGACAATTGATATTTAATCGGGGGTATTTGAGGGGAATTTTCCGAGGGAAGAAATATATGAAGTGTTACCAGAGAAGGCGGAGTGAAGTGATTCTTTGCTAAAAAAAATTACATTGTAATAGGACCTGTGAGAAAATTTATGACTTTTCTATATTGAAATCATACCCATTTAATACCCACTCCTCAGGCTTTGGCTCTACATTCCTCCAATGTATGGCAAACTTGTATACCTAACATTACAGCTTCACACCGAGAGAGGGGTGGCATAAATTATGTCACTTATTTGAGAACATAAGTTATACATTCCAGTGTCGTGGACATTTCCCATGATCATACAATATCCTCCACTCTGTACTAACTAGCACCTCTTCCTGGCTCAAAGTTGTAGGCTTCCACACTTTATATACGTTTTAGGCAATCATTGTACAATACATACGATACATTGCCCATGGGAGTATAAGACCTCATCATATACCCTTTACCCATGTACCAAGAATTCCGATGTTCTTGATGGATATATGTTCGTTGCGTGACCAGGAGGTCCGTGACCGTGACGTGGAGTAGTGGTTTTGTACTATACATGGGGCGGGGTGAGCTAGGACCTGCCTGAAACACCTCTAAAGTTTATGCATCAGAGAGGATTCCCCAATGGTTCCCAATGATGGGTGCCAGCGGGGCCAGAAAGTTATGTGCATAAATTAGTGTGCCACTGATCTAAATGTCGTGATCCATATAAGCTGCACGACAACATTGATTGCCGCGCTCGAAAATTTAGTAAAGTGTTCTCCGTTGCCAATCGATGGTCATTTTCCATTCAAAATAAATAAAATGAATTTAAATTTGAAATGAAATAAAAAGGAATTTCACATTAGCCACAGTATGTTGGTAAGATTATATCATATGAAAGCAGAGCGGAACCATTGGATGCCGCGAAGCTTAGCGAAAAGTTCAAATTATGGTCTTCTCAGATGCACGGTGAAGCCCCGAATGCCATTTTTCATGTAATAAATTGAAAATTAAATTTGACAAATTAAAATGAATTTCATCTCAACCACCGTATGTTCGAGCAGCTTATAACTATCCATCGTAAGCACACACTTAGTCGCAAATCGCGAAAATTTCGCATTTGGGTCTTCTCAAATGCCAAATAGTGATATCCAGATCGCTATTTTCTCGCATGTTCTCGGCCTGTATAAGTCTTGAGCTGTAATGACTGCATGTTGGTCAATTGGTGGGCGCTATGGTATATTTGATATGAAATATCGCGCGCGAGCATACTTAGGACAGATATATTCGAAGGCAATGACATTACTATTATTGACCGATCCGACCTTACCTGGTTAGGTTATGACACTTCAACAACATATGTCATCTATCTTGGATTATTTTTTAGTACCGTCTCATAATGTGGGCAGAAAAATGGCTGCATTTCGGACCAATTCAACCTGTTACATTTTCGTCAACCTCTAGAGCACCTTTGAATGTTGCAATTTCTTCAACACTTCACCGAATTTGGAGAAAACGCATTTTTTAATAAAATTTTGGTCCCTTCCTCGCCAAAAAAGAAAAAAAAAAGTTGAGGATATGTATACCCCCTTACGATCGCCGCCCATGCCTACATATACATAGTCTAATGTATAGACGACTGTGTCTCTAATTGCCCTGGCTTACGCGTAATACAAACCATCCAGTTCCCGTCCAGTTGTTTTTAATAATATGCCAATCAGTGGTAGCTTCTCACAGTCGGGGTCTAGCCTGTAGGTGGAGTAGTTGCCGCGCGCAATAAACGTTCGACGTTTGCTGGATCGCAAGATGATTCATCGAGTCTTGAACAAGACTAACATATACATTGAACTAGAGCATAGGTTCATTGGTGTCACAATATCAATTGTCCTGCTACAGGAACTTTCATTGGTTTCATACCCTCTCGCACACACACATACACTTCACTGTTTGGCTCTTGGTATTACCTGCAGAACCACTTCCTTCACTTCCTAGTGAAGGGCTGAAGGTCTACGTGTTAACTGCTATTCTGCACCGCCATAAACCATAATAGCATTGGAATATTCCAACAGCGTAGTATCGTACAGAACGGAGTCAATGAAAGTAGGCTACGGGCAATAGTCTAGACTGGAACCACGTCGGCAAAACCATCAATTCTGTCACTGTGTGAGAAATACTGACTGCGACGCTATTAGGATATTAGTATTCAGCAGCAAACATTACCAAGACTTATTAACGATTTATATATACACACACGGGTTTCCCAGGGCTTGCCGATGTATACACCCGAATCGCGGCCGGTCAGCCTTCCATAATTAGAGGTTGTCATATAAAATGGAGCAGATACAGATAAGGTGAAGGTTCATTATCCCTCCGGGGTTCTCCACTTCATACGCGATCGCACCTGCATTGGGCGGCTCCACGTATAGGAAAAGAGATAAGAGGAGAAAAAAGGGCGGAAAAATAGAAGAGAAAAAAAAGTGAAATGATGAAATAAAATTAAATTAAAAAAGGCAAGAAAGAGAAGGATGATTAAGAAGAGATAAGGGAGAAGAAAGAGAAGGAAATGGTGACAAAAGGAAAAAAAGGGAGGCATGAGAAGAGGAAGAGGGAAGATCACGAAGAGGGTCTTGAACAAAAAAGTAAAATCGATGAACAACCTCAAACCTCTAAACAGCAACAACCACACCTTTGGTCAACAGAAAAGTCCGAAAAATAATTCCCCATCTCTTATTCATTGGTCCTCGATTACAGCACTCATGTGCATACAACGCGCACTCTAGTAGTTATATAAAGCTGTGAGGACATTGCAATAAAAAAAAAAGTTATTTAGGCGCGCACCAAAAATCGATAGGTGGACGCAGCCATGGTGAAATACGCCTTCAATCAATTATTTCTTGGCTTGCAATTATCAGCACGTTTTACCGGAACGAAACAATCTAACAGAAAGGCAACGGCTACCCCACTGAAAACGTGCGGTTTTTCTTTTCCACTGTCCGTGAACCTAGCTTAATTGTCGCAATTCCACGGACCTCATACATCAAATGGGTTATTATAACACTGCCAACAGAATTATTCTATGACAAGTTCATTTTACATGTCCATTGTACTTCGGGACCAATGCTGTGAGTAACAATTGCTAATTGAATGTTGAGTGTCCGTTAATAACATGTCTTGTGGTAATTTAGACGATGCTTCGAAAACACATTAGGTAACCTTGCAGTCAGTTTAATGAATAATTACACCTATTAATACACACTAGTAGGCCTGACACGAATAAATTTTCTATTCTGAAACAGTACGTAGGCTACCTCTCCAAGAGCAGACCTAATCCATTCGAGCTCGAACCGGGAAAAGAGAAATCGGCATCCCAACCGAAAGCAATCGATGTTTTACAAGGCTGTGGACTATTTATAGGCTGTGGGCTTTTCACCTGGTTTCGCGTTCAGTTTCAGCCACTCGAGGTGACATTTATTTTTACTGCAGTTCAGCGCGACCAATATAAACAAGGAAGTCCGCGCAGCCTTCACGTGGGGTTTCTCTCTAAGCCAGACTTAGCTCGAACCGGGGGAAAACAGAATGCAGTGCAGTATTTCGACATGAGAAGATTCTAACATTAAGAGTGAATTTGAGGAATTATAATTGATTAAGTTGTGATTGTATGGGCCTTCTACACCTTTGTGCTCAGTAGTTTATCCTGTTCACAAGGTGTTTAGACTTTGATCTTGTGTTGACCTCAAATGAACTTGGACCAGACCTAAAAACAATGGGGATAATCCACTCGATATGGCCTACCCCCATACCAAGTATGAACTTGATATACGTTGCATTTCATAATTATTATTTAAAGGTTTTCAGACTTTGTTGTCTGCTGACTTCAGATGACTTGTACCAGACCCAAAACAATTAGGGATCGACATGTGGGCAAACTACATACCAAGTATGGTTGAGTGCACTTTTCTTCACTTGTTATTGGCCTCAGATGACATGAACCGATTAAAAAACAATAGGGATTATCAACTACATATGGCCAACCTACATACCAAGTATGGACCACCTACACCTTCTTGTTCACTAGTTGTCATGTTTGGAAGGTTTTCAGTCTTTGACCTCTGTTGACTTCAATGACCTTTGACCTGACCTGAAACAATGGGGATCATGTACTATATAGCAATAAGTGTCACTTCTCCACACTTCTGTATTCAGTAGTTATCATATTTACAAGGTTTTTCCAGACTTGTTTTCTGTTGACTTCGGATGACCTGTGCCATAAATACCCAAAACAATAGGAATCATCTACTCTATATGGTCAAGCTACACACCAAGTACAGTTGTAGTGCACCTTTTCCTTCATTAGTTATCGTATTTACAAGGTTGCTTCATACCGGAAAACAATGGGGTAATTCACTTCATATAGTAAACCAACCTACATACTAAGTATGAATCGTTCACACATTTGCTGTCATAAGTATACGACAAGGGGCATGAGACACATACACACACACACAGCTGAAGTATTGTTCATGCATGAAATTGAAATGTTGCCACATAGGTAGCAAACATGAAGAGGAAGAACCTCTGTTGTTGTTTTGTAACTTCTGAGTGATTGTACAAAGTTAAATGAAAGCAATGTTGTTTTAGAAATATCTTACTGAATCACTGTGTATGCAGGAAATGTAAGAGAATAAAGTGTACAAAACAACTTCCTGATGAATTAGTATTTGCACTTAGATTGGTCATGTAGCAGGTTGTTTTCAGCCCAGAGTAAGGTAGTGGACATTTTATTTTCAATCAATAAGCACGTTTCAATGTTGAGGTATCCTAACTCTACTACAGGGATTGATGATAGTATGGGATTAATGAATTGGGGTAATGGGGAGAATAACGTGGATTGAAAACTGGTGAATGGGGATGCACAGCCATTTGTGCAATAATGTTTGTAGAGTGGTATTGACAGAAAATATTACTATTAACCAACATGTGGGCAAATGGGTAATATATTTTTGATCAGTGATATATAACTGTAATGTGAATGTTTTGCTGGAGTCGATTTTGTTCAATATTTACTGAGGTTCCGAATATCCTTATTCGAGAGAGGTGGTGTTAGAGGCCGGGGAGGTCAGCAGCGAATAATACACAAAATCATAGACAGACTACTATTGTAAGCAAGTGATTTCCATCGCTAGCTACAATATTATTCTTCCTCAAAGGCTCAAACACTGAACACTGATGTGCCTCTTCTCTCCCTAGTAACACTCACATTAGGCCTACACTAAAGGCTGAATAGGCCTAGTGCTGAGGCTACGTTTATTTCATGTACGAACACTAACACTAACAGTAAACACTCAGTAGAAGCCCAAATTTGAGGTGAACAAGGACTCATTAACTTTGGAGTTACGACTACAGTTATCTCCGAGCACTGTTATTGTGGACTAGGGGCTAACCTAGATCCTAAGTTGTTTATGTTCGATCCCTGTGAGGCCCCGCCATTGTTAACACATCGGTCCCGATTGTAGTCAGTTTATCATTCACCTATATAACTGTTGATTTTGACATAGCAACGGTGGCTATGGTAACAATAGGGGTAGTTAGGAATTATCCGCTGAGGTGTACCCTATGGTGGGTGCCCATGGGTGTCGGTTGGTCCAGCTATGGGGTGCACTCTCGAGGTGTGCGTTTGCGTGTCCGTCGGATATATGATGGTTTTTTCGCAAATATTTCCACTTGGAGCTTGCCGAAGCATGGTCAAATTCTGCACACTCCTGAATAGTCACGACATACACGTTTTTACTCTCCAAATTGTACACATTTCTTTCAGAATCATGAAATCAGGGTAGTAAAAAAGGTCATTTTGGAGAAAAAAGGCATTTTTTTTTTGCCCATTTCTCACTGTTGTTCAAGATTTGCGGTGATTAGACAAAACGATAACCGAATAATGTTTGAGATTTCCTCAACAAGGCAAGGAACGTCACAAAATATGACTGTTTCCTTGCATTAGACTTTCGTTTTTTTGAAATTAGAGAGAAACGCACCCTTTTGGGGCAAAATTGTAAGTTTTTTTAAAAATATCTGGCGACTGGAACGACTGAATGGTCCATAAGTGAATTGGATAAGACAAAATCCCAGAATAACAATTTCAATTTAAGTTTACTTCTAGTGAATTTTATTATAGTGTCGGAACTTGGGAGAGAAAATCCTCATTTAATACCCCACCTCAACTGGACTTGACTAGGCATGACTGAGTAGAGGGGGGGGGGGGCGGTAGTGGCGAGAATTAAAATGATTCTTCCTTTGGTTAGTTACCACATAATTCAAATCAGGCAGACAAACCCCGAGATGGAGACTCATAGGCGGGTATTAACGTCAGCTATCATGCTACGGCTGACTACCATGGCTGATTTAGCGGTAGAGCTGTATATGTTATTATTGTTATGGGATAAGGGGTAAGCTTGAGGTTAGTCAGGATCAGGGTTAGGTTTAGGTGTGGGCAAACCGAGAAGATTCTGATGCTACACGGAATTAGAATCTGACCTTAACCGTTCCAACCTGAATAGAATATTATCATTCAACCATTGTTGGCTAATTCAAACCATTGATCCACAATACAAGGACTCTTAAAATAGGCCATTTATGGGACCTAACTGCCCATTTTCGACTGAATATCATTCTTTGAGAGAAAATTGGAACCAAACAGTGAAATACAATTGGAACAAGCGCTCATTTATCATTCATAAAATATAATCCAATGTCAGGCCTGCCGGCCAATTTTTTTTAGCAATAGGGAGTTAGGAACTATCGCTGAGGCGGGTACCGTGTACCTATGGTGGGGGGCCCATGGGTGTCGGGTGGTCCCAGCAAGAATGGGTGCACTCGCGAAGGTGTTAGTGAGGATCAAGGGTTAGGTTTAGGTTGTTTGTAACGATAGAGTGGATTATGTACATCTGGAATTGGAATCTAACAGTAACCCCACCCCTAATTACTAACATTAATGCCATGCATCCAGGTAGGCACGGCTACACATTATTTATACACTCATACCAATTTAGCCTAGCCTAGGATAATGTTACAGCTAGCAGTGTGAATTCATCTTTTTACAGCAACAGTCATACTAGCCTCGGCCTTGCCTACAGTATGGATATAGCGAATATGATCCAGGCCAGGCCTAGCCCAAGTTCGAACTTCACATTGAGTGTTATAGCCCTAACTATTAGTCAAGATAAATACTGTATTGGACAAAAATGGCACCACAGTAATAAGAGCTTCACGCCTTCTCCTGAGCCCAGAGCAAGTATACAAGATACTCCATCCTCCGTTTGAAGCTAACAACCAAACCCAGCATGGCATCTTTAACTCTGAGTAGGACCAACGAATGAAGATGTTTTGCGCTTCGTGATGCTTGAAGTTAGCAGACACTTTCGTACATACTGTCACAGGATGGAATCCCATATCATGAAGAAGGAAATATTTTGGAAAGAAAATACATGAAATACAGCCAGACATGGAATGGGTACAAATGCACAGAAAAAATTTGTTCTTCGATGAGGGCAGAATGGATTCAGCTAAGGAGGCTAATGCCCCCAATTTGGCCAAAAAGGGAAAACAATATAGGTCTATTTTTTTAAAGGTGGTGTGTGCCCTATTCAGTGTTACTCGAGAGAACATGAGAATTGATAGTGCAGTCTGAGGGAAATGGACGATCAATAAGGAAATGGGAGAGGAGGGAAAGGGGGAAAAGGAAGCCGAAAAAAGGGAACTTGGCTATAAAAATCGAAAGTTGGAGAATCTCGAAATTGGTGGGCCCACCCCAATGGAATTGAGTGTAATGGGGGTATAGTCAGGTACGGAAGCCTGCCTTTATGGAGCTCTCATAAAGTTAGAGGTCACCCTTCCCCTCCGCCTCCCCCTCGCCCTTCCTCCCCCTCCACCGCTCGTCACTCTCGTGAGCAGAGAAAACCCGGGTAAGAAGTTTAGCCTAATGATATTTGAAAAAAATATTTGGAGAATGATGCTACAATATTTCGCTGTACCCATGCATTCACTATCCGCGGATTGAAATCATCTCCCAGCCGATCTGGAAGAGTTCGACAACCTCAAAGACTTCAATTTTAAACTAAGCCAAATCGTCCTGGAAGACTCACACCAGAATCTAGACCGTCTCCTGCCACTGTCTGGACGTTGGGGGGGGGGGGGGGGGGTGTCAAGAACAATTGACACTTAGCAGTAGGCTCCCGCGAACGTCTCTTATAAAGAGCTGTGCCGCCACGCCCCGCTCGGGGCTGCCGGTTCCCCTTAGGGAAAACATTACTTTGCTGGTACCCCTTACCGCTTCGAACGTGCGTATGACTGGTATGTATGTATGTATGTAGGTATTTGTGTGTGGTGTGGTGTGTGTGACGCCTGGCTTGTGAAGAGCATAACTCAAACCCCACCTGGATGGATGTAGCCCATACTTGGTATGTGGGTTCCCCATAATGAGTACATGATCCCTTAGTTTTGGGGTCAGGTCAAAGGTCACCTGAGGTCATTAGAAGTCAAAGTCTGAAAATGTTGTGAAGAGAATAAGTTCGGAATGCTTGGTCCCATCAAGTTGAATTTGCTGTGTAGCTTTCTTATGGGGAGTACAAGCCCCCTGTTATTTTTGATGCAGACCACTGGTCATTTCTGGGGAAAGATGGGAAAAATGTGAAAAAATGATATTTTGGGCAATTTCAGCTCGTGGAGAGCATACCTCGAACCCACCTGAGATAACGAAGCTCATGCTTGCCATATGGGTTCCTCATAATGAGTACATGATCCCTATGGTTTGGGGGTCAGGTCAAATGTCATATGAGGTCATTAGAGGTCAAAGTCTGAAATCTTGTGAAGAGGATAAGTCCAGAATGCTTGGTTCAATCAAGTTGAAATTTGGTGTGTAGCTTTCTAACATTGTTGTCGCCAGACTGGACTCAATGGTAAGACTCGGCTTTCTAGGGAGCTTCGGCGCATAGCACTGGTAGAACTGTATCGTGACCGGTAAGTGGACGTACTGTGTTCCTGTGAGTCGCCTCTCGGAGTAATCTGGAAACTCCGTAACAGCGCTTCTGTAACGATAAGATCAGCTGTGGAGGCGGATGACGACTAGTTCTTTATTGATGGGTCTGTGTTAGGTCTTCCGGGCTGGGTACTTTGAGTATTTACACAAGGCGGATTGGAATCCCAAGCTCGGGAATTCAGATGAACAGTGCTTTATCTCTGGTGGCTGAACCGCCTCCAAATTGTGACATTCCTGCTACCGAAGAAACTGACTTGGTGGCCAGGTCGTTGAGTAGTCCCATAGTCTTCCAACTCGACTTAGCTATAGTGTGATCCCAAATGACTGGGAAAACTTATTGTACCGATCTAGAAAGAAAAGGGTGATGCTCGGAACTGCAATAACCACAGAGAGGCCAGGGATTCTGTATGGGATTTCGTGTAGCCTTACGCTTACGACTACCCGAGCAGTATAGTGTACCAACCCGTCCCGTGCGTCTATTCTCTATGTATTCCGTAATTGAGAGTGCTTTGAAGTTTGTTGGTGGTTTGTCCTCTCCACTAAGCTCTGCCGGTACGGGGGTGCTTCGTATAACTTAGAGTGAGTACCTACCAGGAAGATGACACCAAAGTGAATTATCAGCACAAGGACACGGGAAGATCAATCAGCGCAAGCGACTCCCCGGAATCAAACCAAAAGGTTAGTTTGGATGATCCGTAAATACGGTGATCCTTTCACTTGCCGATCATGATGACTTGCTTGCTCTTCACTCTCGCAACTGTACTGACGAATCAGTTTTGAAAACAATTCAGAAATCGAGGCAATCGGTTCCGAGCGGTTTCATGCATTTAGGGGGTCTTCATGCACCAATCAAGGAGAATTCAATCTCTCTCTCTTCAATACGCCACAGAAGGTAAAGAGGAATTCGAAAGCTACTCTCCAGAACGACGTTATAGTCTCTTCGGTCGTCTCTATACATCGCAAACCAGTTGCGAGGAGGGACCCTGGTGTTTTTTTATCCTTTTTCCTCGCGAGAACCAGCCATACTCTCCATATATCTCATACTCAGGAAAGTTACGATGAAAGTCGGAGCTGCTAGAGTTCCAAGGAGCCGAAGGACAAGGATGTATGTGTGAACCCATGGGAAATATAATCACGGGGAAGCAGCCACTAGAATCAGCAATCAGCGTCCAGGAAATCTGATCCGGACCGTGAACATCGATGATGTGGTCCTACTCATTGGCAAGCTTCCGACGTTGCTTCATCGACTGATGTGGAAGACCAATATGGACATTTTGCCTCATTGTATGCGCTGAACTATATTCACCAATGGTTGTTCAAATTTATATTTACACTGGATGCGTTTCTACTGCATATCAAGCGAGTGGTATACCGCGAGTGGTAACTGGACGACAGCCTCGGGACCAAACAGCGACTCCTACTCCGGGATGGGAATGGACAATGCGAGATGGATGCTGGCAACCGTCATGGATAACCATACCAGCCATCACCAAGCCGGCGGGACTGATGGAAAGAGCTCGAAGCTTGATCATCCCGGTGATGCAAATGTCCCATACATCAGGCATTATTTGCCTGCTTGGCGGAATTGGCGGAATGCCAGTGAAAGGATCATGAGGCATGCAGTTGTCCAACAGTGGATGCATTCTCATATTCTCATAAAGCACTGCAAAGAAAGAAATAGAAGTCGTGAAGTATTGTACATGTATTTGCGTTTATATTATTTTCAACAAATGAGGAATATACTTAGTTTATGACGTCACGATTACCTAACGGTATTTAATACACTGCCATGTCGGTTACGGGGATTCGCACAATTGTCACAGTGTAGTGAGTGTACAGTCAAATGCCGCAAATTATCCTGTTTTAACGGTGTCATACACGTGATGAATCGTACGAATTTCGTTGCACCCCATGACTTCCCCCGCCATACAAATGATGTTAACATTCACTTAGAAGAATTACTCGAACGCATACACCTATCTATGTCTTAATAGAAATCAGTCAAATAGTTGCGCGATGATGGCGTCATGAAACTGGGTTCCCATCATCTTTTTTTGGAGCAAGGAATTTTGGCAAATGGTGCACCGAAGAGATGCATTGCTGAGAAAATGGCACTCTCGTCGCAGTTTCTGCACAATCAGACTTCACATTAGATAGTAGTGTAGTAACGTTAGACTGCCCGACGGGATCCATCGGAAGGAAATAATCGAAGTACTTCATGATGGTGGCGGAGGTAGATGCCAAGCGATATAATGGAACAACAGCTGTATACTGCTGCGGGAAGACTAATGAGATACATGGGTCCATGTATATGGACGTTAATTCATATTTTTGAGGTTATGCGCCAGCACCATCTATACCGCATTGGTAAATGATCGATAAATGTTTGCCCCTCTTTTTTATTATAAATGAAGTTATGCCGCATACGCATCTATATTATCCTGAACGTGAAGACATGAGTAGTGGATGATATCACATTGGATATTAACGTATAAAAAAGGTCATTATTTCACGTATGTGATGGTAATACAAAGGTATTTGTCTATGTATGCCCAACGTCTGAAGATGAATCGAATGAATTGAACTGGCAAATAAATTGTTCCCCGGATTCTTTGAATTGATATTTGATTCACTTTCGAGAAACAGTATGAATTATTTATATTCTATCAGTACTCAGGATACACACATGTTCGATCTCTTACGTAGCATTCGTGTTGAAATATTACGAGCGATTGCAAAGCGTGAGAAAACTTGAGAGCCAACAATAACGGGTTATGGTCCAATTTCAATAATGAATGATATTGAAATTACACTTATTGCTTAACAATTCATGTCGTGTACTCAACCCTTATAAAACACGATGGTTGGGATCCCATTGATGCGGATGTCGTATGCGGCAAGACACCATATTCTATTACCTATTCTTTATACCTGGCAATGGAGAATGGTATTCACGAAAGTGGCGCCGCTGGGAAAGGGAACTAAGGTAATGTGTTGCTGACTGTCAAACGGGCAGACGTCGACGTAGTCCCTTACTCCGAAGACGGAACTAAGAGGGAGTTACGCATATACCTGCTCCTACAAGTACAGCGAGGTGAACAGGGTAAACAGTAAGAAAAACTAAGAAAAAATCTGAATTTTCATTCTAAGTAGGCAAGCAGTCGAATAATTAACAAACCACACACTAATGTCAGTTGTATATGTTCTTTGACCCAGAGTAGGGAAGATATGATTGTGGTTTTTAATTGCTATCGAATATCATTCGGCGGGTTCAATAAAATTAGCCGGAGATTTCAGAGATCCATGAACACTGAGGCACACAAAGACCTCTAAACAGAAAATCTACAGTTGGCAACCCAATCTTGCATACTGTTTGCACATTTTGCAACCGGCAAAATGTTAGGTGTGATTACACACCTAACGGGGGGCTCAGGATCCGCCAGATTTGGAAAAGAGTGAGCAAGGTGCCCGACACGCAGACCGCCCTCCCTTCTCATTCTCTCTTTCCAAGAATTTCATTTGATAAATTCCTGGAATATTACACATGTAAGTATACCCGACCGGGCTCTTCGACAAAATCAGGCAAAATAATTGGAGTGGGGATCGGCTTCACTGAAGCTTCCCCCTCCGTCAAGGCTCATGTATCCTCTCCGCTGAGCAACAGGAAGTGAAGGTTGCTGGGTGAACGAAAGAACTTTTGCTCACAAGTCCATCATAAATTAAGAGAAGTGAGTTTGGCTATATCACGAAGAGCTGAATGAATCAATAAACTTCGGTAGGGACTTACATTGAGCAGTTCATGTATATTTGTGTGTCTTCAACTGACGAGTGATAACAACAAATCTACAGTAGCTGGCTACTGGACACTTCACTACTGGTTTAATAGACTGAAATTACTGCATTGTCTACTTCTGAGATCTGGACATTTGTGTGTACATGGAGAGTGGGGTCTAGTGGTAGCCACACTGTAGAATAGAACTTTCCCCTCCGCTATATGTATATATGTTTCAGTTTCGAGGAGTCAATGTCAAACATGAAATTTATCAGTTTCTTCAGAGCTGTTTCACCTTTTTACAGTGGACATAACTGGGTATCGTGTGACAAGTGTGTTTTAGTACATCAGTGCAATCGACTCATTGGTTTGTTGCAACAAGACGAGTCCGGTCGTCACGAAGAATTGACCCAGGAGGTCACAAGACCATTAGGTCAAATGAGGTCAAGAGGTCAAGGGAAGCCAATGTAGGTCACTTGGGGTATGCACAGAAGGTGGTAAGAACAAAATTCTTCACTACCCCCTAAAATGTTTCATCAGTATTTTAGAGGCTGCTTCACACTTTTACAGAGGACATAGCTAGAGATAGCGTGTGATAGAAGTGTTTTAGTACGTCAGTGCAATTGACTTATTGTTTTTTTTGCAAGGAGACGAATCTGGTCGTCACAAAAATGACCCCGAAGGTAACGAGGTCATTAAGTCAAATGAGGTCAATAAGGTAAAAGAAGGTCAAAGGAGGTCAAAGTAGGTCACCTGAGGTAGATCATCTTGACGAACAAACTCTTCTTACGACATCGCTCTGACATGTTTCGTTGCCAAGATATAGGAGAATTGCCTTATGGTGACCGTCAATGACCTTGACCTGACACCATAAACAACAGGGTTCATTTTCACCAGATGTGCCCCCACATACTAATAGAACTTGAAACGCATTATTTTTTTTTTAACGAATTCGTGGCTGAAGCTTTCAGACTTTGCCCTGTCGTGACCTCGAATGACCTTGAACTGGCATTAAATAATAGGGTTCTTCCTCACCACATGGGCAACCCACGTGCCTAATTTGAACTTGATACATGGTCGCGTTCTGTAGATATTTTGCTCACAAGGGGTGTCACACCCACACACCCATATACACACATACGCACGACGCATGACTGAATAGATCCATTTTGCTTTCAGCAATGAATAAAAAAATCGACATAATGCTATTGTAATTCTAATGCATATGTAATCTCATTTCTTATGCATATCCGAATAAGTTATTAACCAACTCATGTGAAATGATGTCCAAATGTGGGTACCAGAATGAAAAGAAGAAGTACAGTCGCAAAGTGCGGTGTATATATACTATTGCCGACTATTGTTGTCCTAGTAACGGCCACTTAAAATATAAATTCAGGGCTGTCGATTTACCTATTTGTAAATTTTGAAGCATGTTCGAAAAACCTTAAACAGCACCAACACCATGACAGTTAATATGGTCTATATACCGTTGTGTTCGCTGCTCTGTAGTATAATAACTTTTTACAGAAGTCTGTCTGTATTGTGAAAAGGGGGGGAGTGCGTATACGACGGATCGTACCCACTTACTTTGTTTTATTACCTACATTATTTTCCTTCTTTGCTGGACCACTCCTTCTATTACTGTCGTGGCTCTGTGTCTAAATTGTGTAAAAAGGTGAAATCGAAACGTTCAACTCGATATATTGAGAGTTATCACTTACTGTTGTCAAAAGGTATTGTTGTCTTTGTAAAGCCTACTTAATCTTTTGATGAATAGACATTATGGACTATAATTTCATTATAACAAACAAAGAAATCGAAATTGGAACCTGAACCCAATATGGGGGCTCACATAGTTTTTTTTTTTTTTTTTTTCACACGCTTTTTGCAATCACTCGTAATATTTCAACACAAATGATCCGTATGCATCAAATCTGTGTAACATGAGTATTGGTAGGAAATAAATTATTCTATTTGCTAATGAAATCGACTAATTTCCCTTCAGACGTTTGACACCACGTAATACCATCACATACGCCAAAATAAAACAGAAGTGTTACAAAAGCTATGGTCGGCAAAACATACGCTTGTGGTTAATTCATAAGTGGTCTAGAGTTTGTTAATACGTCTATTATGACATTATTTTTGGCTACAGCAGTGAAACTATTCATTATCAAACTGACATGGATATTAGACAAAACTTCATCATCATATCCTACTGATATTCCTACTCGCTTCACAACGAAAGAGTCAGAGTGGAAGCAAACTTGCCTTCGATATGGATGGTAATGGGTGTGAAAGAGGTCAGGACACCTGATGCCTCCTCTTCTCCTATAGTGGATTTCTTTCTTGTATACTTGGCTGATTTTTATGGAGTCTTTTTCCATATTTACTGTAAATGAAGAATAAAAAGTGGGATGCACTTTGGGGGGAGAACCGAGAAAAAAACCCTAAAAAAAATATTATTTCATGTTTTCTCCCTGATGGCAGGGGCAGGAAACCAGAAGGACAATTACTGATTCCTACCAAACCCGTGGAAGGGAAGGTATGCCCAATTGGAAAGGGATAAGGATGGGGAGGCAGGAGACGAAGAGAGAAGACTCTCCGTAGACTAAACAGCCTCCCCCTCCCCACCCCCTTTACTCTGCCAACCCGCTAACCACTCCGATACTCCTCCTCCGGAGACAACAGCCCTAACGACGTTTTTATTTTATTGGATGGGATGGTTATTACTTGCTGCTGGACTAGCTTTCTAATATGGGGATCTGTATCTCTACTGTTAAGTTCGTGATTCTTATTTACAGTTAACTGTCTTTCCTTTAGAGTGACCGTGTTTGTGGCGCCAAACCTTCTTTCCTAGGAGTATAGCTAAGAGCTTTAATTATTAAAGACCGTTGTGCCTATATACCTTTATCCTGGTATGTCACAAATATTACCAGCGTGATTAGATGTGTATTCATAATGGAGGACTAACCATCAGTAGTTTTTATGGACTATTACACAATAACATTGCCGAAGTTGGATTTACGATATCATTATTCCTGTGCAAAAGTCGAGTTCATTTGACAGTAAATGTTGTGAAGCGCCACATTAAAATATTTATATCTTTGAAGGTATCTCTAACCATGTTAGTTCGATTAAAACGAAATGTATAGCGAAAAAGTGCGTACCATACCATGTATGCACACAAGAAGATCAGCGGGATATTTTCCGTGGATTTTAGGATTCCGTGATGAGCGCGTGTAAACATGGCCTGAAGTGTGAATATATATGGGCGGATGTGGGATGTGGCGGGACTCAATATTAGAATTCTCTATATATTAGAATTCAGAATTAAAATTGATTTGACTTTATTCATCTTGCAGCTAAAAGCCGAATTGCATGACTATTACAAATGAAATCAAAATTATGATGAAACAATACTTAAATTACTTACAACTATATAAAAGATGAGTCCCAAATCACCTGCAACAGAGGCAAATGGGCAATGTACGCTTGAGGTGAGGCCTTGGGGTGAGGAAAAATGGTATTGAACGGTATAGTGTGGGTGGGGGAACCGACTACTGTCCTGCCCCTGGTTTCATCATATCTGCGATTGTTGCGCATTGCATACCATGCTGCCCGCGGTTGGCATCGAACCACGCAGAATACCACACAGAACTCTGGCAAGAAGAAGCAAACTTTGCACAGATTTTGTTTCTGCGATCCTTTGTACTATTTACTGATAGGGTTTCCATAGCCTGGGATATCCCCATGGTTCGCACCAAGATGGAACGGAGTGCACGCTTTGGATATTCTCCAGACGCCTTGCGATTTTTGCATGTCAACCCAGGTTGCCAGCTGCATATTCAATTGGAGGACGCACACAGAACTTATACGCAGTATGTAAATCACTTGGTGGTATCCTGAACTTTTTTTATAACCTACTAACATGTGGGGGCGCTGTTTGCTCTTATTCACGATTTTATTGACGTATTCATCCGACTCCAAGTATTCCGTTGTGTCAACAGCTTCAATGAAATTATCTAATTGAGGAACGCTTACATGTGGTGCATCTCAGGGCACAAGTTTGGCCCAGGTGGGTTTCCTCTGAAAAACATTAAAACGATTGCCAGTACATCTGCACACTCTCATTATGCCAAGTATGTTGATTATATGAGCTTTGGTGGGACCAAGCATGTTGAAAGCCGAGCTCTGATTGCAGATGATGTCAAGAGACTCGTTGATGGGGCAGAGGAAAACTACCTCTACCCAACCCTGAAAAATGCAAACAGCTTCAAATATGTATTAGGCGTGATAAACCCGACTTGATTGACCTCACGATCAGGCAAAATACGGTTACATGTTTGAGGGGTCACTGACCTGCGTATGTGATACAGTTGACGCTCAACGTTAACAACGTTAGGCACAAGCCTCGTCGGTTTCGAAGTGAGTAAACTTTGAAAAAATCATGAAAATACATTATTTTCATTCAGCAGAAGTTACCTGTTATGTCTCGGATATCTAACTGAGAGGTTGTCCAACTGTAATCCGGTGTTGTAACATGATCGATATCTTCTAAATTGTGATCTAGCTGAGGTCGGTTTAAAGTTTCGAGTACATAGTTCAGCTCTTCAAGCGCAGATTAAGCATAAACAGTGTAGAAACTGCATGCAATGGATTCGTGTATGTTGTGTGAATGAGCCTAGACAACCCAGCCTCTGACTCGAACTATATTGTTATATACGGATTCAGCTATTATGATGTTACTGACCTGATTTAGGAGAACGTTTATTGAACAACAACAAATCGAAGTAAAACGCCTTTTTTCAGAGTTCTTCTTATACTTTTTCGAGTTGTGTATTTATGAATGGGGATTAAAAACGAGGTTGCCTCGGTCTCTTGTTGCATTTAAAACCTCTGAAGACGTCATCGTAGAGGCAAAATCCCTCGCCTTCGGCTCGGGGGGAGAAAGAAATGAGGAAAGGAAAGCGGGAATGGAAAGAGAGAAGAGGGGTGGAGAACGGGGAAGAGGACAGGGAAGACATCGAAGAGGGCCCTAAACAAGGAAGTAATTGTAAAAAAACAACACAAATGTCAACCGAAACTATCTGTAAAAACTTGTCTGTGTCTTTCCCCAACTGATGCATATATTAGGTCCACACTTCGACTTCTGGAAAGTTGCACATGCCGCAGCAACTACCTGAATAACCTTCTTGCATGCGGTATACATCCCTTAACATATTCAGTGTTATTGTTACGGGAAATATCACTACATGTGCGACTAAATGCTCCCTAAATCACAAATAAACTACACAGTTAACCAAGTTACAACTGTACATTAACTGTACGTTAATTCTTCCGCTCATTGGGCGCCCGGTGGAGGTGCTCACTCAAACAACACCATTCACCCAAAACAGGCCGAGGCATTCAGTCACGTATGACACCACCCGTCTCGTGAAGGAGCGAGTTTTACTGAAATACTATTTGAGTTAATTTGAGTAATGTCTACACGTGACATAGATATACCAAATCGAATCTCCAGTATACCGTTATGTCAACGAAAAAAAATCCACATGGGTAATTGGAATAAATTGGCTATACGCAAACATTCATATTGCTGAGAAACTCCTAATACACAGCAAGGCCATCTTAAATCGACTAGCTGACCCTTTTTGACCGTCCGTAATGATTCATGAGAATTCCTCACAAAATTATCCATGACATTGTTCAAATGATTGAATTAACCCAAATTGAAAGTATACATGAGTCCGAATCCGAATTGGGGGGGGGGGTGGCTTGTCGGTCCAATATCAGCCGAAAACAATCGTGGTTTAATCGGGCTAACATAGACCAATACAATTTCATTATCAAAATATATCCTCAGTTTAACATGAAACCATGGACGGGTTGATGGGATTCAACAAAACCTACGTATGTTCGCTATTGTAACAGGCGACTTAAGGCATCTGCATTGGAATGACCTTCAGGGCGATTGTAGTCACTTGAAGTCGAAGAATTGTTGGTAAGCTATCAGGCAAACTTACCAACGGCTCCCTCGTTGATAATAATCATATGATCAACAACGACGAAATAATACACTTGTCTGAGATAACACGGAAGATGCTTGAGTCATATCCTAATGCCTGGGACATTCCTTCTCTTATCATAGTATTGTTCTGCAAACTTAAGGTCCACGCATACGAGATCACTCGCTCTGTCCCATCTTGGACTCATGCATTTAGCGACGATAGTCAAAACCCAAACAATGTATGTGTTATTTCCTTTGACTTGACACAAACAGGCACGGAGGCCGCCCATGGGCCGTTGGACTCTTCGATGATATCCTGGAACAGCATGTCATTAATGTGGGTTTAACGGACATCCTTTTGTTCGGGGTCAACCTGTAAGAATCGTGCAAATTGGTATTCAACATGACTTGTATGCGTGATGGGTCACATAAGCCCAGTTGCCCGTTCCTCTCCGGAACGAGCAGTCATTAATACCCGCTAGCAGTTTGGTCATGCGTTATCCGTTATCACTTCTGGATGTCAATGGTGTACCCCATTCATGTTCATGCATCGTTTATTTGTGTATGATGTATTTTATATTAGATCTTCAAAACAGCCTTGTATAAGCTTGGCGACGGAACACATCAGCCCAGGGATACAGAAAATGCGAAACTATGGTACCATTTACGCTCAAGCTAAATAGTTATCGACGTGATCAGAAGTATCGAGATAAACGACATATGCTATCGGATCCGTTGATGACCCCCCCAGTATCCCCCCAAATAGTGTTGGGGCTTGGTCGTTCAATTGGGTCGCTGGTGCTCTTAACCGACCCGCCCCACGTGAGTGGACCCCTGGAGGCTACGACGAATCAGCCAATGTTCTAGGTTTCAAGTTGGTTTGATTTGTGCTATTCAATTTTACAATATGATTGGATTGGCTTATGCAATGACCACTATCCCAGAAGCCAGAAGAACTCACTACCGATTATATGTTAGCCGAGTGTATACTGACATGTCCTATGGGCCACATAATATATTTCGGTAATTAACGTTTTCAAACTTTACGATTGTATGAATATTACCGCCATCAAGGTATGTTGCCTGGACTGTAAACTGGAGAGAGGTGGGGTAGGGTAGAGGGGGTGGAGGACGCGGGAGGAGGTGGTATCGTGCCGCCAATCTGTTCAAGTACAGTGGACTATCATGGGAGTCATCCATCGAAACGTGAGGGGACGAGGCGACTGCGATACACTATATAAGCGGAGCGCCACCATGGGTTGGCGCGTAGCGAATCGGGGAAATTTTGGATGCTATACCTCACAGATCGCTGGAACTGGACTTGCCGTGCCTAATTGAAAACATCCTAAGTGTGCAATTTTAGTGGAGGAAAATGTTGAAGAATTGCCACGCATCTACGACCTCTTTATATGTTGTGAAAGAAAGAAAATGTAGGCAAGTGACTACAAACCAAATAATACCAAGAACCACTGCAGGTTACAATTTGGGTACCTTGGAAACAGACCATTGAGGAATTTTGAATGAAAGGTCATTCAGATTGCAGGAAACGGTACTTTCGGAACACAAAGCTGAATCCAGCGGCGTAGCTGTGATTCTTCTGCAGTGGGCGGCGCACGGGGGGGGGGAGGGGGGGGGGGGTTGGGCTGAATGAAATAGTTATCGGGTCTTTCTTGACCTATTTTACGAGCGGATGCAAGTGGCGCGGCCATGGTTTAGTAAGAGGCTCGTGTATTGGAATGGTGGGCGGTCATACTATCAATTAAAATTTCCCAAATCTCAAAAAAGGTTGCCTCAATTTCATTTGAGTTCTTGTATGCATTGAGGGTTAAACATTTCAGTTTAGCTTCACCCTGCTCGTATTCTCCCATTTCCCCCCGAATTAGTTTCACTTGCACTATTCGAGTTCTCGAATCGATCTCAACTTGAGTTAGGCCTATGCAATGACCCGGATGCCTGGTGATGACTGTATTGACTAGATGGCAGGAACGTTGACCCGATCTCACGGAAAATATTTACCCTTCGTGAACAAGATACTCAAGGTGTTTAAGGTTTACGGAATAGGCGAGCTAGTTATTATATACGATGTCCAGTTAGGCGGGTATTAATTTCGAAAATGTAAAAGTCGGTGTAAGGCCACAATAGACTAGAAAAATAGTTTGGGTTCAAGAAACATCGTCACACCATTTATAAAGTCTTCATACATCATGGGCGTCCACGCCGTCAACAGGAATGGACGCGAAATAGCGCTAAGCGTTGTTAATGTTACTGCCGATATATGAACGCTTTCGCGATATGGCCAGGCGGAAATTTGATGAAAGAACCGAAGGAATTTGTTTGAGGGGGGGGGGGGGGTATAGAACCATAGTGCCGTAGGAACGTGATTGAAGGGTGGGGGAGTCCCCCCCCCGTCAAGATTTTCCCGGTGGCCATAGGTGCAATTTGATGCATTTTAGCACTCCACAAAACCCATCAGTCATTCCAAAATAATATTCGATTTTCACATGTCCTCAGAGATGCGATTTGCTGCTTGGAATCTTGTGGCCTTCTCTGCCAATCGAATCGAGGGCGTAAGATTGAGTAAGTCTAAATCTCATTTTCAGAGGACCGCTCTAATCCCCATCCTCCCACTCTAGAAAATGTTTTGATTTCGGTGGCATCAAATGCAGTCTGATGCATTAGGACACTCCAAAACACTCATTTGTTCACAGGAAATAATTTTTTTATTTTCACGTCTTGCGACTTGCTACTCCAGTCTGAGGATTGATCTCTTGATTGTTTTCTGCCAAATTATACTGAGCTCCATGTGGAGTGAGTAGGCTTTTGTTTGGGAGTTGGTGTGATTTTTACCTAACAGCGGACCGCCAACTTGGCATACGGGACCATTCCTATTTAGGGACCCACAAAATTTGCCCGGAAGACTCGTACCGCGCGCCATTTAACAATAAAGTTGCCAGTCAGAAGAGGATTCGAAATGTCGACATTTTTTTTTTTCACTTCTGCCTTTTCGCGGCCCAAATGTTCACGAATGTTTGTCATTTTTGCCCGAATTTCTTATCTCAGAAAAATGTGTACGCACATGGGCAGTGAGTGCCCATCGTTGTAAGCTGGTCGAAATCTCACTTTTCAGGGACCATCAAGATCCTCCGTCAGTCCATACTAGATGACCCAGGTCATATTTTTTTGCCAAGTTCCCCTTTCTTCCGACGTAAATCTCTGAAAAAGATCGCCCGAAAATCATAAGGTTTTTCCATTGAGTTCACAGATAAAGGGAACCGTTACGTAAAATACACCTAAGGATATTGCGTGCGAAGCGCGCTAAAACGTTTGCACAATTTTGTTACATTTAATTTAAAAAAAAAATACCTTCGTCTCATCTTTTCCTGAATTTCGCATTGTCGGTTTGAAATTTTGATCAATTCTGTTGATATATTCTCTCTCTCATTTTTCTTATATCCATTCCAGCTGTCTCATTCGGACCATGGTAAACTTCTTTTGTCCGAATTGGAGTGCTAAGATGGGAGGCAAGAGCTTCCCCCTCGTATGTCCACGCCTTCAGCTGACTAACCAGGACGCGATTTGTATATTTTAGTCCATTGCAGAATTATAAAATTGCACTAGCCTATTGTAGAAAAAATGCTTGCGGTCATATTGCAGATTTTGACACAAGCTATTTCCGCATTGGTTGTACGTGAATCTATTTCCTACCCTCATTCTTAATCATAACAATAGACACAATCGGTTGCTCTACAATACCGACAGCCAATCAATCATATGTGTGTTAATTGACGAAAAAAAGTATTATTATTGCAAAATATGTGCACATTAAAAAAAAGGGGTTTCACACTCGAGGAGGGGAGAGGGGGGATGAATGGTACCTCCGCCCCACATATATCACTGGGGGCAGCGCCCCGATTCCTACGCCCTTGGTCGAACCGCGTTCTGATGAATTGGTTTCAGGGCAATGAACACGACTGTACGTATTGGATGAATATAAAGGAAACTATATTCTTTAGAATTCGGACTTTGATTGGTCAAACTTTTGAGCAGTTTACACACGTCAAGCAATAAACGATTAATGTAAACACACTGATCGTAGGCTCTGCAGTTGCCTGGACGGCTGGAATGATCCTCCTAATCGATTCGGCACATTGCAAATTGTTATGTTGGGGTATATTCTTCAATTCGAAGATGTCGATAAATGCTATTAGTTAATCAAGTTTGGAAACGTGAGTGAAAAGCTATTCAGATGGAGTAGGCAGGGATGTAGTAGAGACCGGTCTCGGTCTTGAATTATTCTCGATAACTGGTCTCGGTTTCGACTTTCGAGACCGAGACCGCCATACCTACAGTGTATATAGACTCAAAATGTAAGGCTGGCCTCGGGCTATCCGGTCTCGACTACATCCCTGGGAGGCTATAACTAAAGGTAAATCGTTCGAAGAATAATGCCATCAATCATGTTGCTTTGATCGAGTCAGTTAATGATTAGTTTTTTTTTAACTTTTTGGAGCATACATATTATTCTTCTGGAACTGGTGACAAAACTCATGCTCCATACTTGGCATTGCAAACGAAGAAAAACATAACTTCGCGCGAAGCTCGCCAAGAGAAAAAAGGCGACCATAGCGAAATTCTGAGCGGTCAAGGATACAGTGAATTGGACGAGAACTTCTCCTGGGCTCAGCAACTCATCGAAGGAAGTCAATTTAGCGTGGAAGTCTGAGTCAATGGGCCGGCTAATTGGGGGGGGGGGGGGGGGGGGAGTCCTATGGAATTTCAGCTACTGTAAAGTGTTGTGAACGTGATTCAGGGCCTTGTAAATAGTTGAACTGCGAAGTCGAAACCTAATTGTACACCCAGGCAAATGCGCGCGGATGCGCGTGAAAATTTGAAAAGTTTTGCCTAACTCGCGGCCATTTCCGGATAAAAATTGAGCGTTTAGGACCTTAATTGGCCCATCATCTTGCTATTGCCTAAGTGCTTCAATTCCCGCGCCTAAATGGAGATATCACAGAACCCAGAGCAATGTCAAGCGACCTCATATCCCTCATACGCCAAAAACGTGGGGGACATTTTATATTTTGTCCCCCACCCATCGAAATGTGGGGGAGACGCGCCCCCCCCCCCGCAGGATTGACGCCCATGGTGACTATCATAATCCCTTTAGTTAATTACAGTTCATTACCTGTATTTAATTGGAGGGTTTCATGTTTGTTATTGGGTCAACATCATCCCCAATATGTGTACACTGTACGAAGTACATTTGTAATCAAATAGAATAATCTTAGTTATTGAAAATGTTCTTGGCACTCGAACATGTGCAATTTTGGGTTTTTTAGAATACCGACAGGGAGGAATTGATAGAGAGCACCTCACAGGGTTCATGACACTTATTATGCCCACCCAGGAACAAAAATCATAACAGCCCCTGTGTCAGTTCGAGTGGTGATCATTTCATTTCGAATTTTGCCAGAAAACCTTTTTCAATGATGTGGTCTGGTTTGTGAATTCAGTTCCTAACTCGGTATTGAAAACAATTCAAGATACGTTGTCCGGACGAAATTCAGGTGCCAGCAGCGCCGCGCCGCCGAACGACAGTTCTGCCAACGAGTATCTAAAACTATAGAAGTTGCTTTCGATATGGTTTTGTGACAATGTATTTGGAGATGTTGAGAAGGAAAAACTGTTTTTTTTCACTGATTTGAAAGAGTATGAAACTTTCTATATCTACGTTAAAATCCAATCAGAACTGAGGTTTTTTTTTATAGCACTCTGGCGCAATCCGAATTTTTTAACTGCCATGGAAAGTGTCGGTGCGAAACCAATTTCTTGAGAGATATGATTGGGAATTGGAAGACAAGCGAACCCAAGAGTGTAGCCCTTTATTCGTAGATTCTTTCTCGATCGATTGTGGCAATTCAGAATGTTCCTTTTGATGGAGGGAAAAACCTGTCTTAGTTCCCAATTAAAAAAAATCCAAAAATTATGGAGTTTTATGTCAGCGGTTAGCCAGCGCTACCTAAGAAAAAAAGAATACGACTGGATTCCATCTATGGCCCAAATTATTCAACAAACTCGGGCGAAGTAACACCCCTCTAGATTCAGGGTGATTCGTCAGAACTAACCAACCAAAATATCCTTACTGCTAACGATAACTGTGCATGGGCGCCGACAGTTAATCGACATTACCCAGAATTCCACGCTGCATTTGTGTTGTAGTCAATTGGGTCTTTTCAAAATCTTCTTTACAATCCGGCGTTGGTCTGTTTAAATCGTAGGAAAAGTCACGATAGTGAAGATGCTATCAATCTACAAAAAAAAAAGTTAAAAAACCTTGCCTTGTTAAGAGCTCGCCACGCCGTGTTCGAAATTCAACATTTTGTATTTAAACAATGTCATTTCAAATCAGTAGAACCAGCACAGTCGTTCCTTGTAGAGCAATTGTAGCAGGATCAACAGTTGCGTTCAGAACGTGCGAAGTCGTGTACAATAGAAAGACATGAATGAAAAAAGTAAGACTTAAGGTCTGGGGCCTTGGTTCATATTACGCAAAAACTTACGCAACCTATTTGATGCGTGTGTAGTTATCACATATCATGCGTAACGTACGTAGTATACGTAATGTAGTCGAGGCCGGGGTTTAATCAACGGTCGCCGCCCAGCTGCCTCCTTTATCCACTGGAATGCACTCCGGGGTTAATTCAAGCGATGCACGACGGTCGCAGTCCAATGCATCAAGCGTTGGAAGTAACCCGCGAGGAGTGCATTGCAGGTGGATAAACACAAAACGGGGGGATTTGAGGGGAGTCTTCAAATCATCTTGGAATATAGAGGCGCGCAAAAAGCGCGTGGCTGATCGTCTACGAATACGCGTTAGAAATAATTGTGTACAACCCATTACGCGTCCTTGCATTGCACGTGAACTTCTCATTCGGCGCGTTGTTTTACGTGGAAACATAACATAATCATTTAGAGCATATTTAGTTATATTATACTCTAGAGCATAATTTAGAATAGAGTAGGCTGTCGACCGCGCGCGTCAAGGAAGAGCCTCACACACACAAACATAATTACAACTTGTAATGCTCTGCTCGAATAGCGCGCGTATAAAACCATGTATCAATTGCAGTTTGGTTTTGTACATAGGCGTATAATATAACTGCTACCGCGCGGCACTTGCTTAGACGCAAGCATCTGGATTTTGTACATGATTTTTTAGGCGCGTGTGAACAACGCTTTCTTCACGCAGACGCAACCAACTGATACGTTAAGCCATGCCCACTATATGAAGCGCACAGCAATGTTTTCGTTGCACGTCGTCAACGTCCTGCCACAGCAGCCAGTAATATGTGCTGCAACGAACACGCGAATAATAAGCTCCCCGAAAGTTGCATACGCGCATGTTTTTCGTTCGAGTCGTCGCGGAAAATCTCTGACCGCTAACAGTCGACTAACCCGCACCCTATGTACTTGAACGTTTCTTACAACGTTTCTAACTCGTTGCTCCGTATCGACACTGACGTGAGTAGCGCGTTCCATTTGTAATGATGTAACAATCTGCATGGCCATTTATACAATCAAAATTCATACACCAGTCATCGCCCCGCCGCCGAACTACCGTCATTAACACCGGCTTACTCCGGTTTTTTTTTTTAAATGCACGGTCAGCTGACTATCGCCAATCAGAGGGGAAGAATTACAGGCACGTAATTAAATGAACATACGTTAATTACAGATTTAGAACTCGACACAATATCCTAGCCAGCGTAGTATATCATCCCCATGTAAAGGAATACCAACGAAACTAAGTCATACTGCCCCCGTAGTAACTTATTGGATTACGTACGTGCGGACGTACTATACAGATATGTGACGTAAGTGATGATATAGATACACGGCAAATAAGTACGAGACAAAATTATCCGCGTTTTTTTTGGTTCAACTGCGTAAGTCACGTTAGTCTGGTGAGTGATTCCCCGAATATTTATTCACCATACTCGTGGTACTTACGTAATTATTAGAGTTATGCACCATAAACAGGATCCGGCACGTATCGTCTACGTATCAATTACTCGCATACATACTGGTAATATTACATATATACATTATAATAACACATATCAATTTGGTGCGCATACGTTCTACCAGTATAGTCCTTACCATCGAGGTTTACGTACGCGCGTTAGTTGCTAACGAAAAACCGCGTTCGGTGAAATACGCGCATAGCAATTATCCCCATACGTTCATGTCTGAACGCAGGTCTAATTAGAACAGTATACGTCCGTGTTATGTTATCGTAGACCCACGATTATTATTTGACACTACTTGGACTGTTACCATGTATAATGGTACTGGCAATGACGTACCTTCTTAAGCGATTTCGTCAATTTTCGAAGATTCCAATAGCAAATACCGAGAAAATGCACTCAATGGTCAAGTAGGGTGGTTTACAACTTTTTAGATCGATCGACCTTTCCAAAATGATTAATTCAAGGTGGATTTCAAGATTCCCAGGCCGTCCCGTCGATGACATCCGATCCCTACCTTGCTAAAAGCAGGACACTTTCCACCTGAGGCATACGACTGATGCATGCATCCATATGCAATTCCATACTATCCATCCGAATTGTTTATTCTTCACAAGAGGAGTGCTCTTTCAACCGGGCCTGATATTCACCGACGCTTGTCTGGAAACCAGGCAAACACACACTGAAAATGTACTTACGGACCTACGGTGGAAAATTACGGACTCTTTTTGTCTGAAAATTGAGAATTCAGGTGTTGTTTTGCTAATTTGAGGTCTAAGGTATTACGCAGATTAGACTGAGGCTCGTGTAATTCCCCCTGGGCTCTTCTATCATCATTTATCACACCCTGTTGTAATGTTTACTGTAACACTGAAAGAAATAACTAAGATCACGTCGACCCTTTAACTTAAGTTTAGGCCACGCCCCAACGTTGGCGTTAGCCAAAGGTAGCTAACCTAGCCCATAAAAAATATATTGTTGATACTACGTGCTGGAGTAAAGATCGGGAGGGCCCAATTGGTGAAATCTCTCGAGTCTTCTGACCCGTATTTAGGCCTATTTGAAATATAATTTTTTTATAGTGCTACGAGAGTCTAAATCCTCTTTCAGCATTTTTTTGTGTCAAATACTCACTCGTAATCGGTCCCATTTCGCTGGATACTATTCCTCCCTGCATTAGTCCCGCGAAAATGTTCTATCATTGTGTTACTGGCACATTCGATCGAGACGCAGTGTCCGCTTTTTACCAGGTGTCCGGGACTACCCAGGTATACTATACGTGTGTACGTAATAGCGATATATAATTACGTGATTTTTCTACATTATGCATGTAAATGCGTGATACCTCACATCAGTTCGTGATACTGTTACGTGAAGTCTACGCACCTGCGGTTTTACAAGTCCACTAACAATAGCCATCCACCTGGAACCGTCTCATTTACATCGCAACTAGCGTAGATGCTATCACTATCAAAGGACCTGCATTAGTTTACACATTCATTTTCATGAGTGACTGAAACCACAGTCGTTTCCTAAGGTGTCGGTTACTTCGGACGATAGAGTATTCGCTACTTGAACGAATCACCCGAACTGTCTCACATTCAGTATGTTCGCTGAACTGGTATCGGGTACTCTGTAACCTCGGAACTATAAAGGAATTGTTAATCTCACAATTAAACGAGTCCTACAGTAGCACTCAATTGAAAACTAGATTATTATAAAAATTCTAGATTAGGATATTTTTCCTATATTGTCATTCTTGAGACTGAACAACATAGCTATTGTGGCACTTCACTTGTAACTTAATGACGTGATACTTGGTGGCACTCCAATTCTGTCATAATACTTGACTATGATGTCAACATATCTTTCCATATGGGCCCACACCCATGTGCGTGCATTACCTAACTCTCATTGTATTTACCAGCTCGGTTTAGGTAAAGACAAATTTACATCAATAAAGTAGAAATATAAAATTTTTACTCTCTTCAATATTTCCCAATTTTCCCGTTTAGGGGTAATATTTCCCGGGCGGGAAATACCGGCACATCATATATTAACGTACTATAAACAGTGCTATGACAAGGGAACTTAGGCTAATCTCAAATCAAAATGCAAGACTACACATTATGATCTAAATTACACATTTGACATTTCATGAACATTTCTGACAAACAACACCATTATACCATCACTGCAGCATAACGTTGATTTCCTGTCAATCTTCAGACATCTTGGGCGCAAAATATCGAAGAAACTGCACAGGGCAGCATTGGACCGAATCAACTTCTTCGCGAATGAAATGTTCGAGGACATCTACGCGGCGCGGAGGCGCGGACGTGGCAGTCGCTAGCACGGACGCTGCGTAGACGAGCACAATCAGTAGTTTGGACACAACCATGCAATGACGTAGTAAAGACCATTCAAGTGAATGAGGTAGCACTATAGGTGAAACGTGAAGCCGTACGAGCACAAGGACGACGGAAGACCCAACGTACCAAGGGATCAAACATCACAATAGCCTCGTTACATCGTAAGTGGCCAGCGCGTGTAGTATATTGGACAATAAACCAGCAAATAGAGAAGCCGTGGAAGCGGAGTGGACAATCATATTGCGCAAGCTCGTAGTAGTAGAGGACATCATTTCCCAAGCGCGATCAGGTGTAGACATTCCCCAGCCCACTTATTTCTGCTGATGGCTATAACCGCTACGCAGGGTTCAACTTCAGAGTTTTTCACTGTTGTCCAATTTAGACGTCGCTGAGAGAATTAACGCAAATACGGGAGTAACTCAAGGTCGCGACGGGACTGATCTTTATTTCGCACCTTCAATCCTCGATCTCCAATTCGATAATACAATAACAAAATAATAAAAGATCTATTTAGGACTTTTGAAAATGATAGTGCACGCAAACTTACATATTGTAAAGCATAAACACGCAATTTTTCTCACATGTTTTTACAGAAATCGGCAGAGACAGCTATGTCAGGAAGGACCCCGGGCAAATGACGCAAATCTCAAGCATGACCGCAAAATAACGCAAACCACATATGGGAACCCAAGTTCCCCCCGCAAATACACAATCCCTGAAACCATCCCCAAACCAGACGCAAAGGGGACACCTAAACTGGCACAGGCTATGCTAGACAGTAACCTATTCGCAATAAACAAGCAATAAACGTACCTTTGTATTCACCCGCCTAAGGAAAGAGGAGAGCCCCACGTGGACGCGACATGAAGTATCATTAACAGTTTTGTTCGTGACTATACTTGTTTTTAGAACTACTCCTTGGGCGATTTCAAATAGAAGTTTGGGCGATCCAAAATATAATTCCCTATTCATACAGCGATAACTGTGCAACGGAAAATGTATAGAGTCTCACATCTTAGCATGAGGATTCCTATGTGAAGTAGATGTGCCCATGTTCTGGGGTCAGGTCCAAGTCACCAAAGGTCGAGAAAGGTCAACGTCTTAAAAGATTGTAAGCACACTAACTGTGCAACTGAAAATGTGTAGCAAGATTCATACTTGCACAAAGGGTTGTCATCTGGAGCAGGTGATCCTTACTGGTTACGGGTCAGATCCAAGGTCACATGGGGCCAACAGAGGTCAAAGTCTTAAACCATGTGAAATGAGAAACTTTGGCACGATATGTTTAGAAGAGCTCATACTTGGTACGAAGGGTTGCCACTTGGTGGTGTAGATTAACCCTATTGTTTTTTGGGGTGAGTCCCAAATCACCGAAGGCAACGGAGGTCAACGGCGAAAAAAGCATATAACTGTGCAACTGAATGAATGTATAGAGTTCATGGTTCGCATGAAGGGTCGCCATTTGGCATAGATTATCACTTTCCTTTGGACCATGTCGAAGGATCCCGAAGATCCCGGATTCAAAGTCCACAGCCCTACGAGCAGAAGGGTCACGTTAGCAATGTGCTTGTTTACCACGGCTCTCAAATTGTACTGTTTGGCATTTCCTTCATAGCAGCATTGCCTCTTCAGCCGTTCCAGATCTGCCAAATTAAATAAAAATAGGGAGCCTTCAGAAACAGGCTAATTAACAACAGCCCCCGATCTCATATACCTAAAAAACTCACTCGCAATTTACAACCACACCCGCACCGAGACTACAAACGGCCGAGAACAGGTCATTCCCCGACATACCACCAGCAAAAACCCCACGGCAACTATAAAAAAATCCTAGGCAGCAACGGAATATTAAATGGAAAAATGCTATAATCCTATCGCGCTCACACTAATCAGACAGTGATTGAACTACGCAAGTATAACTATCCGACAGAACCAATCCTGACCAGGTCATTACAACCTCCACTCCCCTCCCAAGCGAAACACTAATCCATGGAACTGTACACAATATCGATCAACGAGCGACGGCAGCGGCCCGGTAGCAAAGTACGGGCGCAGACGCCAACGCTAATCTACACACCTATAGAGGTTCGATTTAGTCTCGAAAACATCCCAACCCTCCAAATTCCAAAAGAAACTTTTTTCACTGTTATCATAATCTCCGAGCTGTGGTTCCTAGCAGGGAAAAGGCCTACCAAAATCTGACTTCGGGAACGTGTTTCATTAGGACGAATTCAAATACCGCTGAACGCTCCAAATTGGGGAAAACCCCAATAGGGCAGGAACTTTTCTTGTTCACTCCGTCCCAGTTCCCATGCTTCCCACACTTGACACTACAATAGTTAACTCTGATTATTTCACACGTTTTGTTTGAATTATCCACTTATCCACCCACTCGACCCCCACCCCGCCTTCCCCATGCGTGCCACCATACAAACAATATTGGGGTCACACCACTTTTGCAAAAAAGTTACCGTGTAAAAATCATCGAATTTTTAAAATAGGCTCTAGTGGGACCTGCTTTCCCCCCTCCCCTCCAGGATCGCGGATATGCTGGTAACTTGTGTACACTGCAATGCAGTATGACCGTCATTTTATGTCAACGGAAGACTCCGTAGGTGCGATAGTTAACTACAGTATGTTGACCTGCGTCTGTTAACATAGCTCTGTCTCATATTGGCTCCTTATAGCTGCTATTGCCCACGATATTCGGGAATGCGACGCATTGTAGGGTTATGCTGTATAAAAAAATAAAAAAAAAACACAAGAAATTTACGAGTTTACCGATCAAACAACTACAAAATTTCCCGACTAAGGGTAAAATATATTAATCTATTATCTGAAACTGTGACCATTTCCATGGTTTTGGTGGGTATCCCTGAAATGCGATCGTTTAGTTAGACTTTTCTACCGAGTTTGCCTCGGCACTGGCCTGAATGTAGGCATGCGCTGCACGTGACGATATTGTTGAATGGGATTAGACGATGTAGGCCTATGCTTCTCTGTCATTCGATGCGTTCGTCCTCATCGCAGCCCATATTATGCATGCCGTGTTTCAGGCCCACTTGATTAGTCCCAAGAGCAGCTATAATACCTACTGATTGACCAGCGAGCCTACACCATTGAGCCTACGCAATTCACACGTTTGTGCGCAAGGGTGGCGATTTGTGTTGGCGGTCGTGAGGGGGGGGGGGGGGGACGGACAATAGGAATACTATCTAAGCGGAGTGCCACCAAAGGTTGACGCGGAGGCGTACAAACAATTTTCATTTGAATGACCCCCTAGATTGCAAGAAACGGCACTTCTCACCCATGGGACATTCAGCAGCATTCCTAAAATGATAACAAAATACTATTTAGAAAAAAAAGTTCTTTAAACATTAAAGGGAATCCAAGTTCAAGTTTTTCGTTGGGTTCTGTGAGGCCTGTGACTTCTAAAATACGATGCAAGCATGGTAGGGCATGAAAGGGACAATGGAAATGGGCAATTGCAAAAATCCCCCTACGTTCGCGCGACGCGCGAGATTTTGTAGAGGTCCAATTCGAACAACGATCGACATTGCACTGACCACCTCTCTGCCCTAGCATCTTAGATAGTTTCTTACTAAAAGATTACGGCCCCCATTTTCTTGCGGCGCAACCACAGGCGCATGGGAGGGACACTTCAGTTGGGGCCAGGCTTGGCCAATGAGTGTAACACAAAAGTAAAATTCCAACTCGAAAATGTCACACTCTCGGACGTTCCATCGGAAAAGTCAGGCAATCTTTGGATATGAACTTAACTTCATCTGAATCTTGAATAGGTCTTTGAACGAATTCGTGGTGTTCCCTGGCCCGAATCTTCGATGGGTATTTTATGGGGTTTCCACGCGCAACGTTTGTGCCTGTCCCTTAGTATGTGCACGTGCATTGCACCCAAACTTGCAAACCAGTGGTCGCACAAAATGAATTGATTGCCGAATCCTCTATTTTAAATTTGCAAAAGTGCCATATTCCCCAAAAATCACAGGTCCAGTCAGGTGGTAGGCTCCCGTGCCTCAACACCCTTCCCTTCTTGGTGCCATTCAATGGCCAATTTCAAGCGATATCCGGACTTAACTTTGACAGCCTTTTTCACTTTAATTGATCATGATTTTTTGACCAACGCATTGTGTGGCGTTCTGGTTTGCATTCATGCCGCACCGTGTGCCTCATAGCATGGTATGATGCACCGTGCCACCTAATTTTCAAAGAGTGTTAGCACCATAAATAAATGAAATCTCACAGATCCGCAGGGCAGTACACCTACCCCGTCGCCTCAAAACCCCCTTCATCTCAAGATAGAGAATTGTATGTTAGTTCGTTGTTCATTTAAGTGAAATGGTCCCATAGCTGGAAATCAACCAACGTCCAATGATGGAGCGACACAGTAAGCTGATGAAGCCAGTCTTATGTAAACGATAGGGATTGAAGGAGAACCCTTCTTTCATTGATAATTAGAACAACCAGACTCAGGCATTCCTTGTTAAGGAACATCATATGTCTGCACGAAGCACAATATGTATCTAAACACCACCGATACACATTATACTCGCGCCCGTAGCGCGCAAA
Organism: Sclerodactyla briareus; assembly: GCA_026419785.1. Classification (NCBI taxonomy): domain Eukaryota; kingdom Metazoa; phylum Echinodermata; class Holothuroidea; order Dendrochirotida; family Sclerodactylidae; genus Sclerodactyla; species Sclerodactyla briareus. The sequence continues at coordinate 139,797 of JAODTK010005883.1, read as the reverse complement.
AAAATCGAAAATGGAACATCAGAATTCACTCAACTTGATCATTCAGGGTCATTATGCATTTGTATAAACACGGTTGCTGCTGGATAGTCGGGATACGTGTCAGCGAATTAGCAGTCGGGCTCAATATTGGGAGGGACAACATGCTTGCGTCCCCCCCCCCCCTCACCAAAATATTGGGGGGACGCCGTTCCCCCGCCCCGTCCACCGCCCCCCCCCCCCCCCCCCCATGATCGCCACCCTGTTTGTGCGCTACTATGCTTGAGTAGGCATTGTATGGAAAAGCGATCAACAATGGTGGAGAGGGCGGACGGTTGAGGGATGGGCGCCACGAGCCTCCCTTCGTTGGCGCCAGGAAGAGGAAGAAAGTTGAGCGGAGGAAAAGGCTCTCGTTGATCGTCCGCAGGAAGTATTGTGGCGACTTGTTTCCGGAGTAAATCCTCTACCTCTGGCGTAGGTTGAGAGTGGAGGTGGTGAGGTGAACTCCAGCGGATAACCTTGTGCCACTACCTCCAGCACCCACGGCCCTCGGAAGCCATTCGGTCCATTTTTTTGCGCGAACAGCTGCTGAGAAAACCCGACGGGTTGGGTATCCCTATGGGCGATAGGCGTTAGGTCGTCCTTCCTGGCCGCGGCCTCGGTTGGAAGATCCTCTGTGAGCCTCTGGCTGAATCCCGTTCAAAACCACGGCTCCTAGAACTGGAGGAACCCTGGCCGCGGTTGTTCCTACCACGACCTCGCGGGGCCGGGATCGCCTCCGATGCACCGCCTTGGCGTCTCAATCCCAGGTTAGCCTCCTGGAACGTCTTACGACGGCGTTCGGATTCCACCCTGAGGTTCACAGTGAACTGTTTCGCCACGATGTCCGTACCCGTGGCTGGTAGGTCCTGGAACGACGCTCTGGGGGGATCGGGGAAGCCACTGGATAGCATCCATGGGTTATGACGTTGGCGTGACGTTCACGTGTGACCCGAACGGACACTTGTACAAACTGGTCATAGAAAAGAAGCGATATTGGGCACAGTGAGCCCTCACTGAAATGCCATGTATGGCATTATGACTGGATAGATCTGGTTAAATAAAGAATGGATATGGCCATATAAAGCCTTATATAAGTTGATATAGAGCCTACCCAGATATAGGTATACAATTGTAAATGGCCATATAAAGTCATATATAACTTGATATAGAGGTGCCAGATATAGGTATACATTTTTATATGGCCATATAAAGCCTTATATAAGTTGATATAGAGGCGGCCCAGATATGGATATATATTTTCATATGACCACATGAAGCCTTATATAAGTTGATATAGAGGCTGCCAGATATAGGTATACATTTTTATATGGCCATATAAAGCCCTATTATGCTTGATATGGAGCCTACCCAGATATAGGTACGCAATTCTGTATGGCCATATGAAGCCTTATATAAGTTGATATAGAGGCTGCCAGATATAGGTATAAAGTTCTATATGGCCATATAAAGCCTTATATAAGTTGATATAGAGGCTGCCAGATATAGGTATACAGTGTCATATGGCCATATAAGGCCCTATATAACTTGATATAGAGGCTGCCAGATATAGGTATAAAGTTCTATATGGCCATATAAAGCCTTATATAAGTTGATATAGAGGCTGAACAGATACATGTATACCTTTTTATATGGCCATATAAAGCCTTATATAAGTTGATATAGAGGCTGCTCAGATATAGGTTTACAGTTTGATATGGCCATATAAAGCCCGATCCAACTTGATATGGAGCCTACCAAGATATACAATTATATATGGCCATATGGGGGCCCTATATAACTTGATATAGAGGCTGCCAGATATAGGTATAAAGTTCTATATGGCCATATAAAGCCTTATATAAGTTGATATAGAGGCTGCTCAGATATAGGTATACAGTGTCATATGGCCATATAAGGCCCTATATAACTTGATATAGAGGCTGCCAGATATAGGTATAAAGTTCTATATGGCCATATAAAGCCTTATATAACTTGATATCGAGGCTGCCAGATATAGGGATAAATTTTTATATGGCCATAGAGCACCCAATAAGTTGATTATAGAGGCGGCCCAGATATAGGTATAGTGTTTTATATTGGCCATATAAAGCCCTGATCAAACGTGATTGGATCCTACCCAGATATCGGTATAAAATTTTATTGGACAAATAAAGCCTTATATAACATGGTCTATAGCATGGATGTGTTTTTATATCAAGATTTGATTTGACTGTTGTATGATAGGGATTCGAGATTTCCAAAGAGATCAAATCGGCTGAAAAGTTATTCATACCATCAGCTTTTGAACCCCAAATCCCATCCAAATTTATATTATATAATGTATGTTCCATACATCAGATTCGAATATCTCTTCCTTTCCTTCACCCATCATGATGCATCATATTTCACAAAGCCCCTCTTAACTTATTTCATCTCGTTTTCTTAGATTGAATATGTTATTCTGTATTTTAGTCAGAATAGGCAGTTCTTTCATATCAGGGCTTTGGCCGCCATCACAGGTCTGTGCTTGTGTACGACTTGGTTTTTGGTAATGGCTTATGGCCATGTGAATTTCTAAAAGCCATAGAAAGGAGTTGCCAGGATATAACTTTGATTGCTTTCCTGCCCATGCTTGCTCTCCTCCAGGCGGGAACGACGGCGGTTGTATCGGGGCAGAGCCTTGCTCGGGAGGTAAGCGCCACTTGAGCATCTCCCTGGTGGCCTAGGGGGGGACTGGACGCAATTCTGGGGGAGGCTACGCGGTGAGGGAGGAAAACCTTCAAAAGCTCGAGGGCCGGAGGAGGCCGACCCGGTGCGTGTTGAACCCAAAAAATGTGAGGGTGGCGCATTGGAGTAGTCTGCTCACCGCACTCCTGGGTCTGAGCGTCATAGAAATCTGAACCGTAAACATGCGGGTACTGGCGGAACCTCTCTGGGTTTCCAACCCAGATTCGGGGCCTCTAGCAAAACCTCGCTCCTGACGGCTTCATACCGACCCAGATATGCAGGTCTGATCGGGCAAACGGGTCCTCATGTATGGGCCATACCCTGTCGCCTGCATCGCCGCCATGTTTCCGGTATTAATGCCGGGGACGACAGCAGGACAGAAATTCTTCCCCCTTCACTCGGGAAGTCTCTCCCTTCACCATGGCGTCGTGGGAGCCGGAGGGCCCACCCGGCGACGGTACTCGTGTGGCTGTGGAGCACGGTTTGTAGGGTCAGAACGCAGCTCATGGATCTCCGGAGTCTTTTCAGGCTCTTCTTAAACGTGTCTCCTCCCAGTCAGGCAGACCTCACCCACGATCGTCTCGGGTACAGGTTTTCGACATCGGGGACAACGTGGTATGGAGATCCTCGTGTGTTGGCTTGGACTTCTTTACCGGTACTATAGCAACGCGCCATCGAGCTGGGACAAAATTATCAAGGAACACAACTATAAACAAAACCCGCCAACGGATCGACTATGGACACTGCCATGCATTTTAAATGGAACGCAATACACCAGCGTGACATTAAAACCCGAAAACATGAGGTTGTAACTCGAAAAATGTTTATTATCATGAATGACAATCAAGTTCATATACACTTATTCAAATCCCTGGAAAGTTCCACCTGGAACATGGATTTTGTTCAAGGTGGGGTTGCGTACACGCCTGCCTCATAACCTTCGGCCTAGTCGAAGAGAGAAGGCGAAGTTTCGCCGGTTTCACCCACGTTCACGCGGCCAGGATCCCCCTCTATGAGCCCTAATAAGACTTATTGACCCCGTAGCATTCAAATAAATCAAATAAACAAATCAATGGATAGGTCCTGTGAATACAAATTTGAAGGCCATTTACCTCACTTGAATTTACTCAATCTTAATTTTTATCACAGACTCACAGCCGGTAAATATTATGCATACAAGGTTTTTGGAATAACTATACTTCATAATTTCAAGATGGCCGAAGGCCGCGGTAGTGCTTGTTTGGTGGTGAGATAATACCAAACTATGCCGACTCAATCCATTAGTCACCCTAGCATAATTAGTTGGAACTAACACTTCAATCGCCACTCCAGTGCAACGTCTGGCCAATTGCATTGCATTTCTCATTTTAATATGGCTTGCTGCGGGTCATTTTGACTTTGTTGTTTGAATCACTTCCCATAGTCCAGATTTTGGTAGACTTTCTTCCTGCTATTAATTGCATTCAGTAGGTTACGAAACCATTGACAGACCTCTTGATGGAATTTTTGGGGATTAGATAGTCATAAGGCCACAGCAGGATGCCGTGACATACACTGTTGAAAACATAAATGCTAACTTTGAAATGTCGTGCTGTGTTATTATTCTGTGTACTATACTATTACCATTTTGGTCCCGTGGTCTAAAACCACTGCTATCCAATATATACAAGAACAGTCTACGGGTATATATACAGTTGGCCATTATGAAGACATTGAACCAAAAACATCTCTTCAATTGTTCAGTAGCGCAGGGTTGGCTGTGCGTATAGTTCCGCCACCAACTCTATTTAACATAATGACTGCCACACTCTTCCCACGCATCTTCTCTTGGTACTGCAATTACATTACCAATATTTAATCAGGTTTCACTCCTTTTCTGTGGTCACATCATCCATAACATCTACAGATCATGTACGTGTTCAATAAATAGGAATACCCTTAGTTTACTAGCGAATGGTTCATGTTACTCCACAAATAATAATAATGGGTTACCTATAGTAACTGATATGAATAATACACAGTAATATTCAATTCTGACCAATATACAGTTGGAAAGGTATTGATGGAGAACCCTACTTCTCATGGACCATGGCACCTTGGCTACTTATGATAGCCTACACTGCCAAGTCCCTTTTGTCAATTACGAGTTGCGACTATTCAATTGGAATTTCTCCGGAATCCAGTTCCACTAATATGATACTTGAATAACAACTCCAGTCTTACATTTCGATTTTTTCCCTGCCAGGTGAAACGTACCAGGAGATTCTACCGATACCTACAAAAACTTGTTATTTGATTCTTTCAGTTAAACTTGTTGCAAGCCGGAGCTGAATTTTATTTGCAATCAGCGCCTTGCTGCCGAGCGCAACTCTTTGACAAGGACTTAACCAGTTACCAGAACTATAGAAGTAAATGCGACCATCTATTTGGATTTTTTCAAGGAAAATGAACCCTTTTCCACCCAATTTCAAATTCATTAACATTTCTACCCTTGCTCTGCATAGAACTGGGTTTTTCCGTCAATCCGTGACGCAATTGAAAATTGAACTACCTCAATAGGCGGTGCGGAGAGATTGTTGTTGTAGAGATTGCGATTGAAAAAACGACCCGAAAGTAGCCCCTCTAGTTTCTGGATCTTCAGTCGCAAAATATCAACTGGAACTGAATCACGCCAACCTTTGAAAGCTGGGTTTAATGTTGTGGTCCATGATTGATAGAAGCTCCTCGGTTCACGTTTAAACTCTTTTAGAGTTTCGCTGTTAACATGAACCTCATTTTTCCTCACGATCGAAGTGCCCAGAGCTTATCGTGAAAAATACAGAGGACAAGACACTTCTCCAAGCGACGTCGAATGGTAGTCGCATTTGGTATGTGGCAACCTGGGTACTCTGCCACTTTGGAACTTGTAATTGCTCGGGAGAATCGGAAGGTTTGGAATCCGATCACCGACACTCCAGTGTGGCTGGTGCTTATCGGAAGAAGCTCACTATTGAGATGTACATGACGCGCATGGACAAAATCCTTCTGCCTTGACGTTTAATGCCTCGGACACCCATTGTCCACCCTCTTCAATTATAGATTGTCGGCGCTCTCCCAGAAGAAACAAGGATGTTCATTACCCTGTACCAACCAGTAAGTTCTACCTTGCCCTCTTCAATGAACTTCACCCCTGGAAAGACTTAAATCGACCCACCAATCACTTAACAAATGCCTTGTTTATTGGGGTTGACTGATTGATGAAAGCGCTTTTGGAGAGTGTCAGGGGATGCCCAGGGTTGTGTTATTTCGCATAGATTTGTACTAGCATCCAGCCTTTGACCTAAGTTCAAGTTGTGGTTTAGGTTGCTTTTCATCGGCGCAGTACACACATATTGACAAATGAGCATAAATCCACATTCTTCTGACACTGGTTGAGTATACTAAGCCATTTATTTCTTCTGAGCCATATAATCTGTATCTTACATATCCAGCCCTTAATTTGATGGGTTCAAACCGCTATAACAACGTTCAACAGAGTTGAAACATCAGTAAAGGATTGACAGGGACTGAACGCAAAATTATTTCATCCCTCGCAAGCTGTAACCAGACGTTTGGAAGACCAGCCCTATTTCACAAAATATAAGAAACATTCTTATCTCCGCCTTACGGAAGCATGTGGTCGTAATTTCAGAGCGTCCCTAAATTTTACAATCGTCACTTCTATTTCATTTCTATTTAATTAGGCGACTTAAGAAGAATTCGTTCTTATCTTCAAGCTAAAATCGCTCGTAACTGTACTAATGATCGCGAGCATGCTTGAGGTGACTTAGTAAAGATATACGAATATGTCCGTAAAGTGCACGTGTTATTCGGAGTGTATTTCATAACAAACAGCATGTACATTTGAACGCCAAACGCGAACAGACTTATAATCACTCATCAGAAGGTGATGCGGGGTATCATGCACTGGGGGAATTGTATAGGGAAACCATCGAGGTCCTACGAAGGGAGAAGGTGTTCCGCGACCGAACCAACCCCTGTTTGGACAGTTCAAGAAGATGTACCTAAACAACCGACTTAGGCGAATGTTACTGTAAAGCTATTATCGAACCTTCGACAGGAACACAATTACGGTACAGTACGCCTCTGGTATAGGAAGAAAACACCCCCCCCCCCTCCTTCGTTTTGAAATTGGCTCGGTTTCTCTAGCATGGGTCCATAACGAAAACGACCCGGTTTCTGGAGCCGCACGGAGTGAGTGTTGTAACGAATTGTTCAAACGTTCATACGTGGCCTTCAATGCCATAGCTCGTTTACTCACCTCCAGAAACTGCTATACTTCTATTGATCCTCAACTTTTGAAAAATACTTTGCCTTATAGTATTTGAGTTTCGTCCACCGGAGCCAGGGTAGATTTATCCGATGTGTGTGTTGGGCCCACTAATATTATTAATGATAGGCTCATCTCGTTCTTATAAAGCGCTTTCCATGTTGAGGACATGCTCGAAGCGCTTCATCAAAGATATGACCTCTGATCATTAGAGTGTCTTGTCACCACCCGTACCACATCACGCACCTCTGATCTATGAGTGTTGTCACCCGTAACTCAACGCCACGCACCTCTGCTTGTTCTCTTCCCTCCCCCCCGACGCCCATTTCAGTACGTCAGGTCATCCGTGTCCGCCTGTAGGTCTTCCGAATAGAGCTGCCCATACTGCGCTCGCTACTTTTCACAATCAAGTCACATCACAAGTCCCACTTTTACCACGTGGTTGGCGTGCCAATTTCGATAATGCCTTGTCCAACACCACTACGAAAAGGAACCGGCTTCCAATGACTCTGGATGTCGCAATCAGTGGTTTCGCAGCTGCAGCTTTACCGACTGAAGCTGATCGCCTCACTTAAATAGTAAATTGCAATAACCAGGCGAGCCCCATCATAAGTTGGCGCGATGTGTACACGATTGTTTTAGTAAAATAACCCCGAAAGATAGACGCGATAAATACCCTGCTAGTGTACCCAGACGATGAATATTTTGATATAGCATGGCTCAAAAGTGGTCAATTTCACGGATACCATAGCTCCCATCAACAATCACTTGGTAATGAAACGGAAAATGCACTCCCCCCCCCTTCGAGAAGCCATTATCTTCATATATGCACGCCGTGTACTTTAAATTGTTGTATTTAAAAGAAGAAAATATAGCCTTCAAGTCATCCCAGGATGTTTCCACCATTTCACAGGGTTTGTCGCTAAAAACGGAGACGTGTGTCCCATCCTTAAGAGCGCGCCTTTTGTCATGTTAAGTATAACAACTTAGTCGACAAAGCGAGTCATTGTGGAATTTGTTTATTCGCCTATTCCCCCATACAGGGGGTCTATAGTCAGAAAATTATTAGACAAGACCCACTGAAAACGCTGTCTGTAGCGAGTGAGCCTTGCAACCAGTGTTTCGAGTATGTAACTGGTTAGACGTGTGAATAAGTTTATTTGATCTAACATCAACAGATATGTTTCACCCCAGTTTCATTGAACTAAAAACCAGGGATTGGTGGATAAGGCGGTCGTAGGCTTATGTCCCTTGGTCGTTTTTATTTTTATTATGATATACTTGCCGTGTTGATATTCTAACCATTCACGCCCGGTAGGTGCAGACTTGAATACTGCACGTTTCGCATCAGCTGCGAAATTCTTTTTTCCACCGGTACACGGGACAATGGCTCTTGGCCAAGTATTTAATGGGGGGTGCTACCCCCGTTCGTCCGAGCCCCAAACCGACAGAGATTCGACTCCTGAACTCCATGGTAAAAGGCACTACCAAGCCAACCAGACGGTAATATGTTTGGTCCAATTCGAAACTGTAGGCCTCAGTGTGTGAGGACGAGAATCGGGATGTTATCACAGAATGTTGCCACTAAGTGATGTTGTATGTATAATTTATTATTCACACCACAACCAATACTGGAAGGGTTTGTGATAGTCCGCTCGGCAATATACGTATCATGTATATTTAAAATCATAGCATATAACATATGTATACAACCAAGTTGTCTAAGTAATAGAATGAACACAAACACACAACCAAAATAAACACAGAGGAATAATTATTTCATGCAATTTTCTTCATTGTTTCTATACGACATATTTTAAGCCAACGATTCACCATGGTATAGATACTATACAAATAAGGTGATGAAAAAGAGGTGAACGTCACATCAGAAGGCTATCAAAGAGACGAACACTTCTTTAGGAATGTGGCAAAGATTATTAGAGGAATATCATGCCCGCGGCAGGGAAAAGCGTACTGAATGCAGTTGTCATATGTATAGGCCTACACTGTGGAGCATGACGGCATTGAATTGAAAGAGGCAATGTACTCACAATTTAAATTCCTACGAGATCTTGTGAAACGAACTTTGATTCCCTGACCTTCAGTTTGAGAGTATAGGTAAACGATCAAGTGTCGATACGTTCATGAGTCGATTAGCGCATATTTTTTTAACGATAGCATAGCGCGTAGGCGGCAACGTTTGAAACGTAAACCCATCCCAAGCAGTGTATCTATGTTTTCAAACGGTTCAATAGCATGTACACTGTGTGCGGTTAGCAATGAGATGTGGGACTACTTCATCTTGGGGACTTTAATGTGAATACTATAGATGGCAATTCATTTGCATTCATAAGTAATGTGATATCATTTTTTTTTTATACGGGTATAGCAAGAAAAACGAGAAATTTGGCGAAAAAATTGTGCTTCATATTAAACATGTCTACTAGCTATGCGCATATTGTTTACTGGAATTCTGAAACAGATATTAAGTGATCTTCAAAAAATTCGGTTACCAATTGGTTTTGTCTTCACTAATTTGAGGAGGTCAAACATAATTCAGGAGACCTTTGCACTTGAACCTCCATTTTCCAATATTGATAATTGGAAAAAAGTATATTGGGACATCTCTATTATCTCACGGACCTTGTTGTCTTTGTCACATTGTAATCGTTCTCATGCATACGATCAGTGATCTAATTTGAGAATATCTAAAGGCTAAAAAGAAATATATACAAGGGTAAAGGAAAGTTATGGGAAGGAACGATTAAAAATAGGAGAACCTAAAAAATGAACGAAGAAAAGTTAAAAAAGATCCACACACCAAATGTTCAAGAGTGGGCATATATTGAACAATTGTGAGTGAAACGAAGCGAAAATAATGTCATTATCCCCTAAACACTGGACATTATATGAAGAAGTTCAATCACCCACTAGGCAATAAACCTAGTGTTTCGCAGTGTTCGTAGTTCAACATTGGAGAGTGTGGTCACACGCAGAACGGACAACGATTTGGCCGATTCGGGAATGAGTTAGCCAGTTTTCCGAAGTCATGAAACCACAAGGAATTGGCTGCCCTCGCTTCGTGGAAGGGATTATTCGGCATTTCCAGCATATTTCTAGTGGATATTCGTAACAAACCCAGACCATAGTAAAATATGAAAAAATTATTCACCATAAACTGTGTGCACATATTGATCAATTGTGAATGAAACAAAGCGAATATTACCCATATCATATTATTTTAGGCAACAACAATACACAATGGCACAATTGAATGTTCAGGGAGTCTCAGTCAACAGCCCCACCAGGAGTTTCTTAGCCATACATATGTGATACTCGGACGTGATGAAATTAATGAACCAGGGAGTGGGGCAGCACTATAAAGCATATTCCTGAGGTTTTTATTGTGAACTCGATCCACATGCGGAGCCACCCGCCTTAGCAACGTATATGCCACGCATTTATCACCTCTATGGGTTAAACATGACCAGCGATATCGTTTCATTAACGCTACTGGTTAGTTCCAGGATTCTGTTGGTAAGGAATGTGTCAGTAAAGGAATATAAAACATCCCGTTAATACCAATACCGGAGAGTCAATTTCACCGAATACAGTCATTTCGAGCAAAACAAAAACACCCATCACTAATGTTTTACACTGAAGCTCGAGTGTCGTAGTTTCGGTCCTAGTGGCTGGTTTAAGTCGATGAATTCCCCTCTTCATAGGGGTTATAATTTGTAGAACGTTGATTCTAGCCTTAAATGGTGATACATTGTAGGTTGAAACATCCAGTTTGGTGGTTATTAGCTATAATTAGACATTCTCCGATGAGTGGCTTTCATTGGTGAATGACGATGCAACAATATACAACTGTTACATCTGCTGCTCTCGCTAACCTCTTCAATATGTTGTAATCAATCAATGTAACACTGCTTTTGTAGTACTTTTGTACGATTGTTTACGGGCAACGAATTTTATTAGTTTATGTTGTGACATACGTCACATATCTGTGTTCTTCCATCTGGGTCACGGTTGGTTAACCGTATGGGACCTAGTCAGCTTACCCTAATATACGTAATGAATAGAGATGAATTAAGCGTCAAATTGTGTTGTTGCTGATATACAATCATGGGTGGAACTAGATTGGAAATTGAATCAAAATACAGAATCTAGTTAATGAATGCGAACTCGACGAGCAGTAAAATAGTCCACGGTATGTCTGATCATTGTCTCATCCAATGACCATAGAGGTCATTTGGGGCGCTATCGAAGACTTGACAGGCAATCTTTCACCAAACTAGATCTACCTTCCATCGCTATCCTGGATCCTTCAATGGTCAATCCACTTCACTCATTTATGATGTCTCCTAACCTTCGTGAACTTTCCACGGTTTCTTGGAGTGTGGATCCTGTCGTCCCTGAAACATGGCCATACCGCCCCAGCCTTCGTTTCTGGACAATCGTCCATTTTCCGCTGGCTCTCACTGTCGACTTCCTCGTCCGTCTGTGTATTTCTCTGGTTTTCTTGTAGTACTCCATTTTCATGACCAGGGCTCTTCTCTTTCCCATAGTATGTCTAGTTTCAAGAAACCCACGGAAAATAACATTGATACGATCGCTAATTCACTATTCGCCGTCAGCCGTAACTGTAGCAATGTGTTTTTTTCTCTTTAACATTCGTATATCCCGACTTGGTCAACGCATTCGCCAGGATTTTAACATATGCTTTGCTACTGGCTTTCTTCTCCATTGGAGCAACATTTGGAAACTGGCCTCTTCGACGCCTTTAGTCCCCTCATACTTGCTGGAAATCGTTTCCAGATCTTCCTCCGTTAGGCCCAAATATCTGCCAATGAACATCCATTTCTAGTAATCTTTTGTGAGATGTTCTGCGAAAGATAGAGTTAAACAGCAGCTGTGGCAGGAATTGTTGAGTGCAATTTGATCAGACATATTATTTGACCTCTGACTTCCCAACAGTATACCAAAGACTTGAGAGTTCTTGATTAGTAAAAAGAATAGTTCACGTCAAGAACCTACGAGGTTCAGTACCTGCGACCTATATCACCTACTCCAGATACAAACGAAATTCCATCGGAATCTGTCTCAAGCGAGCACACATTGACACAAAGTGATCGCTAAGTCTCTCTTATCTCAATTCCAGATCGCTCAGTCGCCTAATTACTTCCATACCATGCGGGATTCTGGAATATATCGTCCACCATCTTTGGAAACACAGGTATACACCATGTCTTTCCTTGAGTGTGATCCCGTTTAACCCGGATAATTCGAATCGGTGGATGGCCAGCAACATTGCCAGGCGGAAGATGTCAGGTGGGCCTTTATGGTCCTACTAGAGAATATTCTCATTCAAGATGCTTCATTTAGTTCGATGCTTCTACACAATGAAGAATAGAAGCTGGTTCCTTTAGAAACTCATTAAACCATTTGACCCTTACGCCTAGGAGCATGCACATTGTGAATTAAACATTCTGTCATTCCTACGCTACAACCTCTAGCTATCCATCATCGAATTTACTCTATTCTGATTGCTCGACTGTCTAGCTTACTCCAAATTCAGCTGATAATACTCGGCTCTGGCTCGAGTCACGACTGTATATTTCCTGATAGAGCCACAGTAACGCTTCATCTCTCGATTCGGCAAACTCCAGCTATACGCTATTGCTCAAACTGGTTTCTGATGAACCAATCACGATTACATGGCCATCTATTATTTCTGCAGTAACAGACACCAGGCTAGTGTAGCTCCACAATCAAATGGCTACATGATTTGAGAGTAACATGTGATGATAACTACTACGTAAAAGTTGCCCTGATACTTCGCGCCCTTGTAGAAATTGCATGCGTTGAGTGGTCCTAAATCAAGGCCCAGCCCAGTGATGTGTGTTTTCAGGCCCACAATCCAATACATCTCAGAGCGGTTGTTTACATCGTTTGTTTCATATTAGCCGTTAGGTGACCATGAAAATATGTTTTACAGGGAAACCCAGCCCATTGTTCCGTACCGTGCGCTTAAAATGGTTAAGTCTTCCTCGGAATCTCGTACTTTTTTCCTACATAGTTTCCCTCTTCACATATACATCAATTAGGCAGTATTATACACCAGTGCTGGTAGCGCATGTGAGAGATGGGGGTCCTATGAGGAATTCGTCCTAAGGAATGGATAAGCTGTTGCCAGTATTATCTGTTCACAACTTTGGCAGCTTCGTATCAAGCACTTCCTGTTAACGCCATCATTGCTGTGGCTCGCCAATGAGTATGCGTCTTAAATTAGGGGTTGCCGCGCTTGGTTGAGTATTGCCAGTTCGTCAGAAGGACCTTCAAGCCTACCGTTATCATTGAGAATGGCAAACTCTCTCTAAAGATAAAGTCATCCACGACAGGGTCGATATCGATTACGAATGGAATACGGTTGCTCGCGATTTGAGTTTGTATTGTAACAGCTTGATGCCACCCAGAGGATGAGGTGCATTTAGGAAGAGAGTAGACAAGACTATATTCTGATCAATATAATCATTCGCATCTAACAGATACGTTCGAGTCTGAGACAGTGACTGAACAATTTGAACTCCTTAAGACTAGTGATGCGAAAGCTGTCCGAAACTAAGGAAGGCATGGTTTTCAGTATAGCAAACATGTAAAGCATGATGCCTCATTCATCTTCGTTATTCCAGGTCAAGGCTAATAAGTGCACCCTATATACCGAGAATGTCTCTTGAAATGACGTAAAAGGAAGAAGCTAATTGGTTTTGGAATTTTGTCAATACTGCATGAAGTGAACCCTGCAATATGTTCTGCCTCCTAAGTACAATGATGAGGACAAACAGCACATTAATAACTTATTGTACTTCTCACTACTGAATTCGTATGTTCCCACTCGTAACGACGTGACCAGACTTTACATCGAAAGTTTGGTCAAGATTCATATGCGTAGCTTATTGAAGGTTTCCCTAATAGCGTTAGAAGTGTATAGAGATGTTCAAGACTACACGGAAGCAAAAGCGGGCGAGTAGCCATTCCAGCCATAAATGAAAATTTATATATGAGCAGGGGGGCATAGCTTGGTTTCACCAATATTTGATCATCAGTATGTTTTTACACCAAAGCTACCGGTTTGGAGCCTGCACTGTTTAACTTCAACATTCCTATCAAAATGCAACCTGTATTAGTTCAAAAGTAACGAGACTTTACATTATAAGTTTGGTCAATGTTTATATGTGTATTGAGGGTTTCCTTCAGAGAGTTAGAAGTGTATAGAAAAGTGTACGAGAAGTGTACGAGATGTTCAAGACTACTCGGGTTTAGTTCTCATGAAACGGAAAGGGGGCGAGTAGCCATTTGAAACATAAAAGTACATTCATGTATGAACATGGAGCATCCAATAGTTGAGTCATCGTAACCGTAGCCTCCACAAGACAATGCTCTCTACTATCGGTCGGCTCATTAAGAGGCTGCTGTTGTGGCGACGATGGCGACTGCTGTATCGTTAGGACAAAGCAAACATGTAGAGGTTAATACAGATATACTGGAGGTTAACCAAATGTGGGTGATCTTGAATACCAATACAATGACCAATACACTTCGAAGAAAACACCCACAAATAGGCGCTTCTATGATCCTGAATAAACGCACTTGAAGGGCGACTGGGTTGACATTTCCGGAACGGGCACTGATATATATATATATATATAATATATATATATATATATATATATATATATATATATATATATATATATATAATATATATATATATATATATAATATATATATATATAATATATATATATATATATATATATATCTATATATATATATAATATATATATATATTATATATATATATATATACAAGGAAACACAATGGATACGCGTAAAAACTGCTTGCAAAACTGGATACCACGTCTTGTCGTTGGTTGAACATTGAGGATAGGTTCAGTCCCTTTTTCAATAGGCTCATTCTGAACAAATTTTCGAACCTGATATCATGTTGAAAAGTGTAGGGAGGTGATTCTAATGATAGCATTTTATTTAGTACAATGGAAATTAGGAAATAATAAGAGTGGTAGATGCAGAAATCGAGGTAAGACATCTGGCCGCATTTCAGAACATACATAAAAGTAGCGACAGCTGGTCAACAGTACACACATTTATCCAATCCCCTTGTAATGCCTTCTTTAAGCTTTAAGTTACACCATTTGCCTTCGGTCTCACCTATGTTGGAGATGACTCTTGTCCCCCCCCTCTCCCCCCCCCCCCCCCTCTCTCTCTCTCTCTCTCTCTCTCTCTCTGTGTACTAATATTTTGCAGTAGATAGCAGAGTCATGAATACACTTACATTCAAATGGCTTCATTGTTCTCACTTCTCATCATTGCATACGATACATAACATGCCTCATTGCATTTAAATCATCCCTATGTCTTGCTCTTGAGCGACCATTGTGGATTATTATTATTATTATTATTATTATTATCTTATCTCCAAATATAAGGTGCACACCTTAATAGCACCCTCCGTTCAAAATAACATTTATCTTAAGGTGACTTGAAAAGTCCAGGAATAAAATACCTGACCTGAATTACTTGAGCCAGGCATCCTACTTGGCTGAATTTTGCCTTCTGTCGCTGTGACTTGACTCTACTTGCCGGTTAGCGTAATTGGACTTAACTTGGACAATAGTCAACTTGGTTAAAATGCGGGATTTTAAACCATCCGGCAAGTTCTCCCATACATGGGTTATGGTTTATTTGATTACAGGAATATTAGGTTGTTATTCTTTTTGTGTGCTGGGCCGTGGTATTGTATTGCCGACTATAAACTGGTTGTAGGGAGGAGTAAACGCACCCTTTGCAAATCATAGAAGTATCGACTTGAACGAGTGAACTTCATTTCGAAATCGAACGCAAACCATTAGACGGAATTGTAGAAATTGTTTGGAATGAAAACATGTATGAATATGTAATCTCAGGGTTAAACGAATCCATGAATATTCAACGCAAATTGATACAAGCTTGTATAATATAAGCCTCGAAATATTTATTGATATGACACAGCGTACCATGACTGTATATTTTCTAGCAATCAGGGTGAGATAACTCAAGATACATCTACGGTAGTGCAAATTAGTGTTTCATAATATCATTGTATGGGGTTCGCATCACTTTAATATTAATAACACTAGCTGATATGAAATATGCTAATTTTTCTGTGATGATCGAGCAAGAGCTATTCTGTTTGTCAAGCGTCGAGTTTTCTATTTATTGTCGCGAACACCTGTTATGTTGTGTGAACCCTTGACACTAGCATGTCTGCAATGATGAACTGAGTGGTTGGACTTATGAAACAAGGAAAATGTTCTTGGTGACGATTTGACAACGGTTCGTGAATACAGCAGTATTACATAAGATCAGCAACTACATAAACACCTGTTGAGTGTTATGACGACCGGAAAATTTAAATGGAATATCATCCTGACTACACTATTTCACTCGGTCCTCCGGGCTGACCAATAAACCAGGATTCAATGATTGTTTCACTGTGTCTATACCGAGACATTTACTTACCCAATAATAGAATTTCAGCTTCGTCTCGGGAAAACCCCCTTGTGAAAGTGCGAAACAGCACGTCTCCTCTTCGAGCGACTCTGGTGTTGTAAGCCCACCTCTCTTAAGATCAAACGTTTGGAAATGTTCGTCTTGAAGATCTATTGTGTCAAACTGTATAATCTATTTCGAATGGAAACATATATCATGAGATATTAAAATAAAGAATAAGATCTTTGCTCCAGTAAATTCACGAAACTGAAATAAGCATTGAGATCCAATATTACCAAATTAACCAAACCAGCTGTCCTTTCTGTCACAATGTTCAATTTTGAAGAGAACTCTTGGATTCCTACCAAAACGAACCTTTGTTGGCCTAAAATGTTTGTTGAGCGCCTCTGGCAACATTACAACCAATATAATTATGTGCGTTATTTTCCAGATGATACGGGTGGAGGACGTGTGAGGTGCCGTGGCTTTTTGTTTTTGCATTGATGACATCCTATGATCATACTGCTCTTGGGAATATTAGAAACATTTCTGTATAATATAATAAACCATCAATCAATAGATGTGATCACGGGCAAATATTCGATTGCCAGATGGACATCGGTTCACATGACTGTTGTGTAGTAATATGAAGGACAGGTATTCTTACAAATCAAAATCATACATCTCATAACATCTCTTGGCAAATCTGCATGCCCCTCCCCATTAAAGTAAAAAAAAAAAACATAATTGGGGGTCCGAAGGAGCGAAAATCCCTAACTGGTATTTTCATCTAAATAATATAGAACACATTATGGCACCTGAAACCATATTCAATTCGAACGGCATGATTATAGGCAGTTGCTCTACTCCAGCCAAGGTCAATTCGCTTACTTACTACTACCCCTGCTCACTTAATTGTACCAACGACTTGCTCTAAAGAATGGCATATTGAGAATGTTGCTAAACAATGACACTGTTTGCATCATCTGCTAAATTCCCCGCTATTTATAAGAGGCCACGGCATGGAATACACGATTCAAGGGTTCAACTGATTTTCAGCCGACTCGCTACACGACTTTACCCAGAACCGTAGTTTCGACGCTGCAGTTCCAGACTTTTAGTTTTCGTCTTTTATTCCAATTTATTGTTACCGGCCTCATTTCGATCAATTAACTTTCTGAGCAGCTGTATTCTTTGTCTCGTTTGATGTTCCACCGGCCAGTGTTCTTGTTCCCCTTGCTTCCTCATCCACTCCAGCGACTTGCACAACGTTTATCGTGTACAGCACGCCTCTTCGCCGACAATCGTCTCCTGTACAAAGTCATCATCTAAGAATGGCATTTATGCCTCGCAGAGAGATCTCCAGTAAAATGGTATAAAATATCGGATTGCGTAATTGAATACACGGAAGAAAGATGGGAGAACTTGTATATGCAACTACTAGAGGGTTGAATCGGTACTTGGTAAATGCTACTGGAATCCTGGTGTCACGCTAGAGTCGAAGTTTCAGAGCATGCGCAGTGATGGGTGTTGTGGTGCGACTGAATGTCGTATTGGGTATGCGACTTGGCGACCATTTTCCTTGTTTCGTCTATGGTGATGAGGGTCAACTAGGTATATGCGAGGGATTATTGGCCAGCAAGGGCTTCCAGAGTCATGTGTATTGAACGCTCATGCCTTTATCCAACAAACAGTGACGACTATTTGGGAGCGTTACTGCAGTATTAGGAAAACGGACCTTCCCTACTCCCTGAAGATATATCCTCCACGTGTTGGGCGGATTTTGCCCTCCGAGCATAAGTGAACAACATAAATGTTAGGGTCGTGGCCTTGTGCACAATTTTGCCCTCCTAAGTGTTCCGGGGCCTGGAATGTGAGGGGAGTGTATAGATGATGGGGGAGCCCGGAGGGAGACAGACATCCTCTTGTACCAACCTCAGCATCCAACTTTCGTGGGCCAATTTTGGCCAAGTTAACAATTCGCAAGGAGACACCAAAGAGGGGGCATATAGTGCAATAGCTGATATTCTCTTCACCGAGCAGCTTATTAATGGACAGCGATCTTAACCAATACGTTGATAGCGGAATCAGTGAGTATTGCATCAGGTTGTTTGCATGTATTTAGCTACCCTGTGTTTCCGAGACATAAACTCCGGGCTCCAGCGAGGCCGAACTAGATGAAACCTCTTCCGGTTCCACGTCTTTTACACTGGTTTCTTTTTCCACAGCGTCCATTCTGGGAAGTTGCGCCTGTCTGTAAATATCACGCGATCCAGCGTGGCCGAATTAGGTCGATGTAATTCCGATTTCATATTGAAAAAATAAAACTGGACAAATCCAAAATGGCGAAACGTTCGCCTCTTTCAGTCGACATATACGACTCGATAATAATTTGAAATCCGGACATGCACTCTTTGAGTTAGGGTTTTCCGTTCTGGTCCTAATGATGTCATATAATCGTTGCTCAGAAATGCTATTTCTCCGGCCAATTTGAACCTCAGAAACCGTTTTGCGAGTTGCGCGGTAACAACATCAGCACTCTATAAGGCACTCATCAACGCATTGTAGAAGAAGGAAAGTCCTTATATAAGAGAGGCCATGAAGACTGCAGCAATGAACCACCAAGGCCAACGTTCAACACGCGACAAAAAAACAGATCAAGCATACACCGAGGTGTTTGAGGCACACATCAAGCAAAATTTATAATACCATGCTCTTCCCATCTCGACGATATTCTCCGTAGAAACCAAAATGGCTCCGCGAGGCTATATCCACTATTCCTCAAAACGTTGCTCTAAGAAGGATAATTGAAGAGCTGAAAATTTACCAGAAAAAAATGCGTACCTCCGTAAGTGTTGACTTTTCAAAAACATTTGACAGTGTTAATTGGGAAACAAATGATCCATACACTACCTATGGGTCCCTGAATAAATCGTCGATGCTGATGTATATGTATGATAACACTACTAGCTTCATACGAACCAAGGGCGATCCAACAAGTGAGTCCCTCACAACTGTCAATATTCTCCAGAGAGACATCGGCTAGCACCTTAACTCTTCGTGATTGTGGTTGACTATATTCTCAGACAGTCGGTAGGCAATTCGAGGATTGGAACATGTTTCCGCCAAAGTATGTCTCCTTTTCAATGCCTCAGGCATAACTACTACATGACTATGGATGGAGAGAAGAACCACCTACCTGTTTCGTCTAGGGATGAGACGCAGCTCAAAGAAGTAGAAGACTGCAAGTATTCGGGTTCCTTCGTTGCCAGCAGCAAGAAAAACTTTATGTTTCGAAAGGGGTAGCATGGAATGCTTGTAATGAACTGCATATCATCTGGCAACCAAACATATCAAGACAAATAGGTTGGCATTCACCCTAGCTTGGCTACTGCTACCGAGCAAAAGATCAGATAATTTCTGATGTAATCTTGTATGATGCCCTTGCGACGTCCACCCAGAGGAAGAAAAACCACTTAGCTACATTGAATGTATTGCGAGGGACACTAACCTACTGCTTGAGGACCTTCCTAGTCTAATGATGGACTCCTGGTGTTGTGTTGTGAACTCCATCTCGGATGCGTCCTCATGAATGAAATGAATTCATTATATGCTTGAATCCGCGTGAATGCGCCAATCCGTGTGTCACGTCGCATCGTCACGTCGCATCGTTTACGCATCTATGATATTTTAGTCTGAAGACAAGATTTGCGGATGCGCATGACATCATAATTATCGTTGAGGCTAGGAGGCAATAGATGCGGATGCGGTGTGGAATATTATTGTATAAATTAATGGTAGAAACATAAACTGCATGATCCTCAAACGACATTGCAATCCCCATTTACAGTGTCAATGATCAAACTCCACCATATAAAAAGAGGGTTGAATTCCTTGCACATCCATCGTTTTCTGTTATTGTAAACTCGTAGTATGTTCTTGATATTCAGTTGATTCGAAATCCTTTGCTGAAATATATTTTTGTTTCAAAAATATGACGTATTTGTTGCCAATTGGTGTGTTTCCGTGTACATCGTGGAAGGCAGTGGAGCAATAACTCGCAAAACGAAATACTAAGCTTTCGGTCACTGAAAATGAACATCTAGATGGCTGTATTGATTTTCGGCAAATGTCGTTTCTGACGATCTGGGTGGTACGATGAGCTCAAATGTTTCTGAGATGCTTCGCGCCAACCTACGGTGGCGCCACTTGATAATCAACCCAACGCAATTTGCCACCTTTGCAGTGGGTCCTTCAATTTTGTGGGGTTTAGGATCACTAGTTTGAGCCGTGGACGTGTAAAATGTCCTTTTAATTCGCTCACAGTGGGGTCACAACCTCTCAGAGTTTTGTTTCTTACCGGCGCTCCGCTTTATTGTCCATTCTTTGCACTTCCTCCTCCATTCAAGTTGTGAGAAAGCAGGGTAGTGTTATCTTCGTATTTATTGAGTTGAGAATCACGTCATGAAAAAGGAAAAATCCGCCTCGTACGATGACTCAAATGTTCCTGGGACACTTCGCGCAACCCAAGGTGACGCAACTTGATAATCAACATCACGCAATTTGTCACCTCTGCGGTGGGTTCCTCAGTCTTGTGTGGGTTAAGGATCACTAGTTTGAGCCGTGAACATGTAGCAAGTGCTCACCTCTCAAAGTTTTTATTTTACCGGCGCTCCGCTTCATAGTCCATTCTTTGCACTTCCTCCTCCATTCAAGTTGTGAGAAGCAGGTAGTGTGATCTTGGTATTTATTGATTTGAGAATCCCGTGATGAAAAAGAAAAATCGGCCGTATCATTTCCGAGGATCTAGCAGAGATTGATTTGAGTTATCCTAATTGGTATGCTGTACAGTATTATGCAGTTTGTCCCGCGCCCACCCTTGTTGTTCTAGGTGGCTTGAGATCATCTGAGGTCAACGATCAAAGGTTCAAATTCAATTAAAAAATCGCAACCGCAATGAGAGCCAACTTCTGGTGAGGAGAGAGCGAAAAAACAAAAACAGATATGTTTTTGTGTGGCCGTGGACATTTGTGAAAAAAGATTATCATTTCACTCACCATAGCCATAGCACCATAGAATTTCTTCTAAGCTTTGGTTACCAAATTTTTTCGCGCTAATCTTTTCCATTATGTTCCTGCTTGGTGTTTTATTTCCATACCCGTTAGCGTAATTTTCCGTTAGGATGATGACAACTGGCTTCTTCCTTTACTGTAAACTCTGAATGTCATCCGTTGCAGAACATCGAGATGATTCATGCTAATGTTCTGAACATAATATGTATAATGTGTTGAGGTGAAAACCCTCTGCCATAGGAATAGACTGGTATCCAGGAGGAACCATATCAAGGAAACTTGCATATGCCACAACACGGGAACAGATTATCAACAACCAAGGCAATATACACAATGATCCATAGACTGATGCTAATCATGATTGCGTTAAGCCCTACTACTGTTGCCTTATGACTTGTTTACAAAAGGTTTTCATTGCTTGGTTTCTGTTGACCCGAGATGCCTTGACCTGATCAATAGCGACTGTCTCATTATGGAAAACTCACATAGAATAGTCACGCGTGGAGGCCTTATCGATCCCGATTTGGGCAGTATTTGTTCGGCGAGTGAATTGGCTCAAAATTATTAGTTCACAATTTACGTTATTGCTAACCGAAAATGACTGCAGTCTACTAATAGGGTAGTATTACTAGTAAGTACTATTCGTTGGGTCCCGGCCAACTCCCGGCCCATAAATTATCAACTCCGTCAGACCAATATCCGGGACATATCTGCTCACCTCACATTGTTTGAGACTTCCAGCTGACCTTTTGACACGACCACAAAACGACACGGAGCTTGCACTCATGTATCCAGATACCAAATGAATGGATCAGTCCGTCCTGGCGAGTTAAAGTTTGTTGGATATCTTCACGTATAGCCATTTCCAGTGTGAAAAGTCCAATCAGGTTGGAAACACCTAATTATCTTGTTACTGACCAATAACATTTCTGAAAACAAACTTTAAATGCACACCCGGCCGACACACACACAAATAATGACTACTAGGTATTTTATGTCTCCTCACAATGTCACACACAATACAGTTCCTTCTCCTACCCCTCACAGAAGAGCTGCATTGTGGCCATGGAGATCATGTCTTATTATAAGGATCCTACATGCCAAGTATGAACTTCAGCTGTCCAGGTGAGTTATTATAACACCATGGTAAATTGGCTGAAATTTCAATTTCTCACAACAATCGTATGTCTATTCATTAATTTATATCACCCCCCGGGCACACCTTAAAATAAAGTCCATGTGGGGAGACCGGGGATTTTTTAAAAGTCGTTACGAGGGTTAGTTGTTACAGTGGACATAACTCTACCGGCATGAGGTAATTCGGCTTCGGAATAAGCCTATACACTTCAGGGTGAAAGGTGAAGGATTGAGGGATATCATGTTGGATGAAGTATTCGAAAATATCAACGAATTTCATTGTTAACGCTCCTAATGTAACGTTTGTGAACATCAGTATATTTTTCTTGTTGTGTTCATATAATTGACTGCCACCTCATATGTTTCAAAGTTATTCAGTCAATGCTGATGCTTTCGGGATGCAGATTCGAGACGTCGATCCGAAGGATTATGCCGAGGTAAGTGTAGCACCTTACCATATTGGTGTGATAACATATACCTATAGTTTAACGACATATTTCGGGAGCGGAGGAAAAGGTCTTGGCATTTCTTCAAATGTCATTAACGGCCCACACTGTGAACGGTACCTGCTAGTGAGCGCCTCGGCGGGTGACTGCAGGTCGTGTACCTAGCATACATACATACATTACATACATACATACATACATAACATACATACATACATACATTACATACATACATACATACATTACATACATACATACATACATAACATACATACATACATAGTTTCCTTGTTTATTGCATTTTAACCACAGTAATGAATAATGCTGACATGATACGATACATGCGAATACAATATAATGCAATATAATGCTTGTTTGAAAGTGAAGTTACAAAGAGTATGCAAATCCATAGCTCGCATATTAGCCATTGATAGTGTGGCCAAAAAGCCTCGCCCGTTCTTTCCACACTTACTGGACCCGATAGAGGCACTGATGCTGGCAAATTCAGCCGAAGAATTACTTTTGGTATTGTTGAATCCCAACAAACGCAAGCCTGGGACAACGCGCTTGTGGACACTCCAAAGGCTACCAATGACGAAGACAATAGTTTTACAAGTATTTCCTTGGTGTCCAGCGTAATAAGATTTTCAATGGTTGATATTTGCGAACTTAGACTCGTACGTTCTATCAATGAATGCATCAAATGGGCAAGATATTTCAATGATAAACGATTTCAAAGTACGCTGGTCACACAGTAGCAAATCCGGTTTTCGGTGGTGGATACAATCAAAATTAATATGAGGGCGCGCACCAACATACCATAGTGGTAGTTTTGTTGTTATGGATTACAATGTCCGGATGCTTCTTATGTAATCCTGTTCATTATTGACACAATTCTGTCATGTCGAGAGACATAGCAGTTGCGAAAAGGCATGCAGCTAATCATAGCGTGGGACACAGTGTCTGACGAGTTGTTACAGAAGTAACACGATTTCTGATAGAATCGGGATAATAAAAGGTGCATGAGTGAATTACACTCCAATAATTGCAAACGGGCCTCTGTTCGGACAATTCTTCCGGACCTCATGGCATTTTTGAAGATAGATTTTACGTCTCTCGCACCATACTCACCTCAAACAAGCACTATCGTTATCCGGGGTAGCTACCAGGGATGATAATATCATGAGGCACACTATGAGTAGTAGGATTACTGCCAAACCGCTAGATTTTGGTGAGCGGCCTAAGTGAACGTCTTTACCTACTGCCATCATGACATACATAAATAGATACATACATACATACTGAATGGAGAGGGAGAAGATCCCACGACCTGAGAAGATAAGAGCTCCAACAAATACGGTCTGGCGTTGTCGTTACGATCCTATCAGAGACCGACTTTGTGGTGAAGACAGACGGAGATAATGAGTGAGTTACCAATATTTGTTCATATAAAGATATCCACTCGTCATATAGCTATTTTTGTCACATATACTACACCGGCCGGCGGCCGATCCTGCGTGGAATGACTGTGTCAGGTGGATCGAGTTCGGGTTCAAAGCATTTTTTCCAAATTGCGAGAAGGGTTTGTTATATCGAGAGAGTGGAAGATGGGCTTCCGGCACGCTCGTTCATTTTTTTGTCTTTGTCTTTAAAATCGATCAACTTCCATTAGTATCGATTTTTTTTTAAATTAACTGTCCTACTACTAGTTTACCATCATTATACAATCAGCCAGGTAATTGGTGATCACTGTCCGACCTGGGATGCAGACCAGGGGCCTGGTATTTAGTATCCGACGTCAATCAACATTGACCGGTGTTGACGAGGCTGGTAGACGTTTGGCAGCGAATAGGTTGACGTCCTTTGCCTCAATTACTCCATCGCTAAGCTTAAGATGTCTTCCATGAGAAATTCCGAATGAATAACGTGCAACCAGATTCAAAGAGCGTATATATGATATCTCGATTCTCTTTCCATGTTGGCTTTGTACCTAGGAGTGAAGACAATTATTTGCATATACAAAAGGTGGAGTAGAAAACAGAGAAATGCAGCACTTCATGGGGTGGCGAGGTGATTCTAATGATTGACTGATTGAAAAAGGGCGGGGGAACGATTAAGCATAGAATCATACCACTACTGAAAAGCAACTTATAGCTCACCGGATTGTGCCGTTCAACAGTTTTGCCTATAACGTAGATCAATATCACATGATATTAAAATCAATATACAAGAGTATTGGCGCGGTGCTTCACTCATTATTTTTTAGCAGTTGTGATACTCCAAAATGTGCAGATTGGCATACCGCCAGAGTCATGAACTGACTCTGAGATCACTACCATATGATGCGTTAAATGCAATTGAATGATGACCGAATTCAGTATATAATTGGGGGCGGGGGGCATTAACCAGGCATTGCTATCGATGATATCATTATGATGCGCATGTAAAACACATTTTTCGCATCCTATCGAGTCCTCTGTCGCGATTTATCGGATCTGCGTCCGGACGACTACACTTACCAACTCTCATGTTCGTCTTATTTGAACTATGGAAGAGAACGCATCTTGCTTCTCAAGTGAAATTAACCTAAGCGACTTTGAAACTCAACATCTCCCCCTGTATTTATTATTGACCAATTCAATTAATAACTGCCTTCCATTCTGAACCCCACAATAACGATTTCGGCCGATATGACTCTGCTATCTATTATATCATTATGATGCGCATGTAAAACACATTTTTCGCATCCTATCGAGTCCCCAGTCGCGATTTATCGAATCTGCGTCCGGACGACTACACTTACCAACTCTCATGTTCGTCTTATTTGAACTATGGAAGAGAACGCAAATCTGCTTCTCAAAGTGAAATTAACCTAAGCGACTTTGAAACTCAACATCTCCCCCTGTATTTATTATTGACCAATTCAATTAATAACTGCCTTCCATTCTGAACCCCACAATAACGAATTTCCGGCCATATGACCCTAAGTAGAATTTGTCCAAATAGTCCTGAACGGCCGGATGTGAAACTGTAATTCTGTATCGTTCAAATTGAGATGTGAGAGGAAACAGCTTATCGCATATTTTATTAAACGTGACCCACAGGTACTGTGTACCTCAATATGCAATATTTGAGTAGGAGGAGTAGGAAATAGAATAACGTATGAACAGATGCATGAATACACATATATATGGATGGGTTGGTGGATAATGGATGGACGGGAAAGCGGATGAATAGCCGCAGCAACATTCAGCTACGACGTTGTTACCACTAGTGAGGCGATTTTAGTGATAAGAATACCAACCAGCTTCATGGTGACTTTTCGTAGACCGTCACATTGTTGGCTTCTCTCTCAAATCCCCGCTTGAGGTACAGGCATGCGGAAGGTGAGTGCGACGGTCGAAAGAACTCCTTGAAATTGTCCGAAAGAAGTTCTACTATTGTAGTAGAATTGCTCGAGAATGTCTTTGGGTGTAGGTTCAACAAGGTTGGATCCATGATTCTCATTCTGAGAAGTAAATTGTTCGTCTACGGCACCTTCCGGAACTTCCAATTTGACACCAGTACCAGGAATCTCCAACGTTGTGCCCTCGATGTTTATAGCAGCTTGTATTTGCAACTTGTGGGAGGTGGTGCCGATCTGTAGATTGAAAGAAGGAAAACAGTTTGTTCATTATCAATGGGTGAGGTCACCTGCTAACTGGGAGACATGATGACGTGGCGGATATACTGACAATTCGAATAATAAAAGACGGAGACTAAATTCGCGTACACTACCAAAAAGACCTTACTATATTGTCGACGCGCACTTCACGACAACTTCTTACAGGAAATACCGCACTCTTCTCCGAGTGATGGCACTGGTATAATTCTGTCGTAGTGATGCAGATTGTAAACAACATAATCTCTGTTGTCGTAGGTTCCCTTCGTCTTATCCTTCTGTTTCTATACCCATCCACAATTGTTGTTTTCGTCCAATCTAAAAGGGGGTAGTCCGAGTTGTTTGGAATGGTCTGGGGACTGCCGACTTGTGATTGATGTTTTAGCCTGCCTCGTCTGTGCTCCATTTTTTCTCTCTCTTGCGGAGGCTGTCACAGTTTTTCTGATGCAAGTTTAGCCTAGACCGGAGGCAATTCTGTCTCTCCTATGTAGGATAATTCGCCCAAACTTGCAATGGAATTTCATGCAGCACTTCGCTGAATTCCTCTCGCCCTCTCTTATTCTTTGATGAACATATGAGTAGGCGTGTCATTAGCTTAATTGCTGTCTTAATGCGATATTTTCTGAAATTTCTCTGTGCACTTTTCAGATACCCCTTCAATGTAGGGGATTAACATGGTGATCGGAATTTTTCGATTATAATTTAATGTAATCATTAGTCAATATAAATTGACGTTACCACTGACATTACTGTCGACCTAATTACATTACATCTTCACTTCGTGTTTCGATGGCTATTCCGGGTCGTCTGGATAAACTGGCTTCAGTGACATTGGTACAATCTGTAGTCTGTCGTGGGAAAATAGAGCAAACCGACGCATTTGACTTTAAGTATGATAACAAAATCAACGGAAAGGAAATGGAATATTCAGTACAATTCTGAGATTACACATTTAGTATGACCTACAAAAACAAGAACATTTCATTGTTTCCCCCTTCCAATAGGGGGTAGTACTACGCTCCGCAAGAACGACAAAGTACCTTCCCACATGATACTGCGAAAATCTTCAATAATTACCCAATGTGAAGGCACAATGAGCGAGAAGTTGTAATTATTATGTGATATAGTTGAATGTCATTGTATACCTAGCAGCAGTTATCAACTTTGTTCAAAAATATATAGTAGGACAGCGTTTATAGGTACTCGTTTTATTTGAGATATACCTGATTTTGTTAATCGTAAAAAAAACTTTTACTCCAAGGAGCGTATTTCTGATCTCGGGTGCATTCACATGGTAATTGATACGAGTTAGCCCGCAAAGAGGTTAATGTTATATTCCACTACAGCGAGTCATGATTAGTTAGAAACGCAATAATTGAGTGGCGCTGCCTGATTCCACAATATTTCACTAAAATACTGTTGTGGGCTATAAGATCACGTTAAG
Source organism: Sclerodactyla briareus (assembly GCA_026419785.1). Classification (NCBI taxonomy): domain Eukaryota; kingdom Metazoa; phylum Echinodermata; class Holothuroidea; order Dendrochirotida; family Sclerodactylidae; genus Sclerodactyla; species Sclerodactyla briareus. The sequence continues at coordinate 111,428 of JAODTK010005883.1, read as the reverse complement.
GGAAACATATACGACACAGTCCACAACATCGAAATGTCCTTGTCCAATGTATTCCCCAATTTTCACATCACGGCTCATCGTCGTATTCATTGGCAGTCAGTTTGATGGTACCCGCTGGATTCGCTGTACAATACTGGACACGACGACGATTTAGGGTTGAGAGCTCAGTTTGATGACTACAGGCAGGATCCTTTCTAATAGAACGTCACCACATGGGATCTTTAGCACGTTACCCGAGTACAAAGAATGGGTTTGCATGCCGGATAGTCTTGTGTGAAGACGTGTTGATATTCCCGGATACCCGCGGCTTCATATGCGACCCTCGCTGAATTTTAGTGCACCATCACATACCCCATCACATGATCACCAACCACTCAGTACCAAAGTCTTGTCCCAAATTTATTCGGCTTCCAATTCAATATCACAACAATGATAGGGAACACACCTCCGCTTCGGATATTCAAGTATGTCCATGAATGGTTGAACGGTAACAGCTAGCGTGTAAACAAGACGTGACATCGAAGGATGTCGTTTAGCAGTTTGACAATTCAAACATGATTCTGCTATCCATATAATCATATTTAATTTGAGATTAATAAATAGTTGAATGTTTGCTGTTGTAAATTATTAATGCCATTATTTGTGACGGTTTCCTGCGGAATTTATTCAGGGTCGCTTCCATCCATACCAAAGCGTGTGTCAGCACACCGTGCTATATTATAATGGGCGGAGCCTGTTGCCGATTATGGCTTCAACCTCTCACACAACAGCGCCAACACTGAGTTAATTTAGGACGAGACGATTAGTGCATCGTTCTTGCATGTTTTATTTTCGTCTTGACAGATGGGGAGGAATCTAGATTCCGGAAGGGCCAATAAAAAACAATAATCGTATATAAAAAGAGACGAGCATGCCCTTAGCTCCACTTTCAAGGTTTTCTACTTCTAAAACATTTTTTTTTTGTTTTTTTGTTTGTCTAGTTCTAAAACATGCCTCGCCTCGCAACTAGAGAGCAGCAATTAACCCTATGAGACCTAACGGTAGCCTAAGGCTACCAATAAACCCTAAATTAAAAAAAAAAATGAACTAGGCGAACCCCCCCAAACACCCACCAAGCCTGGAACATGGCTTATTTTGAAGAGGACAGATAGAGCTTTCAAATGGTTATACATTTTTGGGGGGTCATTGTGGGGCAAACGCCCTAATTTTTCCAAAAATAAGTTGTTTACATTCGATTGACCTCGATTTGACCTCGATTTGACCCCAAGGTCAAGACCGTAATTCCACCACCCTCACAAAAATAAAATGATGAAGTTTGGGCTTTTCTAAATCCTTAAAGATGGTTGCTAAATCGATTTACAAAGCTCCAGGACTGTCTCTTTTGCATTCAACAACTATAGGCCAAAATTATCCCCAAAATCCTCATTTTCTCCCCCAAAAAATTGACCCAAATTTCGAAAATTTCAAAAAAACCTGCGATTCACCCCCAGTGTGCCGAAAATAGCGATCTGGGCTATTTCGAAGCCAGGTGGAATGTTGTAGCCATAAACAATAACACTGATTCTTACATAGCGCCACTATTTCAGCTATACAGCCTGTTTTCACAAGGAGCCCGTAGGTATCGTTGCGGAATACGTGCGCAATCTTCAAGCTATCACATACGCCTGTAAATGCACCGTCAATAAACTGATCAAATAGGTCTCGTGAAAATTCCCGACGAAGAGGCGCTGCCTGCTATTTTCTGATGACGATCCCTTTGACAGTGTGGTTGCGGGGATGGACAGTGGTGACGGAAGTGAGGCCGCGACGTGGAGACAGCGGTCAAGATGCGCCCCTGTTGAATGATTCTGATTTAGTAAGTATACTAGCCTAACAAAGTAACAGCCTAGCGTATATGCCGGTAACATAGTGGGAATTGGGATGATATGAATAGGCCAAGGCCTGTCTGTATCTATATGTGAGTGAATTAGGGGTAAAATGAGAAAATTAGGCTAATCAAGTTTATTCACACCCCATATTATCACAGAAAATGTTGTGTGGGCATATGCCCCAGCTGTACGCGGCCAGGTTTCACGTTGGGGGGGGGGGGGGGGCGTATTGCAGAGAGGACAGTATTACCCCGTGCAGAAGGGCACCCCCTCCCCTTTGGCCATTTTGTCGCATTTTTGAAAACCTTTTTCCAATTATTCCCAACTATTGTTATATAGGTGCTATTGACAAAAATGTTGAGTTTCTTAGTTATAACCTGATTAAAAGACACTTATAATATTTCACAACCTACTATAGGTTCTTAAGCATATCATGGGACAATGTATTCCAAAACGCTATTCCTGCGCACTCTGTATTCTAATCGTAATCTCCGACAACTGCATCAATATAAGCGGCTACTGATAGTTTTAGAATGAAGGAAACAGGCATCCTCCAACCCCATGATTTGGAGATTCTGGCTGGCAAATGACAACGTTAGGTCACAAACTATGCCAAGTGATATTTGTTACAACGCCGAATCTTACCATTTCCTGGGTCTTCTATATCTGGGGATCAGGACTCGCTCGCCTTGGCCACGTTCGTAGGTATTCTCTCCTATAATTCCCTCTCGATGGAATTGACTGGGAAAAGGATAATACATTTACCTCTCTCATCACATTGCTAGTTTGTGCAAAAAAGTCGTGATAAACAATGTATGTAGAGAAAACATCATCACATAGTAAATACTTGACAAATGAGGTCGTAACGTAGCAGGATAATCTTGAAAAATCTTGAAAGACAGAGACAGAGAATAGCGAAATGCAGGTCAAAGTCAAATGACTGCCAAACATGGAGGGCCGATACGCACCTTTTCACCTAATTGTTAATGACTCAGATAGTGTCAACACGAACGACCCGATGCGATATGACTAGTCAATTAGGAAAATTTCCGCTTCAACTGGAACAACGAGCCTCTCTTTTCACGGGCCATTTCTATACTTGTTTGCATTTACATTCGTCTCAAATATCCATCACGTGGTCGATTGATACAGTACACCTACAGACTCTCACAATTCGGCTCCAATTTTTGCTCTCGAGCAGAATGTTAATGATAATCGAAAGGTCGTCTACGGTTCACTACATCTCACACACTACACACGGATCTCCAAACACACACCACACGCACCACAACCCACAATATAAACACGCGCGGCACGCACACACCACACACATACACCCACACATACATAAACACAGCATACACCAAACATACCTACCCCCATACACGCGCGCGATCACACACACCCACGCTTCGCGCGCACACAAACAACACACACACACACACGCACCACAACACACACCAACACCAAATACATTATACGAAACTAGTTGCACTGCGTTTTCTCTCCGTCAATTAGTCCATTAATATTCACAGGCTCATCCACACGCGCATTCTGAGATTATCGATATGTCCTTTTTTAATTCATTGTTAAGTCGCAGAAATGATCAAAAGGCGTCCAGGTGATGGCAATGGAGGTGGGTTGAATAGGAAGGGGATACCGGCTCGAATCCAAATTTTATAGCTGAGATGGGAAATCTGAGATGAAATAACCTGATTACCAAAACGTTCGGTACGTTGCTGCGCGATTATGTGTGGATAAGTGGGGATCTAGATAGGCCTTAGTGAATTACCTATTAGGGGTTGATATTATCAGCCTGGTTATGAGGCGAGCAAGTAGGAAGTAGGGGGAGTATTGAGAACATCCAGGGAATATTTTCGACATTGACCTATTTGTGTATATATGAATCACAACCACTTATACCTCCATTGGTTTTGGGTTTTCCTCTCGAATTTCCCTCTTCCAATTTTCCTGCCCCCTTTGCTAATCGATTCTTCTTTCCACACCGATGGTTAGTGGTCTGGTGATATTGATTGGAACCGCTGTGGTTTGAATCCCAGAGGAGGCATGTAGGTTTCTGACTTCAGGCAGGAACGTATCGACCGCAGCAGAACAGAAAGCCCTAGTAATCGGGAAGGTTCAGTGGTTTGCGAACTCTAACTACCGTTCTTCGCGCCAGCTGTTCATTTTGCTGCTCCGGCGCTCCGCCTCACTAAGCTGTAATGAGTACTGTTTCCATTTCGGGCGGGAAACTGCTATCTAGGAGAACTTCCCCGTCGTCTGACATTTACAGGCACCAGTAGGACTAGGGGAGATGTCAGGTCATAAGCCCCCCCCCCCCGCTCCCAAAGAAGGCGCTGTCTCAGCGGTGCCCACCTTCATTCTAATTGTCGTCTTTATATTCTCACCCTCTAATCTCATTCCCTCTCCCTCCTCCTTTTCGATCTGACACTTGGACTTCACTCGTTTTCTCCTTTCCCCCTTTCAACTCGTCCCATACTCGCCCGAGATCCAAAGCTCCGGACGCAAAGTTCCCGGAATCAAAGTAAAGTGGCAACACCGACGAACCTTAACGGAAAACATCCAATTCCTTTCGTAAAACGGGCTGACGGTTATGGTTTGAACGCCCATTAACTATGGTACAGCCGCCCTGATGGCGTTTGAACGCATGGAATACCTCACAATATATACAAGGGTCTATAAAATGAGTTTTTCAAAAATTCGGGAAAGCATTGTGGGCGAAAATAAGGATTTCCTGTCATGAGTAAGTCCGGACCGTCAATAGAAGCAATGACCGTGGATGAACCGAGGTCATATTGATCAAACCAACAACAAGTCCGACTTGTTTGGCCCGAGGTCATATTGACGAGAACACCAAAATCCGACTTGTTGAGAGTTGTAACTCAAGGCTTCATTTGGCGATCCTATTATTTTTATTGGCACATGCACAACATTGCTATGGAAAATCTGCATGAATATATATATCTTAGAGTGGCAACTCGTAACACCAATCCACAACTTGAAGCACAGACAGAAGGAAAAAGCAGTTAGGGAGACCTGGGCTCTATTGCATGCGGGTTAATTCGGTAATCCTAATGTCAAAAACCAATATGGGAATGATTAAGTTCTAAACATTTTCTTAACTCCAATAATTGGTCTTTTGGGAATACTAATTGAGATGCAAGCTTTCAGAAATAAAGTTGAACAGAAGTGGACGTTTAGCGTAGCTATAAAAAAACAACTAGGCCAAAGTAGCTTACATGTTGATGTAGCCCGGTGTGAACGCAGCTTTTAGTAAGATATGAAGCCTGCGAGCGCAGGCTAGGGTAGCCTAGGTCTAAACTCGCGACTGAAGTAGTATGTTCCGTCTTCCTACACATATCCAGAATACACACACGTCGCGAGTCAGCAACTAGGTTAGGCAACGTTAGGCGTATATGCCCCAGCTGCCGCCAAGGACGGACATGAAAATTAACATTACAAATTTACAAATTACAGAGTCGCCGCAAGAATTAATAGCCTCAGCCACTAGCCAGCCCAATCTTCGTGGAGACCAAATTTTTTCATAATTCAATTCCGCTGGCACACAATACACATTTACTTGAGTAAGAAAGAGGTATTATTTTCAGATCTGTAAACAATCTTAAGTCGATCACCTTAGGGGAGAGCCTAGGCGATGTTGATAATAAACACACCAAAATCCATTCCACAATAAATAAAATTACTAGATAGATGAGGATTGGCTCAAATCTTCCTTCATGCACACTTTTGTCTCATCGACTAGATAAAATAAAATATTCCGAGTGGCAACTGCATTCTACAAATAGAGAAGGACTGCAGTGCAAACAATACAATAGGCCAACTTAGTGTCCAATCGTGAGTCGATTCCAGGTACAGAACAGTTACAGACAGCTTCCATAAGGATTTAGTGTAAAATTTTAGAATAGTTTGGTTTGTTTCAAAGAAAATTGATCAAGCCCTGCCAACATAGAATATTACTAAACAAAGAACAAAAGTTGAATAATTAATGTTTTGTATGTTCGGTGAAAGGGAGTGTTTTTAGGAATACTTGATTGAAGGTATTGTGACATTCAAACAACAGCAAGTTTTTTCTTCATTTAAATAATACGGCTACGAGCGACTTAGATTGCCCAGTTTACCTAGGCTTAAGGCCTAGCTAGGTCTCCTATGGCTACGGGTACCAGCGGAATTGTGGAAGTATATTAGGTAAGGATTCGTGTGAACATTGATTGTGTGAAATATTGCCAAAAGTCACATTGATTATGGCATAGTTCATGACTACTGTATCACATTAAACGATCATGAGTGGCCCCTACTCAGGTATTGAGAGGCGTGGAGTGGGACTAGGGTTGTGAAGGAATTTGTTTCAATGTAAGTTCTGAAAAGTATAAAATACTAGGTTGTTTGTAGCAAATTTATTTAAAATGCCGGGTTCATTAGCCTAATCTATTGGTCAACCAAAAATTTTTATTGTTTTCACCTATCCGCACTAGGCCGGTACAATTTGTTGTTGTAATTGTGTCGTAGAATATGAAGTGTGAGGTGATGAATAGGCTAGCTGGTTTGCATAAGGTTGTTAAATGGCCATAAGGGGTTACATTATAAGTTGGACAACAGGCCACTGTGAAAAATGATGTAGGATGTAGTTCCCACTGAAATTAGGCTGGCATGTCAGTCAAATTAAGGGGCCAAGTTAAAGAGCCTACAGTACAGCCTAGGCCACGCATAACTTTGGCGTGGTCACCAAAAAAGCTGAACAAAACTTTCCAGTGTGGAGAACAGTAAAAAAAAAATTAGGTTGCGGCTAATTATTTCACAGTACATGTAAGAAAACTCTCACAAATCTGATTTAGTTCTGTTTTTCATAAACAGTACTCCAATGATTTTTTGGGCTGACCAATGTTCGTCAGGCGTAACATTGACTTTCCACGTGAGAAATCCCCAAATTTTGATTGAGTTTTTTCACATTTGGTTGTTGTTCAACACCTAAGACAATGTACTACAGCAAAACTGATTTAAGTTTTTTTTTTCTACACTTCACATGACAACATTTGGTATTCACGAAATGGGAATCCCTATCATTATGTGAGAGGATGCATTCCTTTAGGGATAAGGCATTCTCTCAGCACCAAACATCTTCAGCAGAAATTCCCACTGCCAAGTTACAGCGACATAGTCTCTGTATTAGGCAAACTGAACTGCCCTCCAGACAAAAAGGGCGTCTCGAGTGAAGAGGCAGGCCTGCAGCCACAATTGAAAGTTGGGGGGGGCCAAACTTTGGTGGGGATAAATTATGGTGCAGAGTAAGTTAAAATGGTTCAAGTTATAGCCTTGACTAATATAACTAATGGTCACTCTACAACATGTCATTAAAGTCCAGCCAAAAATATGTAAATGTCAATATTGGTATGAAAAAATTATGCCAATCAAAATTTTGGGTTGGCATGGGTCATAGATGTTCCTGATAAAGTTACAAAGTTTAACGATTACTAAATAATCATGCTAAGTTGGCAAATGGGCAACATTTGATGACGTCATATCGACCAATTTTAAAGAAGTGTTAAGAAAGAATATGTCCTTTTCCCTTATAAATTGTAGATAGGACATCACAAAAGGTTGCAGTTTGCCAAATCTAGAGAATTGTATGAAATTTGAGGGAGCCTAATCTCCAACCGAAACATGCTATGAACCCTGGAACAATGTGATATTCGAATGATTTTTTATTCTCTTTAACATTAAACACCAGAATAGTATTAATTTGGCCTGAGTTTTCCCTTCAAGCTCCCGACGACAGTAGTAGCATGGGGTGGAATCATCGCCACCACTTATTGTTCACAACTTATATAACAAGATGCTATTCAATAAGGTGAGTCATGACACGCATGCCATCATTTCATATTGGCACCTCCTCTCCAACCCATGAATGACAGGTAGATTTGTGAAGACATAGGCGGATAGGTTTCCTGCCTAAGTACGGACATCAGTCATCATTTAATACCCATATAACGTGCCATTGACCAACCCGCCATGAAGATTTTAAATTCTGGTTCCGAAACTTCTGGATGACCGAATAACTAAGACATTCCCCACATCAATCAGGAAGTATCATGAGAAAGTGAGTAGTCGGAAATAAACACTTAGCAGATGCAACGCAGTCACGCACACAACATACGGACACAAACAAGGCCATTTCAAGGCTAACGTTTCTCTTCATACGAACGAGCAAGCACCACCGCCATACTATTGGTGACGTGGAACATGTTTCCGTTTCAAACATCAGCGATGGGTTTCCTATTGCTCGGTATCATTAGTGTGTGGGGGATCCATAGCAGCATGCCGCCTGGGATGTATACTACCCAAATCTTAGAATTGCGATTAGGGGACGCGTGATTTGACGTATATCCCAGGACAGTTTAATTCTGCCAAGTAGGCATTTGCCCAGGGGATTTGGCTCACATATCAGCCGCTTTTTGTTGGATACACTGATGACCCTTCTTCAATTCAATGAAATGACAATCAATTCAAACCAGGATTGTTTGTAGTTTGTAATGCAGCCAACCGGTGCCATATTATATGTGTTGTACATTGGCAAAATTATTCTAAATACAACGGAATTTGTCTTCTGACTTCCTCAACACTGATTCAATTGCCCCTCTTGTTGTGGGGCGTTTCTTCCACAGCGGTTCCGATGTGCAGGCCTTCCGCGCCTGAGAGACTGAACTCTGCAACGTTGATTTCGCGATCTTCTTTAGCCTAATGTTATTCATGCCAGTAGACCAACGCACAATGTTTGCGCTTGACGGTCTACTGGTGTGACAACTTGATGAAGCACATCTTCACCTCTCTCACCAGCAGAGTCAAGTTGTCGCTTCTAATTCCCCGACGTCTCCACTTCTGCTGGAGCTCTGGGGGAGTTCTCACCATCACTACAAGGAATCTCTTCAATTCTCGGTCCATGTCCGTGCTCATATGCAAGACCTGTTCCAAAATTTTGTTGATCCTTTCATTCAGCGTACGTCTTTGTTATGTTCATTGGGTAGCCCCCGGCCATTGTCTACCCTCACCTTGTCGTTGGACAATTTACATCTTCCTCTTTGATATTTTGAAGGGGTCTTCATCTGCAAAAAACCATCGAATGGGATTCCCTCAATGCGTTTTATGCATCTGCTCTCTGGGCAGCGGCCTTAATAAGAGTGATGGATATATCTCAGAGTGGATTCTGTGTTGCATCAAAATGGATGTTTCATCTGAGCAGTGCCGTCAATTTTCGGAATGGCAACACACCATTTCTTGTCGGTTCGCCATGTTGTTTCGTATGAGCCACATAGTCGCTGCTGCAGATATCATCGTCTAGGCTGCTGCGACCCGGAAATTTCCTTCACGTTAGCCATTTCGACGTTTACAGGACACGGTGATCGATCAAGCATTTCAGTTTTAGCCTACAGTGCTATTCAATACGGATCAACGTTTCCAACCTTGACCGTAACTTTTAAAACCCAATCTCATCTCAAACTCATTGTCCACGGTGACTCAAACCATTATCAGTAGGGAATCGTGTAACTGGAAATAACCGTGCTGTCATTATATTAATTATTATTATTATTATTAGGTGCTGTGAATAACTACGTTTCGCTGTATTATTCAATTCATACCTATAGGTTTTTTCGCTGCTGTTTCACTGCAAGAACTACTTATAATTTTATATACCGGCAGATGCGCATTTGCCACGCTGTTTCCACTTTCATCGTCGCATCGGCATCGATATCAGTTGGGTTCATTTGCCTCAGCCATCATTGCAGTTTTGTCCACTTGGAGGAACCGAATATCTGGATGTTTTTTTTGCTAGATTCACATTCGAACATACGGATTTCCAATGGCGCCAATAGGTCAATGTAGACTACCTGGACTCAACCAACTAAAAAGTGTGCAAGCGTTCACAAAGTTCTGTTCACTTTTTTAATCCAGAATGTAGCCAAAACGTACTCCCTACAACACGGAACTTGAATAGCTGCTGGGTGTATTATTAACAACGAGTGCCCACGAGTGAACTAATTTAATTAGGCATAATAACAGGGGACACATACATCGAAATATAGTGAAACCACATACCAATCAATGTAGGTGGCAAAAGTATTTTAATGCATATGGGTATTTGAATCGTGTGTATCGTACATCATGAACAGACTCGATCATGGAAAATAGTCTAGTCAACATGTAGACAAGCTTGTTGTAGCGTCCGCATAATGTTTTTTGCATCCCCTATAGCCTTCGAACCTCCTCTGTCAGAATCCGGTGATGCCACTCTGGCACTCAAGACATCAAGACATCCAAGATGGCGTCCAAAATGGTCGCCATTACACAAAAACTGCACTAAGATCATATTATAGAGCGCATCGACGTTGACTTTAACCATCACCCGATACAGCTGCTGATCTGCAGTGAACACCGTGAAACGCAGACCCGTTTGCCTCGTCAGCTTTTGAGCCCCCACCATCGCTGTCATCATAGTGGAAGGATCAAATACTACTCCGTATTCCCCGAACTTCCATTTCGTAGGTTCTCTTCCGTGGAGTGCTATTCGCGAGATTACTCATGCACCCCCACCCCCATCGCGACACCCCCTCCCTACCCCCGATCCAACTGAATTGATCCCTTCCCGAGAAAAATCAGGGAAATGCACACAAATGAAAGATGCACGCACCACTCACTTCGTAATACTGTAGCGTCTGATGGCACGCAATCGAAGCACTCCAAATGAGAGATCCCGAAATAGTCTAGAGAACATTTAATTAGCAAACGCATCAAACACATGGCCAGGAAAGGAGCACAGTAGTCTGCTTGCTCCCTTCTGGTTTCAGGCCAAATTTGGGGTTCCAGCACCAGACTATAAGAGCGATAGCTTGTTTGTTCAGAAGATAGGGGTGAATGTCATAATCATAGAAAAGCGTACCGCTGCGGTTGAAAAATATTCATATAATAATGAAGACTTGTGAATTCGACAGTGCATGTGAGGTTACCATATTCAGCTTAACAGGAATACACGAATCCATAGATTTTGGTCAGCTCAGGGCCACGAGATATCAGCTAGTGTTGTAGTTGAAAGTTTGTTTTATTACGAATAAAAGGTCAAAGACCTTCATTCATTCTTTTTTTTTCATTTCGTATGTATATATATATATATAATATATATATATATATAATATATATATATATATATAGATATATATATATATATATATATATATATAGATATATATATATATATATATATATATATTATATATATATATAGTAGGAATACCAACGATGTGGTGCAGGCCATTGTACTACAGTGATGATTTTATTTCACCAAGTCAGAGTTTCCAAGCGTGTATTCGTTTTTTTATTCAGATCGAAAACGCACTTTGGTTCTTTACAGCAATGCCTATATAAATCAATTCGTCACGGTTACCAGGTTACGACATCTAATGAATCTAACATTTCCATAGGAGAGAATAATCGCTTCGTCATGCTTCTTACCGTCTCCTGGATGTCTGCGACTGCCGTATCAGACTCGCTTGCCCTGACAATCGATGTGGATTGAGTCCCCTTGATACTTGGTTGATTAATTCTCTGTGGGAAGGAAGGCTGGAGTGTTATTTTCCATAATTGTCCACAGGCCAACGTGACGATAACCCCCCGAAAGGTTTTTTTTTTTTTTTTTTTTTTTTTTTTACATAGAGGACAATGCGGCGATGTGAAGGGGAAATTATACGAAATATGGTCGATGAACGACTCTCGAAATGTGATATCTGCTGGCCCCACATCGCCCATACGAACACAAGTCCAATTTATTGCTTAGAGCTACACACATGTAATTCCCTGATTCATCAAGTTTCATTCACATATTTTCAAGTAAAGGTATCAAAATAGTTCCCAATCAAAACTAGGAGGTTACATTGCTAAGGGATGGGGGCCATGGTGAGGCGCGAGAAGTGAATAGAGAGGTAAGAAAATCCTACGGGATTCTGACATTTAAATTTAGCACAGGTCTCGACAGCAATGACTAGGAAATTTCAATTCCTAGAGGAGTTGACAATTCGCCTCTTACCGGCTTCTGAACGTCTATATCTGCCTCATCTGACTTGCTCGTCTTGATACCTTAGATATTCCTGTTCCTTCTCCACGTTGATGAATTACCTGGAATTTAAAAAGATAACAGGTTTTGCGTTCCTGGGCCTACGTGTAATTCAATCCCACCTGGATAGATGAAGCGCATACTTGGTATGTGTGTTTTCCATGATGAGTACATGGAACCTATTGTTTTGGAGTCAGTTTATAGGCTATCTAAAGTCAATGAAAGTCAAAGTATGGAATCCTGGTGATTACGATAAGACAAGAACGCTTGGACCGATCAAACCGGAGTTGGGGTCTGGCCTCTTTAGGTGGGAAGGAGAAAGGGGTTTCCAGTATATATGGGAGTTCGTGGAAAATATAAATTGTATGAGAGATCAATATTTGAGCCAGATTGAGCTATGTAAGCATGAGTCTCATTGTTTTGGGGGTGAGGTCGAAGGTCATCTGAGGTCAGTCGGACATCCTTGTAAACATCGTAAGTCCAGAATGCTCGGTCGGATCAAGACTCCCGAAACATTGTTGATTTGTAAAGATGGTGTCATTCGTTGTGAAATATGGGAATTGTGAGGAAAGTCAGGTGATGCCTATGATGAGATGGTACAACCTCACATTCGTCCTGTGTTTGTCAGTTTATCATAGAAGAGTCGAGGAAGCACTAAGCCTTTCAATCGTTCTGGTTTTGCATCAATATATTGCCTCCAAATTCTACAAAGCATTTATCTCAAACCTCGGGATGCGACACGCATCACTGGATCCGCCTCTTCAGAATCTTCTAGCCAGTACTGGAACTTTGAATTGGAAGCCCTGCACAAACAATGAATGGACCTATATTCAATACGAGATGGGGGGGGGGGGGATGACGCACAAGTCGCAACATTGTCCATATTTTCTGCAGAGTGCCCTTTCAAAATTTCCGTTGAACATTTTCGTTTTCAAATTTTTGAAATGCACCTTTTTTTCAAAACCGATATCTTCGCAACTAGAAATTGGAAATGCATCACGGATATTCTGTTCACAAGCGGATGGACAAATTCGTTTGTGTAAACAACAGTGTCAATGGCACAGTAACTTTTCTATCAATTCTCGAATGTAATGTTAAAGTTCGTTTCAATTTATTTAAACCCTCGTCCGCTTGGCGGTTTCACAGATCAATAGAGTGCAAAATATGCACCTCGGATACAGCTATGTTACATAACTTTGGGAACATACTGTCTATTAGGACGTTCTGCTCAATGGACAGGTAACATAAACTTAACTGCCAATCTCAAATGCAAAGTGGGGCCGACATTCTTTTCACAGCCTTACTGTTGGTGAATGCGTGAACACCCAATGATACCTATATTTCTTCCTAAATAAACTCAAATTATAACGAAGTTATTGCTGTGTTTAATATAACATATACACATACTATAACATACCAGGCTCTATGTAGGGTCTAGGCTTAGACTCTGTTATGCTAGCCTATTCATGTGTCTTACAATATAATATACAGTTTATATCAAAACAAGAACATTATTACACAATTTATTGTGTGCTTTTTCTAGTGAAGCAAACCAGAAGTTGTTGAGGTGTATGGTTAGATAACCAGTTCCTGGAAAACTCAACTGATATCGACCATGTTTGGCTCAAATTGAAGATTTTTTGCAGGTTTTCTTAAATTACATGGGAAAGCTTCTACCAAGAGGGTTGAAATGCTCAGGAACTGTTCTTAACTATGTTAAACTCCATCACAAATACAACAGGAATCTATCATCTCACTTTTCTTTAGGTGGAGTTGTTTGGATGGAAATCGAACCTCATTTGTATTTTCTACCTGCAAAAACAACACTCTACCCATATATAGTTGATTTGTCCTTGAAAATTGCAACCCGCCCGTGTTAGGGAGCTTACGACGTCGTGTTCAATTATGAATGATATCCATCATTTTGTAAACATTAGGCAGCTCTCGAAGTTTTCCTGAGATATGAGAAATGCAGCAATTTAACAGTGTATGCCAAAGTATGACTACTGATTGATCCCATGGTTTCGGATCTCGATTGCCCTGCTATAGCAATATAGTCAGTGATCGTCAGTGATCGATTCTGTAGGAGTAGATGCCGCTTGGCCCCTCAAATAAAACAGTTGAAAATTAACCCCTGATGGTCTTTGATCTCAAATTCATGAACACCCAATCTGTACCATGGTGAATGCTAAAAAAAAAAAAAAAAAAAAAAAATTATGACCAACTTCCATAATCATTCATTTTATTCTGTGGAAGAAGGAGTATTTTATTCATATGAATCTTGAAATGACACTTTGGCTGGAACTGACCTACGAATGACCTTGGACCTCCAATAATGCTGACCAGTCTTCATGATTATCCAATTCAGACTGTGTGTATTTTGCGTATTTAACGAAATACCTGAAGTCGAACAAGTTACACTAAATCTCACGGACGGACGGACGGACGGACGGACGGACAGATGGATGGATGGATGGATGGATGGATGGATGGATAGATAGATAGATAGATAAATAGACTGTGTAAACTGTGTGAGGATATGCATGACCACAACGAGCTCGTTGTAGTATTACACAAGGTTTGCAATTTGTCCGTAGCTGGAACACCACGTTCTAGTCCTTTCGTAGTTTGCAAAAAAACGTATCTCTACTTCTATAGGGCAAATATCTTAAACAACCTGGTTGAATATTACTCAGAGGTGATATTTCCCCCTGGTTTGAGTAAACAGTTTTTACCAACAAAGTCAGACAATAGAATTGAATAGACTATGGAACCAACATCGGGCAAATACGTCATCAGGATATCTTTTTAGGACGGGATTGGGGTGGTAAACGAGGCCTCGCATAAACATTCGTTGTATGAGTCTCGTTCATTCTAGAGTGATATTATTGATTTGATGTTTGTACAAGCAGTTTCGGGATTTGCCTAACCGAACATCATGCCAAGGGTCTCGAAGACCTCTGGTCCACTGATGCGAAAAGCTATTCCACCAGGAGTGAGCCGTTCGAGAGAAATTCCAGACATGACATCGGTTGGGTTCATACCTCTTTAGAACTTATTATTGCCATGTTTCAATGTTTAGGCAGACCATCACGCACAAGGGCATTGCGTTTCAATTTGAGTCAACCGCCGCTGAACATCGACTATTCCTGATAATGCTGAAAATTCCCGAGCCGTGCTGTATCCATATTCAACACCAGTGCATGATAACGCAATTGTGCAGGAACACGGCGGCCTAATGAGCTTGCATCTCATTGTTTCTCTTTCGTGTTCTAATAAATGAAATTGCATTGGAAGTGAACGCGTTAACTCAAAGAATGCTTCCACATTATACATGCTTTACCCACTCTCGAACACCGTACACTAAATATCTATCCAGAGATACGTACAGCATGCGTAACATGTGTGTAGAACTATATAATGCCGTGCCAACCTACCTGTTAATATTTTTTGTTAGTTAACCCATGTGGCACACTGGATGATACTTCCACTGGGCAGTCTCGAATTCTAGACGACGTATCTCAAAATTGGTAGCCCATAAACTGAAATGATAAGAAAAAACAATAACACCAATACTAATGCGATGCGAATATGAAACAACACAAAACAGAATGAAATGAAAAAGAAGAATGTATTATTGCCGACTGACGAAATTGATTAATACTCAACTGATTTGCAAATGGTTATTTTGAATCAATTTTCTGGAGTAGTGATTTGCAGTTAGGTATACACGGATGATTCTAATCGACTAATTAAATCCGGTATCTTACAACTGTGTCGGGGCTCATGGATTTCTCTATAATACGTACCTGTGATGTCCCTTGACATTAATTCCAGTGGTACTCGTGTCCGGTTAGCTGGTGCTTCAAGTCCGTACGAGACGCATTGGAACCTTCAAAGCAGTACGAAGAACAAGGAATCAACAAATATCCTAAATTTCTAAAGACCTCTGTAACGGAATTGCGGTAACGGTAATATCAAATATTTGTATGGTAGTCATGTTCTAAATCAATATGTCAAATCATTGTCAAATGAATGTTCTTTTGTGATATCTACAACTGAACATATTATTAGGTGAAAAGTGTTGGGGGCAGAGGAATACACGTGGCCTATGTAGGAAAGAATGAGTATAACCATGGCGAGTTACAGACTACAATCAACA
Source organism: Sclerodactyla briareus (assembly GCA_026419785.1). NCBI lineage: Eukaryota > Metazoa > Echinodermata > Holothuroidea > Dendrochirotida > Sclerodactylidae > Sclerodactyla > Sclerodactyla briareus. The sequence continues at coordinate 95,260 of JAODTK010005883.1, read as the reverse complement.
CCTCGTGAATTCAATAGTATGATCTGCCACCAACCTCATACAGGTGAAGCATCAACACATCCGTTACACATATTTTAGCGTCCGATGTCCGTTTTATGTCCATTTTATTTGGACGAAATATGGATCATTGGACAAACAACAGCTGAACGGTATTGCCTTCTCCAATATCATTAGAGGACACATGAATCTATATGTTGCTATAGAAACCTTTACGACAAGTGTTAACTTGTTCGAATATGATATTATTACTATATTTTGAGTATATACATGATTTCTCCAAATTTCGTTTGTGGACTGAAATTATTATAATGATTATAAAGTGATCGCAATAGGTGTCTCGCCTGGTTGCGCGATCGTAGTTTTTGCATTCATACCACACGCCAGTGGTTCCAGCCCCCTTTTTCACCGCCCCGCCTCCTCCAGCTAATGGGTGAGGTTGAACTTTTCTCCCCACCACAGCAATGTATTGTCTAGATTCATCACTGATAGCCACCACAGCTCTTTACAACAAAAATACAGCAATGTGTGACAGCAATATAGCGACGTCACTCTGCTTTTCCGAATCGTTAGTCTGTGTATTATGTAAAAAAAAAAGTTCAGTTGGGAGCTATGTACACCAAAAACAATATGGCTGTCCCATATATAAGAAAGGTACACATGCTTTTTCAACCTGATTTGATTATCCTCTATTCTGGCCTCCCCACTCCTCTTCTGCAAACATCCAATTATAGGAAGTCCTGGAGCTGCATGGCACTGGGTACGACCTCCTAAACTCAATCCGGCTTTAATAATTAATGATGAAATCTAGCATCATACATTCCAGAGAATGTGGAAGCACTTCCCTTCCTTCCTGAGTCAGTTGTGTTGATAGAGTAATCGGAAAATGTCTTGGCAGTCAGCCAGAAAAAAAGGGTTGACAAGCTTCTGCTCAAGAATGTAAGAATTGTTGTCGTTTTTATGATAATTTTGTTAGTATTGGAGAAGCATGTGTCGTTAAAAGATCAGATTTACTTTTGCATTGTAAGAGAGTAAAGCAAATGCTTGTTTAGTTTAACTCAACTTTGAATGACCTCTGATGACATGACGGTTCTCATGTAAAATGTTATCATTTGTGGTATTGACTGGAAAATATTAAATTTTGTAGTTTTTTGTCCGTATATTTGAATGATCTTGGATGACATAATACGGTTACTTCATGAAAAATAATAAGAACTATGTCCCAAAATACCAGCCACATCGCCTGTAGTCTTCAGAAGTTGTTGCAGAGTATGTTGATATTTGTTTTTACCATCAGGGACCTTGTATGACTTCTGATGATATCAAGGTTCCTATCAAAAAATGTTACCTTCGATCATATGCATCAGTCCCAAAATGTTAGCTATATTACATACAGTCACTAGAAGTTATTGCAGGAAATGTAATCATTCGGCAGTTTTCTGTCCATAAGTGGACCTGAATGACCTTTCATTATATAACGTTCTTTCACTAAGAATGGTCACCCTCGATAATATGTACTATGTCCCGAAATATTTTCCGTATCACAAACAGCACTGGAAGCTGTTGCAAATTATTATTTGGCAGTTTTTTTCACCTTGAACGACCTTCGATGACATGACAATATTATGAAATGGTTGCCTCTATGGGGTGCACCGAGATCTAAAAGCATTATGTAATAGATACACACAACCAATGCTATCTCCAAAAGATATCCAAAAACAGCCTTTTACCACTTGTAACTTGAAGACCAGGTGTCAGATTGAAGCAAGACTTTGTTTCGTCACACAGAGCTCCATCACATATCCCAAAATTGTCAGTTTTCATTTTCTTTGCCCTGTAACTCTAAAACTGTAAAAAATAAGCATATTTTCCGAAAACTTGACCCTTTGACCTTTTGACCTCGTCATTAGATGTTTTTGACCCACGAATATAAAAAAAAATTACTATGACAAATCTTTACGAACTCCCGCGAACTGCACTCGTTCGGTCTCCATAGCCCTTCCTTCAGAAAACTAAAATTGCATAAATTATGCTATATTCTAAATCCTATAAATGACTCCCAGGAAGCCTCGGACACTGTTGCTGGGGAAGGTTTTTTTTTTGTTTGGTTTTAACCCCCAAAAAAACAAATCTCACCAGTGTCATGGAAATTCGAATTAATTAGCACATATAACGCCAGTTCGTCCGATTCATGTGCAATTCATAGTTGTTATTTACCCTGAACTGCATTACCTATACATCTATCGATCGAGCGATATAATGTACACAAGCTTTCGTGATGGCTATCACAGTTTATGGAGATATCGAACCGCACGGACAGACAGACGGGCAGAAGGACAGGCAGACACACAGCAGTAGTGCTCACTATCTCCTTGAACAAAGTTGCGGCGAGACAGGAATGACTCAGCGGTTGGACTCCAGATCGATTATAGTCGGAAATGTTCAAGGAGCTGACCTTGATGACTTGATGACCTTGATGTACCTATAGTGACAATCAAGCCCAGTTATGTGGATTTGTGGTGTTACAAGAACAAGATCCCACCCGTGGTGCAGAAACTCAGCCGCAAAATTACACTTCAAAAATATGACACCTAGATCCTGAAGCGGCCAACTGTTTCGGTATATGTGTCACAGGTATGTTTACTCAAATGTATTATAACCAAAGCTGCCTATTCTAATTATTCATGTACTATGCTGGATAAAGAATTCACCTAGTCTTAATATAACATCTATTCCGGGTTCCGCCTCAATGTCGAACCTTTTAGTTGAACTAACATTTCATTTCTTTGCAGGACACCGATTGATTTTTCATAGTGACTTTGTTTCTTAAACGCCCCACACGACCGTGCCTCATAAAACGGGCAAGAATTTGTCATCTCGCATTGAAAGTGTCACACAAGCTATACAAAACACTACCTAAGAACAATGGGACAATTAGGACGGCTTATGAAATGAGCGACTCACAACAGGCAATAGAGTCCGCGAAAAATGATTCAAATAAGATAAAGGAGTACCTGGTAAATCAGGTTAGTATCATAAACAATAAATATAGCAGTAAAATAGTGGGAAACAATTCCTCAAGTTGAACGTCAATAGGAAATATTCAGTTTGAATATTTTGAACGTTAACTACGAATATTATAACCCTTTGATTGTTTCACTTAATCGAGCACGTTCGAATAGTACTGATAGCAATTGGCAAACCGTACAAGCAATAATAGATTAGTCAATAGTCAATAATTCAGATATATTATATTCGTGGGTTTCTACTGTTGAATATTAACAAATTCGAGGCATTTTGCAGGCTGGAAAAGTGATAATTTGGTTAGGTAGGCACTGCTGCTTCAGCAAACTATCACCTGCACAGCACTAACTTCGCTCTCCGAGCAGGTTTCGTGTCCAAATTCAGAACGAAAGTTACAAATGATATTTCCATACCACTGAACGGAGTACGATTTACGGTATCACCCCAGGAAACTTTCCAGGATATCACATTTGATGAAAATTTGACCCACCTACAGCATTATGCTACTGTTGCTAATACAAATTTGAAAGTGATTGGTATCACAGATCATTTAATAATGCATTTTCTAGGCGCAGAATCTTCAGAAAAACTCACAATAAAAGGACAAAGACGAAATAAAATCGGAAAAGATAGCTTCACAGGAAAGATGTTTCTAATTGAGATATTACAGGAATATCAAGGACGTGTTTCGGAAAGCTGGGGTGTTTGATAACTTTGATATTCTTCAAACCCACATTTGAAGAAGTTGAACACTGTGAATTCTGTCAAAAGAAAATTTGAATTTATTTGCTCCTTTCAATACAAGTATCCTCTGTGATGCACTGAAAACTTCGTATTTAATATAATCTTTCATTCTTTCATGTTTTCTTTTTCTTCTCCCGCAACTTTTACTTCCGTTTGTCAAAAAACAAAAAATACCCCGACAGTGTGACTTGAAAGAAACCATGATCAACCAGGATATATGCATGTATATTCTAGTACACCTGCTTCATTTATTTCGTTAAAGTGATGTATGTATGTTTATGTTTGGTTATGATGCTTATAAAATGGAAATGAACTTGAACGTGACGTCTAATCAATGTGACGAAAACAGGGGCAACGCTTATTGCTCATTCATGTATTGGAAATCCACTCGGTTTTCGAAAGGTCAAGAGTATTGTTTTGCCAGCATGCGGGGCGAATTGGGCACGGTTGTTTCATGTTCGATCATGTGTGTTTAGCTGAGTGAATGACTTGTACATATTACCATTCCGAGTACACTTACATTAGGTAAATCTCCCTATAACCTGTATAGTTTAAATATATGTACTTCACAGTCCAGTAATTCTAGTCTATGCCTAGGGCATGTTGATACCATGATGCTGAGTATACGGAACAATGCTCAAGAACATAGGCGGAAGCTCCAGTGCTATGTAGTTTATTGACCCCTATCAGGTTGAGTCAGACTTAAATGGGTGAAAATGCATTTTTTCAGGAATATAGGACCAATGTGCTGTCTATACACAATAGGAGGATGTATTTCAAATATATTCGAATGATGAATGTAGGCGTTTAAATTGCCCACTGCAAAAGCACACGTATAGCAAAGCCGATTTTCAGGTACGAATGAAAAAAAAATGAAACGTAGAGATTCATACACATTTACTTAGAAATCCTGCCTCTCATAATGACATTATGATGTGAATGTTTCCATGCCCCAATCACTTATCAGTACGAAAAATCCTTTATCAGGTTTTAGCTGGCGGCCTGTGTGTGTTATTTCGTCCGTGTTACATAAGCACATAGAACGTTTCCTTAAATATCACTGCATCAAGAAGACGGCAAATTATTTTGAAGACATTGGGGGAGTGATATTGCGGAAATAATGTGTGATATTGAACTATGATTAAAGGAATAATACAATTCACCAGATAAACAAAATATATTTACCTCAGTTCAAATAAATTAGTACACTGGCATATAAACTGTAGAATATCCTCCTCTGTTCGGTCATTTTCGACCCAGTACTCCACTACGATCTTATTTGCCGATAAAAGATAGCTCAGTGCCGTCCTATCACCCTGGTAGAGAGTCGTAATACCTTTGGCAGGACTCTGTGGACAGAATATGACAGATGTGTTCACTCCTGAAGAAAGTATATTAGTTGAATAACAGGTTAATGTCGTCATTAATTGTAGGATTCGCAATGATAGTCTTATGAACATGAAGCAATTCAGGTGGTTTGTTGGTGTCGTATAATTTGTGTGTAAGCACGGATAACTCCACGAGTCAGGTTATTTTACTACTGTTTTCGGACTCAATGACTTTGATGGAAGCGGGACCTCGCATAACAGTATTACCATTATTCTCTTATGCATTTAACAAATCATCGTCTTTATGATCTGAACCGACTAAAATATAATTATCATGTTCTACAATTTCCCGTAATTGACAAGACTTATTCACGATCCACATGGACCCAGCTGTAGTGTGGTTATCTTTCCCCATAAGAAACTCAGCTCCCTACCGGGCTAAGGAATTTTAATTCGTCGTATTTACAAGATTTTTAACGCATTTCCATGGTCTGTTCAGTATGGTGATTATACATACCAGGTCGATCCTTACCGAAAATAATGAACGTTTAGTAAACTCATTGAATATGCCACCCAATAAATTGCAACTGAGTCAGACTACGCATTATGTACCCATGGTGTCTAGAGGTAGGTTGTATGAAACTTTATCGATATTTTTCTGATAAGCATGCGTGACATATTATACCAACAAGCTTGAACGAATGAGCCAAAAAAGAGGTGAATATTTATTTGTAGTTATCATTCACTGATTCGCAAACATCGTGCTGTTACATACATCTCCTTACAACCTTAACGACACAATTAACATTCCAAGTATAGATTAATAGATTATATAGATCGATTAATAGAAGTGATAGATTATATTAATTAGGACTAGAGATAACATTCCACTTCACATCACGTTTTTACTGGAACAATAATATTCTTACTATCACATGCCAGACTGTGAATCCAAGTCCGATCAGGTCACTGAGTAGTCAGTATAGCTGGAGAAGCGCTGGCTTGCCACGCAAGAGAGCGAATGTCGAAACCCGTTCGGGTCATACGAAAAAACTCATTATAACTGACTCACTTTATATATGATATAATCATGCCACTGGCAAGCGTTGCCTACTCGCAGGGCGCTCAGTACGATAGACTGGGCAGGGAATTGACATGTTATTTCTCCGTTGGTTTACCCTTACCTTCACATCGAGGAACTGAAGAGAAGGCGTGACCTTATGAGCCCCTTCACGTTGAGTTCGTTTGATGCCCCATCAACATTCTGTGGTATTGACATATTCTCATATAGTGTTTTAATAATTTCATCAGTGCCGTATGCGGATTCCACTCAGGGCAGTCCAAGTTCGAGTCCGAGTCCGAGCAGTGATTCGAGTCCGAGTCCAGTGCCCGAGTCCGAGTCGGAGTCCATGCGTAATTTTGACACATTCGGTGATATCTGCACCTTAATGAGAACTTCAGGGGGACATTAATTCAGTTCTAATCAGTGGTGATCTGACACTGCAAAAATTGGCACAACACCAGTAGTTCCCGATACTGACAACACACCGACACAGGTAACGTAAATAGGAGCCCAACATCGACACCAGAAGGGCCCGACACCAACACCAACAACACGCACCGACACTCTTACCAGTGTTTAGGAATCTAACACTATTTGCATCACTTTCGAAGGACGTTCAAATGCTGGAACACAGTGCGGAATGTAAACATATCGTGTTATTTGCTACACCATAGTCTTTACCACATTTCATTTAGTAAACATGTTAGAGCATGTGCATATTGCAAAAGTGATTGCATACAGATTCATATACCTAACATTTAGCACTTCGGCAAATATCCAAAGTGACGATCAATACCGTGGCACTTCTACATCAGGTTACATGCGTCTAGGGCTTAAGCTAACTACGAGTTACTGCCCATTAGCCCTGAACCCTGCCCGTACCCGGTCCAAATTCCAAGCCCTGTCTGTGCTTACCGAAGGCCTATCCAATCGATGATAGGAACCCAACAGCACCTCTCTTCCTACGGAAGAGTTGTAAAAAAGTAGAATGATATTCTAATGTGATGCTCCAGCAATTTCAAAATTCAAGTTCGGGTGTTCAAGGTAATTAGCTTTATCTCGCCTCGTATTTCCCTGCCAGACGCAATCACATTATTGTGTTATTGATAAAATTATATGGTTTCTCCACTATACGACTGCAATTCCATGACTGAGCATATTGTTGTCAACTTGCAAGTTAGGGTGTCACTGACTGCAGTTGTTTTCTAACTGTCGGAACAATTAGGGCATGCCAACTATATGACACACCTCCCAGCAGACGATCCAGTCCACATGTCCCGTCTGTATAGGACCCGGTGGGTTGGAGCCGCTCACAGGGCCACCCCGTAGCTCATGGTAGGGGCAGGTACCCCAGGGAGTTGGGGGTGGCTCAGGCTGATTGCTTGCCCGGAGATGGATGGGTGGATGCGGCTAGGTGCCTCCAGGCATCTGCTTCCATGAGTGAGTGAGTGTGTGAGTGAGTGGGGGATATAGCAATGTGAATCTGCTCCTACGAAATCGTGTTCATATTGTCATTATTTTTTTCTCCATAATTAGACACAACAGGTCAATAAAACACTTGTATAGAAACATTACACAAGCTGAGAGTTTTGTATTCACCAACAATCCATAAAATGCACCACACATGTACAACACAGGCTCATAACCTCCCAGTTATTCTAATACTAGCTCCATTCTCTGGTACCCTCCAACCCTCATCTGAATGAGACCATGACTCTCACCTCCAAGTTACTCTGCTAACCCTACTTACCCACCCTAACTCCTAACAACTAACCTTCACACAGCATTTTCACATATAATAGATATTTTAAATCAGTTTTAAATCTCGCCACATGAGTTTCTCTGCTGAAAACAGCTTTCCTCCATCCAAATTCCACACAACTCCTAAAAATATGCTATGTGCATTGATACCTGTTTTACTGATTGACGATTGAGTGTTGATGACAGCAATTACTTGACAAATCGGTAAACTGAATCGTGGAGACTGCATTCGTGAGTGTAAAACATCGTGGTAGTGTGCATCTATGTTTCGTACTCCTCTGCCTCTGATGAACTATGCTGAAGCTTGTTAAACTCAATACTGAAATAGGCTGCAGGAGTGGGGTCGATAGCGAGGTTTCACAAGTCTACAGTTCATTCCTTTTGATTCGACAAAAGTGATAAAAACAAAATTGAAAGACTCATCGCTGGACTCATGCTGAAAAATCCCGAGTCCTGAGTCCGGACAGATGAGTCCGAGTCCTTGAAGGTGAGTCCCAGTCCAACGAGCCTGAATCATGAGTCCGGAGTCATGAGTCCGGACCTAATTGAGTCCGGGTCCTTGGAGACTTGAGTATACAGCACTGGCTATCTGATCATTATGCCCTTTTTTCGAACTGTCACTACTCCTTGATGACGAAATGGACAACACCAAGACACCCCCCCCACAAACAAAAAACAAAAAACAAAAAACAAAAAACAAAAAACAATGAAAATAACAATAATGAATGAATGAAAAACATACGAAATATACAGTTTCCGGAGAAAACATTGTAGTTGAATAGAACAATCGCTCGTCTTATCAGACTGACCAAGCAAAGTTGTAAAAAAGATACCAAGTTATAATTTATTCAAGAAGAGTGACTGCCTATACATTGTCGAATTAATGTGGGAAAAGATGACAGGGCAAACGTGATTACTTGCGACCCTCGCGAGAGCGAGCGAGCGTAGACAGGTTAAACTACTGAACATGGTGAATAGTAGTCCACGCAGGGATACGAGGCGGGAAAGGATACCATAACAGTTCGCAGCTGTTCTCCTTCTGCGTTGATCTTCAAAGTATCAAGAACATATTTGAGTTGTACAGACATTGGTCCAGGAACGTGAGCCGGGCGTAGTGGGAATTACAGAGTATTGGCTGAAAGTGAAATTTCCACAGCCAAGTTCATGTTCCCAGGTTAGTTGCACTATAGCAAATCGGAAGAAACTCTCCGTGGCATTGGGGCTGGGAGTTTTTCATATGTAGGGTCTGACTTGAATTAGCATTCAGGAGACAGATAATGTGTTAGTTACGTAAATTATGTTTCTGGAAGCAACAACATCGCTTATTTTCGATATGCTATTCAAGGTTTTTGGTAAGAGTACAATTATTAAGGTTGATTTCAATTATCCATATGGTAGTCAAGGATATGAGTTCTCCAATGTCACCAAGATTGCTCCTTTCGCACATGTTAATTTCCTGCCGGAATGCATTATAGTTTGGATTCCGTTCTGAATAGTGATTCAGGTTCCGTGAATAATGTGAGTTCAGGGAAAGCTTGGTGAAAAGAATCACGATTTATAGCTTTCGATGTGTTTGTTCTATAATATCTGCGGAGCGGAGCCGTTCCTTCCTTCTCGAGGGCTGATTTGGTTGACATTTCTGGGTTTCTGAGAAATGTAGATTGGTCCAACGTGTTAGAAGGTATGAATGCTGTTGATCATTGAAGCGTTCCGTTGAAAATTTTACCGAGATAATAAAGTTTGCGTTACGTGGAAAAAAACATCGCACTATGAACAAAAGGCTTTTTTGAATGAATGGTTTTTGTTTTGGCTATTGAACATAATAGCGATCTTTAGCGACTTTATCGTTTTGCTGGCTCCTTGTCTGATTTAGATCGGTTCAAAGTTCAGCAAAAGCTAGTTCAACCTTTCTGGTGCTAGGCCGGTTTCGAGAGCAGGTTGCCTCTTACTATAAAGAATGATCCACGAGTGTTCGTCTCTTATGTCAGTGGAAGTAGAACGTTAGGGACAGCATTGTCCATTGTCATTCCCCCCCGATTCGGGTAATACAACCAGCCATGAGATACTACGTCCTCATCACGATTGTTCGTCGCTATGCACTAAGGAGATTTTGGATAATTCCAGCAACCTCGTGTTGGTGTGCCTCATAATGTATTGACAAAAGTATGGTCGCCTGAGGGATGATGTGTGAAGGAACTGCAGAAACTGTGAAGTGGTAACGCTCCTGGCCCTGACGGGGTTTACTCTTCTTACGAAATAGTTGCTGACCAGTTTCTGTTCCATTATCTAGTATTTTCACAAAACCTCGCAAGAAGGGGTTCTTCCGGATGATTAGAAGAGAGCAATATTTGTCCTATATTTTAACAACTCGATCGGTCTTTTCCTTGTAATCACAGGTCCAGTGAGTTTCACCAGTGATGTCTGCAAAGTGTTGGAATCCTTTATACGAGACCATATGGTCGATTTTCGAGTATAGCCTAATTCAGGGTCCTCGGCATAGTTTTAGGGAAAATGGTTCGTTTTTGACTAATCTCTCAGAATTAATGGAAGATGTTACTAGTTTATTGGCACGTAGTGCTGTTGCTATAATTTTCCTAGACTTCCGAAAGCTTTTGACAAGGCTCTTCATGAGCGTCTCCTTGCTCAACTGAAACGTTTCCGGCATTAAATGGGTATGTCCTCAAGTGGATTCGTCAGTGGCATCTTAATAGGGACAACGAGTTGTCTTCAATGGGCGTTCGTATCCTTGGCAAAGGGTCCCACTAGTGGTGTTCCACAAGGATCGGATCTTACGCCATTACTTTCCCTGGCGTATATTGACGATATCGAAGATTCGGTGCATTCTAGAATTAACAGTTTGCCAGACGATACCGAGAGAGGTTGCTGCTTCGGACGAAAATGTTACAATTGTTCAAAGCGATCTTGATATAATCTCCAAATTGTCTTCTAATTGGCACATGTTTTTCCATGTTCCAAGTGCAAAGTTATGCATGATTGTTTTCACTATCGCAATGCTTCCTTCAAGTTAAATGGCCAAATATCATCAATGAATTCAGAAAGTGATCTCGGAGCTCATTTTTATTCTTCTTTGAAACCTTCTGTGCTGGAGCTGCGAAGAAAGGCAATTGTTATTTTGAATTGATCAGACGTCACTTCGACGTTTCCTCGATGACGATATTGTTCTCTGTTCTCAGGCTGTTTAAACAAATGGTGAGACCTCACCTGGAGTATTCTGCATCCTTACCTCTCGAGATGGCAGATAATTGAAACGTTCAGTGGAGGACTACCAGAATAATAAATTCCTGTTCTTGAAGGGGATTACCACACGAAGTACGTTAAGGGCGTCTCGCGGTCTGACTTCGATGAAGCTCAGCAACGAATTCTAGGTGATTTTATTCGGGTTTTCAGAATTAATAATGGAATACTTTTTTTTCACTATTTCTCCGAATTTTCCAATTTTATATCACCATGGGGGTCATTGTCTCAAGCTTTGTGGCAAACGCTGTGGATAGACATCCGTAAATATTCCTTCTCACAGGGAGTTATTAATGAGTGGAATAGCCTTCCTGAAAATGTTGTTTTGCTTGAAAGTGCGAATGTGTTCAAGAACGGTCTCGATTTATTTTTTCATAAATTGTGCGCGATTTCTGTACTCATCTGGGTTATTCTTGTTTTCGGAAATGCCATGCCTCCAGGGTCTTCCATGAGGATTTTCCTGACTAAACTAAACTAAACCCAACAAAACTAAACTAAACTAGTTTCATCCAGCTCCACAACAGCGCTAATATACACCAGAACTATTCTTCTCGCCAACTAAAGTTTGAATTCGATCGGACATCCAAACATTCAAATTCAGAGAAAATCATCAAGAAAACAATGCGGATTATCCAACAGGTACGGGACATCACAGGTTAATTCCGAGCAAACGATGACTCGCATAAAAATTGAGATACTACTACTACTAAAAAATAATAATGACAAGGGGAAAACGCCGGAGTGCATATCTCATCGGCATTCATGAAAATTCAGTCTTCAGAAATCCAGAACCTCCAGAAATTGTACTGCATGAAATCGCCTGGGATAGCTGTCTAAACATGCAGTTGGGCGCCATATCTGTGAACATTGAAAGCAGACATTCTAGATTTCTGGTGTGACTTTCTTGGCCAAGTCTCCAGGACTAGTTAGGTTTCAAATTTAGGTCTTCGTGGTTGTCAGACTCTTTCAGATTGGCTGGGAGAAGATTTCATTCCGGGAGAGTGAATGGGTACAGCGAATATTTTTAGCAGTCATTCTCCAAATATTTTGCCATTTTATATCATGGCTGCATTTGCTCCATGGGTTTCTCGGCCAACGATGAGTTGGGGAGAGGATGGGGGAGTCGGTGGGGGAGGGGTGGGGGAGTGGTGGGGGGTTGGGCAAGGTGATCTCTAACTTTATGATAGCGTCATGAAAGCAGGCTTCTTCGTACCTAGATTCTAGATTATTCACTTCATCCCCAACTTTTAACTGCATTTTTTCATTTTTCTCCCATTTCCCGTTCATGAGCCTTTCATTTGACCTCTGCCTGATCCATTCTACCCTTATTCGGAAGAACACATTCGTCTGTGCGTTCGTTCGTTCGTTTGTATACATTTACATGAATCTGACTGCAGTTTCATGTATTTTCTCTCCAAAATATTCCCTGTCTATTATGATGTGAGATTTCTTCATCCTGTGACCGCATGTCTAAAAGTTTCGCTAGCTTCAAGCAACTTCAAGCAGTGATCAGCGCGCGACACATCACTGGTCAGACTCCAAGTGAAGACAGGCTAGGTGTTTTTTTTTAGCTTCTGAACGGAGGGGGAGTATACCTGTGAAAACGTGCTCTGGGCTCAGAAAATGGGTGTACAGTGAGGTTACCAGTGCCATTTTCGGCCATACATATGTTGACTAGGGGGAAAAAAATGTGGAGTTCCACTAACTTAGGGCTAGCCTAGGCAGAGTATACTATACTCGTTATAGCCTAGCCTTGGTTAGTTGACTGTTGCTTGCAGAGGTAAATTCACACTGGTAGCTTTAACATTTAGGCCAAGGCTAGGCTAATTTGGCATCATTGTAAATAATGTATAGCCATGCTTCCTGGATGTATGAGATTATGTTAGGAATTGGGGTGGGGTTAGGGTTATAGATTCCAATTCCAGATCCCAATCTTTGCGGTAACCAACACCTAAACCTGATCTCAATAACACCTTTGGCTAGTTGCACCACGTTGCCTGGACCATCGACTCCATGTGGCCAACCCCCCATAGGGTACCCCCTCAGTGGGCTATGGCCCTTCGGTACCGTATGAGATAAAATAAAAATGTGGCCACGCAAGGCTGCGATCGGACTTATCATTGTATGAATGATGTAATTATGACTTGTTCCAATTATTCCTGCTCAAAATAATGAAGATAAGGTTCGAAAAATGGGGGCAGGTAGGGCCCCGAAACATGGCCTATTTCAGGCCTTCCAATGTGGATCAATGACGTCGGTAGCCAACAGTGGGTTGAATTTGGTAATTAATCGATTCAGGTTGGAATGGTTAGGGTCATATTGCCAGATGTATAAAATCCCGATCGAAATCCTTACCAACACCTAAAACCTAACCCCTGATCCCACTAACCCCTAACCCTACCCTAATCCCTACCAGTAATTACAGGCTAACACTAATCTCACATCCGTTTACACATGGGTATACTATATACTGTACACTCGTACCGTCTAAATTGGCCATGGTAGCCAGGCGTAGCCTGATAGTCGATTTTCACACCCACCCAGGAATCTCAGCTCCAGGTTTGGCGTACTCTGATTTCATGACGGGTAAGCTCATCCATGGGAGAATCCTTAAATTCCGCATCCACCCGCTCCCCTACCCCCCCCCCCCTTCCCCCCTTTCATTACTCAGTCATGGCTGGTCTAGTCCAGTGAGGGAGTATTTAATGAAAATTTCCTCTCCAAGTACCAATTTATCATAAATTCACTAGAAGTAAGTTGAATCTGTATTGTGGGCGGTGCGGCTTTCTGTCTTACAGTGTATCACCATTGCACTCATAACCATCCATCATTCCAGTCGCCAAATATTCCAAAGAAACTTCACATTTGGCCGAAAATAGTGTGTTGTCTTCTAAATTCGAATTATTTTGCATTTTTGCTCGAATGCCAGGGAACAGTCATATTTTGTTACTTCCTGCTGCCTTGTTAGGAAATCTCAAATTACTTGTTCACATTTTTGTAATCTGAACAACCCGTGAGGAATGGTCAAAAATCACTTTTTTTGCTTTTCCTTTTTTTTCCCCCCAAAAAATCAATTTTTACTCCCCTGAATTCCATGTTTTTTTTGAAGGAATGTGTCCCATTTGGAGATAAACATGTGTTTTGGGGTGCACTATTTAGAGGAATATGCAAAAATTTGATCATGTTCGGCCACCTCAAAGTAGAGATATTTGCGAAAACACCATCAAAAATCTGACGGACACCCAAACTCGCCACACACACAGCGCGCACACCCAAACGACACTTTGCGAGTGCACCTCATTTGCTGGACCACCCGACACCCAAGGGCAACCCTCCCATAGGGTACTCCTCAGTGTATATTCTTAAACCACCACTAATCATTACCCTAGCAAACCGTTGCTATGCAACCCATCAACAGTATATATAGGTGAAATGTAAACTGACTTCAATATCTCAGCTGGCTCTTTGGGACCGATGAGATATCTAACTACTAATAATAATAATAACAATTAGGTACACGTAGTAGGATTAAGTCAATTTGTGCTGTATATTCAGACAGTTAGTGACGACTAGGCTTTACACAGCAAAGTAAGCAAACAGCCAATTTTTCTCGCACGAGTAATCACGTGCGCAGGATTCAATTTGACTATCGGCAACCCACAAACAGTCTATTGCAACAATTCGACTAGGTGGAATGGACGCGTGGATAGACGTAGGAATCCCTAGAACGACCGATATTTTTTTTTTAATGAATAGTTTTACGATTGGCAAACAGAAGAATTGTGTTGTTCATCATTCAGTGTTGAGTCAAGTAACACCCAGCCCAACCATAACAAGACAGAGGAGTGATGATGATATCATCGATTGTGTTGTTTAGGAGCAAGGCATATACCTGGAGAAGAACAAAATCACTTTCGTTCTCGCGTCTTTAGCTCAAGTTTATTTTATGGGCATAAAGATCCTAAGATCTTCGATTGATAAACGCGAACTTACCTACAACCTCAGGGCGTCATGATTGTCATCGGGATTGTGTGTTATCAGCATGTAATCGGAACTAAATTCCATGATAACGACATATGTCTTGCGAAGGTTTCACATAAAATTGAACGTAGTCAGCTCCGAAACAGATCCCTGTGGAACACCATACCGAGGAGCAACGTTCGGTGCGGATGCGCCTTGAGAGTAACACACTGAGTCCTGTTACCCGAGTTAGAACAGAACCAACAAGGTATGTTAATCTGGAATTTCTTATTCCAATATATTCACAGCTCTGAAGAATGAAACAAATTGTAGAGCAGGTGACAAAGGTATCAAAATAACGGGTATTCCCAGCATTTATGCTGAAAATTCCCTGCAATTACTGTTGATAATATTTTTGTTTGGGGGAGGGGGGGGGGCAGAGATCTGTTTTCGGCCAGAAGCGATACATTTTCACTATTTACAATTCGCAAGATAATCGGAGACAGAAACGACTGAACAGTTGCACATTTTCAGGGATGCTAATGAAATCCTGCAACTCCTTAATTCAAATGCATTCTGACCAAGGAGGATGCCTATTCCCGTTTCACTGTCTCCGGAAACTCACACATTTTCACCTACGATTGGAAGAATTGGGAAGCGAGTTTGTTCGAAATTCATGTAGCGAAAAGTGGTGCTTGACGAATTCGATACTGTTGATATCTCTAACAAGACTTACAGAAGTAGAGTGTCATGAAATTAGAATAACAACAATCTGTAGTAGACATTGAAATACAGGGATGTAGTTGTGTCTGTGGCAACATAATACAATCATGAGATCATAGTGCATCATAGACCTCAGTATTCTAGAATTTTACGCTGTCTGATTATTGCATCATTCTAGGATAATCGAACGGTAAAGATAGATATACTCCGTACCTCACCCTAGCTGCGAGTTCCATCGCCCTCTCCATTACAAATGCATGGTATGGGAAATCGCCTCTTTTCGATGTAGCTTCCGTGACACATGAGTACTCGAGGATGATACCATAAAACATAAAAATAATTGGGAAGGTGACAAAAAGTGACGGCAAGAAGGACAGACGAGGATCTTGGGATGTTCCTAAAATCTGGATTATTCAGAACGTGGATATGAATATATGGTAATCATACACAACGCTTTGACGTTGTATAGCCTTTGTTTCTAAGAGTTATTTTGTCTTTCTCAATTACATACAGTGAACGTGGTCTCTCTCACCTAACTACCCTTATAAACTATCCCTGTAGAAACCCACAAATATGCGCCCACAACCACGAGTACGTGGTTCCCGGCGTCGGCCCCCACAGCCGGTACCATCTCCATAATCAGTCCATAAAGTGTTGGAGCAGTGTACACCACTGTCGACGCCGTGTCCGAGACTCCACCAGCATACTTCACAGCGCTCCCACTTCCAGAACATAGAGGATATCGGGTTATACAGGCGGGTTGGCAGAGCGCCTCTGTGCACAGTGTCGAAGTCCTTGCGGAAATCGATATAGGCCACAAGACAGGACAGGGAGAGCCAATATGCGACTACAGGGACACGGTGGGAGTAAAAGCGGAATGCCTCAGTAACGCCTTATGCGAAGCAAAAACTGGCAACGGATCCTGTTCAGGATGACCTAGCAAAGACTTCGTCAGGTACTGAGAGGAGTGTAACCCCTCTATAGTAATTTCAGTCCCGCCGAGTATCACCTTCCAGATTGAAAAAGTCTCCTTTTCCAGTCAAGGGGATGACACCAATGCAAACCAATAGAGCAATGGAGGCCCCGAGCCCGGAGCAACTCTGAATGTATGCCATAAACCCGGGAGCTTTTCCGCCCTTCAACTGCTCCGATGGCATCTCGAGTTTCCTCGATAGTAGGCAATTCACAGTTCTACAAGGGGTTCGGCCACTAGGAATCACTTTTCCCGTCACATAACTTTCCGTCACATTTACTAACCCAGAGAATTCGCTTCAATATTGATACGCAGCTTCAATTTGAACGAGAAAAATAGCTTCGCAGGAATGTCCGGCATTTCTGCCAAATATCCGCCTTTTGCACAAAGTTCCATTTCTGCAACTATTAGGAGAACGAAATTAGTCAAATGAGCCCCACCGCTTTTTCCAAAAGCACAATTTCCCGGCATTTTCCTGATGGGAAGAAAAATAATGGATCTATTGATGGAGAAGCCGCTCTCATTTTTCTACCTCTGGACCATGCCTCTGAAATTGACTCAAATTGCTAACATCCTTCATGTCGGACTGTTCAGATTTTGGCTGTTGGGCGAATAAATTCTGATGAATAGTGATATAATAGATCCTCTTTTTTCTGAGCACAATTCCTACTCTATTTATCATGACCCCGTTATCGAAAACCGAGTCTGATATATGTTGGGATGAGAGCTATTACCTTATTTCTCCTCTGATTTCAAACAATTATCGCGACATCCTGAGCATTCTTTGGGGGAGAATGCAGTCTACATACGATACAAACTCAGAGCCGTCTGGGCTCTGCTCCTTTTCTTGACCTTGATAGTAGCACTGCCACAAGGTCGCCCTAGTTATGGCTGTTGACGTGCAGAATATGATATCTCCAGTCAGGTAAGCCAGTCAGAGTATTTAAAACGATTCGTGTTTCATTTCGATTATCGAGAGTAGGCGCCTTTTTGTTGGATTAGTGATGCCCTAGTAGTGGAATCAGGAGTGTAAAGCCCCATACACGCTCACACGCCCAGTCATAAATCAGCGTCGTACATTGGCCGATATGCAGGCTCCTAATGTAGGCTAGTTGCTTAGTCCGTTTGCTTACAATACTCAAACGGTATCCCAACGTTGTTGATTATAACATCTTTTCAGCCTAAGCATGTGCAAAACAAACGAGAGGGCAATCCCCTGAGGTGCAGGATCTCATCGGCACATCTGGAAAAAAATCAGTCGTTTCTATGCTACTATTTGGGCGGTTGCAAATAGACAAAATTTCTCAAAAGAAGAGCTCTGAAAACAGCAATCCCCCAAGGTTCAAAAATTCCCAGCTATATGCTGAGAAACACTTCGTTCAGATAATCTGTCCTTATTCTAAAATTTGAAACAATTCAGTCCTAGCAATCCCTAGATACTAGAAATCGAAAAAAACAGTACATGGCACTGACATAGATTCCTCTGCTTCGTCAAGGAATCAAAAAAAGGATTTTCAAAAATCCCCAAATTCCCTCCAAAAGTTCACCAATTTTGATAGTTTCCGCCTAATTTTGGGGAGAAAAGGGGGGGGTGTGTTTTGTGGGGATGTTTTTCTCAGGTCACTGCAGAGTGGAGATATTCGCGAAAGAAAACGAAGACATTTGACGGACACGGCAAACGAGACACACACATTAAACACAAACACCACACAAACGCACCCAACACAAACGGACACTTCCGTGAGTGCACCCCAATTGATGGATCACCCGGCACCACTGGGTACCCCACAATGAGTTCCCCTCAGTAGTAGTTTTCCAACACACTGCAGTTACCATAGCAACGTGCTATTGGACAACCAACAGCAGTCAAAATAGGTGCAAAACTGATATTAAATATCTTTCCGCATTCGGGACCGATGAGATAATTACCATCCCAAATTTATTATCTCCAAAATTTCCCGATAAGAAAAACACAACTATTCGAAATCAAGTCATATAAACATATTCATAACTTCCGGGGGATGGAGGAGTAGGTTTGTTCCGTTATTTCTTCAACCTCACCGTATGACGGAATCCATGTGACGTTTTCAAGGACAAAACAGTTATTTTAAACGTGGGAACTCATGAATAATCAACATTTCTGGAAACACAATACGCCTTATATGAATCAAGCAAACATTTATTTGGTTATTATTATTCTCAAGCATTGACTATGATTTTGACGACTGAGTGTATTGTTTTTCTCGAAGTGCCACAAAGTAGTATAACGTAAACATCGCCTTATATGCGCTTCTCCCCGTCGAAGACATGCACAAAGCGCGTTCACAGCTATTACCACTGATCATTAGTCACAGCACGCACGCTTCTCTGGTCCGACGTACCATTTCAGTAACATCACTCCATCGTGTCTCCGATGCAGCGCGATCTGTGTAGGGCTGCCCACACAGACGCGCGCTACTCTTGGCAAGCACCTCACAAGATACCCACTTTACACATGGGTGGCGTTGACATTTCAGCCTGACATGCCTTGTCAATAGCACTGCGGATAAGTCAATCGGGATTCCGATTGGCTCCGAATTTACAATCAATAACTTTGCGTTCTGGACCACTACATTATTGAGATAATAGCCTCCTGTGGGGATATACTATTTATACTGCAATGGAACAACTCGTTCATGTCCTTCGGAAGATTTTATTTTTTATCCTCATTCCATTACTTCTCGCAGAAAATAGCGATTATAAAGGAAGAGTACTCGGGTGGAAATCGTTGAAGAATATAGTGAAAATGGCGGGAGATTATTATATGGAGATGTCAAGTTATGGAGAGAGCATTTAATTATAGATTTTTTCTAGGTCATAATTTCGACAATTCCGATTTTTTTTGTTCATACTGAAGTGTCGAGCTACCTTTGTAAATTAATGTGACAGTATAAATCTTGGCGGGGATTTCAATTTTCTTGAATTTGGAGCGACAAACAAGGCAATGATCCCGGAACCAATTTTGAAGCTAAGCACAATCGTCTAATGCTTATAGAGAAGTACGATTTCAATTGATATCTGAAGGGAGCGGAATCCTCTTTCCAATTATTTCATTGGACTTCTAGTAATTCATAAATCATTTAAGATTTCTTTTTTTTAAATTCACGTCACTGGCCAATAAGGTAAGTGGACAGTTATTTTCAGACAATACTCTTCATAGTTTAATGCTTCTTACATTGATTTGTTGCTGATAAAAATTGTTGAATACAATGGGATTGGCCCATATATTCTACTCTAGCCCACGGGTCTTGGGAAACTTATGAATTAAAAAAGGGGATACCAGGGAAAACGAAATCGTCGGGATTTCTCAATTCTATATTACTGGGAATTGGCCACGTGTCAACTGTTACTCATGGAATTCTAGAAGAAATTAGTTCATTTCATACTAAGCGGTGCATTCCCACAATTGCGATTCAGTCGTTTCTTCGCCAGCCTTCGCCCTTTCACTCGGCTTTGCGACTTGTTTTCAGTTTGTTGATGGTTATTTTATGGGAGGTGAGTGTAATACATCGTTATTGCCAATGGAAAAATGGTAATCCACAGGGAATGACCAGTCTCTTTGTGGATTTTTATAACAAGGCAATCGCCCCAGTGCCTCGCCTGGTTTGCGCGAATCATTTTTTTTTCCATCTAATATTCACCATGCAAACAATTACAAGGCAATTTAAGGTGTTGCTTTAGATTTTGGTATAGCATTTAACACCCTACTAATCAGTGATCAATTTCAAATTCGTAGGAACTGATTATTGACCATGTTCTACTGAGAGTGAAGAAGGTTTTTGTGGAATGTGACTAAGACTTGCCTAAATTATGCAAATTAGACACAATATTCAACTTCCTATTGACCCATATGCTCATTTCACATATCCTAGGACCACATTTAATACATGTCCAGGGATTCAAACAAACTTGAACATTTGCATGAATGGACCAATTCATACCACACTGCATAACCCCAAGTGACTGAGTCAATGTTATGTAACATTTTGGGGGAGGGGATTAAACTCGGGAGACATAACCAATCAAGTTCAAGGAAATCAAACCAACTTTGAAATTTGGGAAACACCATGCGATAGACACACTGCATGACCCTCCAGTGTCCTACACCCTATGTGAAAAATACAATTTTATATAGTGGAGAATAATCACAGGAGTGCTCTATTCACATAATTGAGTGGTGATGGAATGAAAAAATTCTGACGAACTTTTGAATTTTCATTTATGCAAATTAGAACGACTCAATTACCATATTTGAAGCTGAAAATCTAATCAGTACATCTACTTCTACTTGCATATCCCGCATCTATGTGCCAAACCAAGTCACCATAGCACCTTCGGTTCATCTGTAATCTTGCTAACGAGCCTGAATGATAGATTGACATAAAATAGGCTAATTACCAATACTTCATTAGTGACTTTTGTTCCCCGAATCTAATCATACCGTGTCACCTAATCCCCGATAATGCCACCCTGAAAAATTGACCTCTGATATCTCTACACACAGAGGTCATAGGTCATGGGGTCATATATGGGATCCATTTCGATCAGAATGTACCTTGATGTTCCGACAATGTCCACCAAATGTGATTCTGGCCCAAAACATAGTGAAGGTAAATTGAGGTCAAAGGTCACACAGCATGTGGGGGGTCAACAGGAATCACATAGGGCGTCCCTCCCCACCTCGGCAGACATCTGGTTTCCTTCCATGTTAGGGCCGAAAAACTAGTTTTTTTTTTACCTTTATTTGACCTTTAATGACATTTGGATGATGTGACCCTTTTTTATGAGAAAGGTTACCCAAGAGAGATACACCTGCTGAAATATAAACCACATCAGGAAAGGTCACTGGGAGTTGTTGCAGGAACACATACTATTTGGCAGTTATATGCCCAGTAAGTGACCTTGAATGACCGTTGATGACATGATGGTTTTTATGGAAAATGTTCCACCATGACGTACACCCTGTCCTGAAATTTTAGCATTGCCAAGCAATGTCACTTTAAGTTGTCCCTAAAAATATTAGTTTTTTGTCCATAAGTGACCTAAATACCTTTGACGACATCTCAGTTTTTTGTGAAAAATGTTACTCTCGATGAGATGCACTTAGTCCTACAAGCATCATTCATCCCAAAGTATACTGCCGATGCTATTGCGAAAAAGGTATCAAAACCAACCTTTGACCCCTTGTAACTTGAGGACGGAGTGCCCGATCGAAGCGGGAGTTTGCTTCATCATCCAGCACACAGAGCTCTGTCACATATCCAAAAACTTGACAGTTTCAATTATCTTTGCCCTGTAACTCTAAAAATAGGCACATCATTAGACATTTGACCTTTGACCTTTTGACCTCTTCATCAGGGGTAGGGGACCTGCTCTTTTAAGAATCACCATGACAAAACACTATGAAATCCTAACTGCCCCACTCTTAATTTCAAATGAAAACTTGACCTCTGATATCTTCACACACGAAGGTCACATGGGGTCAAATTATGGTCCATTCGATTCAGGAGGTACCTTTGAAGATCCGAAAATGGCACGCAAACTTGATTCTTACACTCAAAATACGGTAAGGTCAAATTGAGGTCAAAGGTCAAATTGAGGTCAAAGGTCAAATTGAGGTCAAAGGTCAAATTGAGGTCAAAGGTCACAAAGATGGAGGTCAACGAGTGGATCAAAATGGCGCACCTCCCAGCCTCGGCAGGCATTTGGTTCCCATGTTATGGCCCAAAAACTAGTTTTTGACCTCAAATTGACCTTTAATGACCTTGGATGACGTGACCGTTTTTATAAAAAAAAAATGTAACCCCGAGATGGGTTACACCCTGTCCTGAAATATAAACCACATCAGGAAAGGTCACTGGGAGTTGTTGCAGGAACACATACTATTGGCAGTTATATGCCCATAAGTGACCTTGAATGACCTTTGATGACATGATGGTTTTTATGGAAATGTTCTCCACCATGACGTACACTCTGTCCTGAAAATTGTGGCATTGCCAAGCAATGTCACTGTAAGTTGTCTCCAAAAATACTAGTTTTTTGTCCATGAGTGACCTTGAATGACCTTTGATTGACATGTCACGTTTATATGGAAACATGTTACTCCCATGAGTGCAAGCAGTCATACAAGCATTATGTATCACGAAGTATCATGCCGATGCTATTGCGAAAAAGGTATCAAAACCAACCTTTGACCCCTTGTAACTTGAGAACCGAGTGCCCGATTGGAGCGGGAGTTTGTTTCGTCTATTCAGCACACAGAGCTCTGTCATATATCCAAAAATTGACAGTTTTAATTTTCTTTGCCCTGTTACTCTAAAAATAGGGCAAAATGTATCAACATTTGACCTTTGCCTTTGACTCATTAACAGGGGTAGTTTGACCTGCTGATTCTAAAAATCACCATGACAAATCACTATGAACATCCTAACTGCACTTAATTTCAAATGAAACACTCTGATATCTTCACGCACAAAGATCACATGGGTCAAATTACGGTCCATTCGATCAGAAGGTACCTCTGAGATCCAAAATTTGATTCGGCCAAAAACATTGTAAAGGTCAATTTGAGGTCAAAGGTCACAAAGATGGGAGGTCAACGAGGGATCACAATGGTGCACCTCCCAACCTCGGCATACATTCGGTTTCCATGTTATGGCCAAAAAACTAGTGTTTGACCCCGAATTGACCTTTGACGACCGTATTTCATGCTGAGAATCTATCAGTTCATCTCCTCATATCCCGCATCTATGTGCCAAACCAAGTCACCATAGCCCTACAGTTATACCGTAATCGTGCTCACGAGCCTAAACAATAAATAACATAAAATAGGCTAATTACCTTACTTAATTAGTGACTGGTGTGCCAAACTTATAATATATAGTGTTCACCCAAACCCCGAAGCTACACTGAACAATTTTGTCCGCATTGCACTGGCCTTTCGAACGATTAATCCGCTCACTAGAAAATGTGAACACACAAAACACACACCACACACATACACACACACACACGCCATAGTGACCATAAGTCTCCTCCTGAATTTCATTTTCAGGCGAGACAAAAAGCGTCGGCCTATAATTGGGAACTTTTGGTTAATTCTCCGAATTATGCCTTTCGAGAAAGAAAAAAAAAACGGAATGTAATCAGTCTCAAGGGAGATGAAGACCTGTTTATTTTTTCATAATCGACCGATTTGCTCCCCAATACGGATTATAAAATCGCGACTAAAGCGATGGCTAATGGCTCTAAACTCTTGTGAGCGGTACCGTCAAACAGGTTTTTGGAAGAACCGTTTTGTAGATAAAACATTCGTTTTGTTTTAGATATTGTTGAATTTACGTATATACAAAGTCACCCGTCTCATTTTTTTCTTGGACTATAATAAAAACGTTTGATTCGATCGAATTTCATTCGCAAAACCCTGCGCTACTCAATTCTAGAGTTATACCGATCTTGAAATCACATTCGCTACTGCGGTTTTGTAACAATTTGGTTTCTTCCGGCCGACTTTAAGGGGTTCAAAATGAAATCCTCGAGCTACAGTGAAAGTCAGACCATGACTTGCTGATCTTCCTTATATGCCGAATTCTCAAAGACGGTGAATTAATCCCCGTATTTCTCCTTAACGTTAAATTAGTAGCCCATTATTATTATTATTATTATTATTATTATTATTATCATTATTTTGCCAATTAGGGAATCCGGACTTGCACAAAATACTCCAGGTGAGATCTTGCTAGCTGCTCAAATAGCCTGACAACAATGTTTCTGTCAAGAAAACTGAATTTATATGTTTAAGAAACCAATTACCTTCCTAGCAGCTTCCACACACATTGCTTATGTTTTTAATGTAGGATCATTGAAATTCCGGTCTAAATCCCTTGAACAATTGCAACATCATCTTTCATTTCGTCATTTCCCGATACAACTCAGTTGTCATCCGCAAATTTCTTACTTAAAATTACTGGTGACCCTCTGCCAGAGAGAAGAACGCCCATTGATGACAATATCCTGTGCCCTAATGTGACGCCACCCTTTGAATCCACTTGATAAGACATTGCCAGTGAAACCCAAACTCTCCAATTTGAATAAGAGACGTTCATAATGCACCTGTCAAAAGCTTTCTGAGAGTCCAAGTTGATTAATCAAACACGAACGACCTTTTCTGAAAACATGCTGAGGCCTCCGAATCAGTTTCATCCTGATTAAAATAATTCATCAATCGATCCCTAATAGACGATTCCATCACTTAGCAAACCACACTGGTGAGGCTCACTGGCCTGTATTTACAACAACGAGAATGGTTACCGTTTTTGGCAATAGGCGAAACATTGCCTTCCTCCAATCCCCAGGAAAAACACACTCCCTTCCAGAGTTCGATTGCAAAATATTGATAGCTAACGGAACAGAAAATTGATCAGCAAACGACTTCAGGAGGAACGGGTGAACTCCGTAAAAACGTCAAACGTAAAAGGACCTAAGTTTTTTTCCTTCCAATATTCTCATGAAAGTAAATCGTTTCTAAGTGAGCTCTGGAAGTGTCTTCACAAGTGCATTTCCTTAAGTCAAGTGGCGAGACTCTGGGAGCGCCCGCGCTAAAGAATGAAAACCTCGAGGTTGCCTGCAGTTCAGGATGTACAAAGTCGTTAACCAATCCGAATACTATTCTGCTGAATCTTGTGTCGGTGAAGTTTAGGAGCTACAAGCATGATCTCTATTTTGGCTTCGAAGCCTAAAGTTAATTTAATGTCATCAATTGTTTGATATCGGTCACGTCTCAAGCCCAGGCATCTGGCATCGGGGGATTTTTTTTTCTTCTACAAATGGAGATACGACTGTATGTATCGACAGCATGCAGGTGGATGCCGTGCTTGTGGGAGATTTCAACAACAGGACTCGTGTATATAATAATAACATGTGGGTCTGAACCTGCCACTGCCTGCCACTACCACTCGAACTACCATGAAGTAGCTCTGCTAGCTCATGGAGGGTGGGTGTTGTCCTTCCACATTGTCGGGTGGGGCGCCCAGTCTCGGCAGTGGTAAACCGAATCAATCGAAGGCAGGGATTCCCCGGCAACTCTCTCCACCTCTTTAATGATGCTGTTGATACGATCTTTGTCGTGTTTGTGGACATTGCCGCTCCAGGAAATCAATTTGTTGCGAAACTCCGCTAATTGTACAGTTGTAGAACATTCCAGAAATTTATGATCGTGAGTGTAAACATACATACCAGGTTTCAATCAACATGCATGGTAATCGGAAGTCAACCGACTACCCGGTCATGTGAAGTATGTGATTTGACGTAATGGGGTACAGGCAGACATGCATCATCCAGAAGGATACAGAGAAGAAACATGGACAAAATATTTCATACTATTATTCGTAACATGCATAAATATTGTTTATGCGATCATGGTGTACCCACATGCCCATCAGAGATGAAGCAGACGCAAGGTGACTAATACTGCAATGAATATCGATTACGCGACGTAACAACCAAAAAC
Organism: Sclerodactyla briareus; assembly: GCA_026419785.1. Lineage (NCBI taxonomy): Eukaryota > Metazoa > Echinodermata > Holothuroidea > Dendrochirotida > Sclerodactylidae > Sclerodactyla > Sclerodactyla briareus. Next base: position 68,885 of record JAODTK010005883.1, on the reverse strand, counting down.
AACCATGGCGGACTACCTGGAAACAATCAAGACACAATCACATTCACGAGTAAGCCTATAGGTTTTGTTGATTCGCAAGGAAGAATGTATGTGGACATTCGAAACCCCTCAACTGATAAACGTTGATGATTCGCTGAACGTCCAACATTCATTCTAGTAAAGATGCACTCAACATTTAGAAAAAAAAACATTGTCATCGATAGCCACCGTAAACCAGGAATAGTATTGGTGTTTTTTGGTGAATTTTCCAGAATCTGGTATTGTAACGAAAATGGTGGGTATCAGAATGTCACTAATAAACCACTAATATGGTATGTGCCTTGGCCATAACTAACGTTAATGCTGGATAAGTTCATACAAACAACGAAAACGAAGTTTATATTTATTATTATCTTTAATCTCACCCGGTTCTTTCGACTCTTCATGACTGGTATATTTGAGGTTCTGCGGGAAAAACAACATTCCAAACGAAATAGCTGTTGGGTGTAACTCTCATAGGCCTAACAAAATTCACAATTATCTCAAAATGAGTGCTTGGCGGAAATAGAGTTCACGTAACTCGCGAACAATACGCACTGTATTTTCACTCAGTCAGATAATATCAAAATGGAAACCTGATCACAGGGATTCATGCTGGCGTCCAGTGTTTGTAGTATCCCGGGACCGGTATCAGTCTCGAGACCGGTTTTTGCTGGTCTCGGTCTCGATCTCGATCTCGACACCCTGTGGTCTCGGTCTCGAACCCTCCTGTCCCCAGTCCCGCTCGAGACCACAAAAATATTGATATCGTTTTTTTTCTCGAAATAAATTTAGTTCAGCAAAAACACATCCTGCAATTCATATGTTGAGCGTTACTATGAACTAGCGAGTGGGGGGGCCTTTTAAATTGGTCAATAAAAAAAATGCATGAGTATAAAAGGACCCGGGCCCATAAACAGGCTGATAAACATGGGTCACCCTGTTACGTATCTACCCCAATACAAAACTCTCCTGCAGGCACTGATACCGTGATAGAAGATTTCAATCACTAATTTAGTGAATTTAGCGGAAGGTAATTGGTAATTAAATTAAGCTAGTTACTGCAGTAGCCAAATGACTATCAATTATCATCATGAACCGTGAACATGAATTTATTCTGAATTTCCGGATGGGTTGGGCTGTTATGATATTGGTACCAGTTTCGCGAAAATTGATCTGACATTGACTGCACAGTCCCTGAATGAGGATTGTTCTGCTTTTTTTTTTGGCTACTTTGCCATGAAGTAGTTATGCCTATGTCCAATCAATAAATTATTTTTAAGAACTTTTAAAGCAATTCAGGCCTAGGAAGTACTAGTAGTAGTACTAGGCCCAGCCCCAGTGGTGCATTGTTTTTCCAGGCGGTATTCGCGAGCTGTTGATTAGTTGAAAAATTACCACCTCAAACTGTACTGGCATTGAGAAACGTTTCATATGTAGAATCCTGGCCTAGACACTGAATTCTCATTGCTGATGGGATGGGCAGAACGCACGTTCATATGGCACCACCCCTGATTTACGCTCAGTGAGTAGACCTATTCCTGTCGCTGGGGGAATGATCGGGAAGAAGAAGTGTTGACTTGTTGTGCAGAAACATAGATGAGCAAATGTATCAATGAGCAGAGGTTGTCTGTCAAAAAAAAGCATGTGGGTGTAAATAGGCCTGCACTACAGTTCGGACTTCAAATTGTTGCCCTATACACTGGCTATATACATTCGGTCTCGTTCTCTATCTCGGTCTCGGACTTTGCTGGTCTCGGTCTCGTTCTCGAAGTTGTGCTCCTGGTCTTAGTCTCGGTCTCGGGAAAAAAAACACCCTCTGGTCTCGATCTCGGTCTCGGATTTGCCAGTCGCGACGACACACTGATTAGCCCTAACGAACAGACTATAGGGACCATATAATTGATATATTGAGTTACTTCCGGCTCCATACAACTGAACATTATTATGAATGATCCCAGGCAACATCATTGTCGGGGATGTCTCGTCGTGAGGCTGCACCCCATGTCTCTCGTTGTCTGTTCAACAAATTGGAACGAATTGAACTATATGAGCATCCATGCCGTTCAATAGTTGCATGTTTCAGGGTAACTTTGTCTTGGGTAAAACTTCTACATACTCTGGTTTTTCGATTGAGAACGAGGAGGATTTCACTTCGTCTCATTGTTCTGCCGGGTGCGGCTCGTAACAATGTTTTGTACGTGTACAGCCGATTGTTCCTACTTTATGCGGCTATTTCCTAGCAACGCTTAGCCCGGCAAAGGTGACGGCAGCTCACGAGGACTTTCAATATCAGTCCTTCCATAATATGCACCGCGCACCCGACGAGGAACAAAGACTCGGGAAAAGTAATATGGACAAGCTTGGTAATCTTGATAAGTTGGTGAAGATCAAACCTGATCTACGCAAAACGCAAAAAAAAACTGATGATCTCCCTATTTGCTGCACTGACTGCCAAGAATAAAAGTATGTCTCTCACGTGATTACATAGTGGCCAATGACGATTTAATAGCATAACTGAAACATGGCTTTCAGTTTAGTGTTATTAAATCACACTTCTCGAGGCTCGAGCATCAGATAAGGAGTCGTTGCAGAATCACCGGCCTATCTCAAACCTCCCGTTTCTATCGGGATTTTCGAGAAAATAGTCTCCACACGAATCGATGAACATCTGCGAGAACATATTCTTCAAGATCCTCTGCAGTCCGCTTACCGATCATGTCATTCGACTGTACAGCTATCTTAAAGGTACACCACGACATCATTCAAGCTCTAAATATAAATGTACAGTGGCGATGGTCCTCTTGGACCTATCCGCAGCCTTTGACGTCATCGATCATGACATTCTGTTGATGAGGCTGAACTCATCCTATGGAATTACTGATGGAGCTCTTACTTGGTTCAAATATTATATGAGAAGTCGTAAACAGAGCGTTTCAATAGGAGGCAACTCATCTAGCGAACAGTGACAATGGTACACGGCGTTCCACAGGGTTCAGTACTGGGTCCTCAGTTGTACTGCCTCTACTCGAGGCCCATTGGTGACATTTGTCGACGCCACGACCGATGACACTCAGTTGTATAGCATCATAAAACTTCATGACACATGGAACGAAACAGCGCAGAAACTGGAGACATGTGACAGAAATAAGTGCATGGATGAATGCAAACAGACTGATTCTGAATCACGACAAGACAGAGCTAATCGTTTTCTCACCGATGCATCGAGCCTCCGGCAACCCGACGACGTACAGATATCGATCGACGGAGATGTCACAAGGCAACTCAATCTGTGAAGAATCTCGGTGTCACCATGGAGAAACAAGTAAACTCGATCGTGCAATCGATCAGTTTAAAACAAATCTTAAAACACACTTTTTAAAAATTGCCTACTGTTGTACTCAATTAATCTTCCCATAGGTATGTTGTTCTACTTTTTAACATATTTCTGGTAACCTTTAACGTATTTTTTTATTGTATTTGAAGCATTTTCAATTTCTATTCATATTAGCATTTTCACAGTTTTTACCTCCATATAGCCGCTGTTCTTTGCTGTTGACCATTTATGTGGACCATTTATATACTGCTCATTTTGTGTTTGATATGTTTTATTCCGTTTTGTTCTGCGCCTTGAACAACCTCGCGTGGATATGTGCTCTATATAAATTAGTTTATTATCATTATTATTATGGCTTGTATCCACTGGCAACTAAAAATGTAGTCGTGAACTAGTTCCTACTACCTACTCAATAGAACATGTGCCTCGACCTGGCGGTCAACGGCCGTGGACAGTTGCCTTGATATACAAATCATCACTTGGCCTCCGTTCGCGAAGTTCCAGTACCACAACAACGCGGTTTCCATATAGATATACCAAGGTTCGATCGCCTCCATCTGAACAGATGGTCAGACAACAGTTGATTTCTCAGAGAGTGGCCAACTTCCTCGCTGCCTATGTAAATGACGAGGAGGGAATTGTTCGTTGGTGACCTGAATTTCCATCTCGATGAACCTACAGATAGTCAAGCGCAATGCTTCATGGAATCATTGACATCCTGCGGCCCAAGGCAGCATAATTGTAAACCAACCCATGTTCACGGTCATATCCTAGACGTGGTCATCAGTAGAGATACGGGCAACATCTTGTCGAAGTGACAGTGACGGATCCAGTTATTTTCGCTACAGCCATAAAAGCAGCCTGTGATCACTTCGCATTCAGCTTCAGCACAAATCTGGCTAAGCCTGTCGCTCCTCGCGAACAAGTTCTTCCGGAACTCAGCAAAATGCCATTGATGCTTTCAGGAAAGGGAGGACTTACCGTTCACCTCCGTGCTGCATATCTAGTTCAACACAACTCTTTCTTCACTTCTTGAGAAACACGCAGCACTTCGCCATAAAACGATAACGCTCGGGCCAGACTGTCCGTGGTTTCACGACGAACTGCACGAAGCTAACCACACACGACGTAAACTGGAATGAAAATGGCCGAAGAGTCGCCTAGCTGTAGACCGCTGGACAAATCGGTCGTGCCCCCCCCAAAAAAAAATACTACATAGCTGTGAAATCCCAAGTATATTCAGCAACTTCTCTAATGATAAGTTTGACACAATCCGCAGTCACCTCGATAGAGATGGCGAGCAACCTAGCTACATCCGATCAGAGACCAATGCGGCATACTCGACAGATTACCTTTCGATCATTCGTGCCCGCGAGTGAAGCGGAGGTGAAATCTATTCTCTCGAACTCACCTACGAAGGCGTGTGGATTCGATCACATGCAGACGTGGTTGCTCAAGGCATGTGTCAATGAACTGCTCCCAATAATCATGCTATTATCGATGCCTTTCTATCGGCTGGTCATGTCCAAGATGATTTCAAGTGTGCACAGATCAGACCTTATCTAAACAAGCCTGGGCTAGAACAGAACATACTAGGTAACTTCTTTACCTCTCGAAATTACTGGATCGCGATTGCAAATAATTTGTGACCACCGGTAACCATTGCTTCGAGCCAGTTGTCTCAAAGCATGGTGTGTCCCAAGGTTCAGTCTTATGTTCCAAGATCTATAGCATGTTCATCGCACCTCTTGGCGAGCATATTAGATCACATCGACTCAGCTACCACTTTCAGTGAGATGATACACGATATATGCGTCATTTAAACCTAAATAAAGGAGCATGCTCACGAGGCGAGTCAACTCGCCGTGAAGTGGAATGTGTAATTGGCAAGATGAATGGATGCTTAACAACAAGCTGAAACTGAATAAGGAAACTCTGTGTAGAGTTTGACCCTCTCCAAACATGTCTGACCAAATCACATGCGTCTCCGGATCAGCATACAAGCACCTCCGAGATACTGGTAGCATAGGACGCTTTCCTACTGATTAAACATGTCTGACCAAATCACATGCGTCTCCGGATCAGCATACAAGCACCTCCGAGATACTGGTAGCATAGGACGCTTTCCTACTGATTACGCAACCAAAATTACGTAACAAATTACGTTAACCCCGCATCTGTACTACGGCAACTCTTTGCTGATTGGAGCACCACAATCATCCCTGGAAAGAATGCTAAGTGTGAAAAAATACTGAAGCTCGCATAATCACGAGGAAGTCGCGGTATTTACATATTACACCCGTTTTGAACGATCCTTACTGGCTCCCTATAAGACGGTGCATAGAGTTTCAAGGTACTGTACATCATACCAGCCTTTTCGTTCAGCAACACCCGCTCCCCTAACCGACAGCTAACAGTGTACAACCTCAGAAGAGCATTGTGATCCGCAAACTTTTAATCTCCAACTGTTTCTTACTCGTTATCTTTTATTTACAACAGCTTTTTCTATATTCCTTTCTCGCTTCTCTGTGGTCCTATCCATTTCATATTCATGCTACCCCCTCTGGTGCCTCCAAGATCTTTTCTGTACTGGCAGTTTTTTTTTTTTTTATAGTGTGCTTTATTAATATTTTTTTCACCGATACATGCCACATTTACTTGCCACGGTGTTGTGTAATTCTATTTTTTGAAGCGCTTTTTGACGCATTGTCTTGGTTTTTTTTTTTATGAAAAGTGCGCATGATAATGATAACAATACTCATGATATTATTAACAATAAATCCCATACTGTCAGGACACGGGAGGCAGATCGCCAAGTTGGGCAGTCGAAAGCAATTCGGGCAAAGCAGCGAGTGGATTGGCCAGGTGGTCTTCCAAGCATGTATTCCAACGAGTTTTGAGTGATGGTAGATGATCGATGGATTGATTGATTGAGCAAGCGAGTGTGCCTAATCAATCAGACCGTCTCACGCAGAGAATAAATCCCACCTCACCACAGGTGGGTTATTTATTTTGTAGACGGGATGGAACTACCCGTACTGGATTGAGAATACAACTACCTAAAATAGGTTGAATTATCACCGGTATAGGATTCCTATTTCGATGGTTGTAGGGACACCTATAGTACTGAAATGAGAATACACTTTCTGAGAAATCGGCAGAGGGGAAAATAAAAGAATGGGAAGAATGTGTCACACTGTGTCCACGTACAGTCGAAACAAGAAGGGATTAGCAGGATCAGCACACATATTTACCGTCCACGTGCCGCTCCCCAAATCGAGACGAAAACGCTCGTGTTCTTCTCTGACTCCATATATAACTGAAATAGAAGTGGGATAAGTGGTTTTCAACAATAAAATAACCAGACAAAGCCAGAGAGCTTAGTGTGTCTTGATTGATCCTAACTCGATCAAGCTAAACATTGTCAGCTTACATGCTCAAAGATTCACAATAGGGGATCCATGCCCTTATCATGGAGAACTCAAATACCAAGTGGATGAACTTCATCCTTTCAGGTGAGGTCTTTTTTTCATCCCATTTTCTTTCTTTTCCCCAAAATTCAAAAATTAAAAAACAGGGGGAAAAAAAAGAAAAAACTAAAAATTAAAAAATTGAATTTAAAAAAAAAATCCTCCAATTCATCATACGTAATATCTCGTTTTCTGCGTGGGATATCCTTGTCCAGCATTATAAGATTGAAAATAACAACAAAAGTTAGTAATGTGCGGATTGTGCTCTCTCAGTTTTGACTACTGATAAATAGAGTATTTCATGTGCAATATTTTAAAAAAATGTACGGGTGCCTCATGAAATCCTTATAACCAAAGAAACCGTTCCAATTTGGAATACAAAGTGCCTCTTGAAGAACGTATGTTCTATGTCAGTATAAACCCTGAGGTAACCGGGCATCCTGAAATAAAGTTCCAGTGATTCCTCACATATAACAATGTTTGTTTTTTTTGTGTGTGTATTTCTCGCCAAACTCGATGAACGAGTCAATTTAGTACACATACCTAGACGATGAATGAGTAAATGTATAACCGAGCCATGCCTTATAGACGCTGTCTATAAAGCCATGTCAGTATTGAGCAGGTCGATTACATTTGAACAAACGGAAATCGCCTTGGTTGCGTTTCCGTATCCACACGTATCATCTTTATAATTTTATCCTTCCACCAAAGTACATTGCAACTTGAAATAATGCTCTCCAGATGGATTAACAACAAACGTCCCCGTTCCCCCCAATTCCAGAGTTTGTGGGAAAAAATAACATATTTAAGGAACCCATTAGGTTGATTTGACAGGATCAAGAAAAGTAAAACTAGTTGCACGAGAGCTTCAAAGGGGGAATGTTCCGACTTGAAATTAGTATATTTAACGCATTCATCCACACTTTGAGTAGAAGGTTCTAACCCGTGTGGTAAATTCTGGACCGAAATTGAAAGCTGCCAATTTTCAGGGAGGTCTCGGAACAAGGCTATTATATACTTAAGTTAAATTATCATTATTTCGCACTAAAAACAAGAGTTCAATAGAAAGCTGCATAAACCGAATTTAACTTGATCCAAACCCGGTATTCTGGATCTATTGTGTTAAAAAGTGTACGGGACTATGGGACCTCTATGGGGACCACTATTGCACCCAATACAATAGGGTGTTAATTAACAGCGGAATTGGCCTCTAAACTATCGATATTTCAAAAATTCCATTTTCCAGTAACTGACCCCCGGCTTACCGAGAAAATATGGTACTTGTACTTCCCATGAGGCAGCTGCATACTGAATGTCACCCGGGTCGGGCATTCTGGAATAATCGTATTTACAAGGTTCCCGGATTTTGACATCTCTCGACCTCATATGAACTTTGCCCTGACTCCAAAACAATAGGATTCATGTATTAAAATATACTAATTACTAATTATAGGAATCCACATAACAAGTATGACCTTTGACCATCGAAGTGGGATCGAGCAAGCTAGAATTTGGCGAATTATTTATTTTCCACAATGTGTCCAGTTTTTCCCGAACTGACCCCCGGTCTCCACCAAAAACAACAGTTTCTCTTGTACTATTTATGAGAAAAGCTGCGCATACCGAATTTCAACCTGATCACACCAAGCCAAATCTTGACTCCTCGTGTTAAACAAGGTTTTTGTCTTTTGACATCTCTGACTTCAGATTACCTATTTACCTGACCCAAACACAATGAGGAATATGTGTCATTATGGGTAACTCAAATACCGGAGTATGAGCTTGAACCATCAGGTGGGATGGAGTTATTGTGTTGAGAGCTGACATTTGCAAAATTATATTTTGATTAGTTAGATCGCTCTTGATGAGGGGAAGCTATTAGAGTCTTAGATCATACTAAGCATACTAATTCCGTATTCCTGCCTTGGCCTTCAGTGACCTCAGGTGGCCTCGGACCTGCTGACAAACCGATGGTTCATGTACCCATCATGGAAAACACAATCCAAATGGGAGCTTCATCTATCTAAAGGGGTTGCGTCATCGTGTTCACAAGTTTGTTTGTTTTTCCTACAGAATAATATTTTTGACAAGACACGACCTGATCTATTAGGAAACGACAGGTTTCTTGTACTCCCCGCATAGAAAGTTATATACCAAATTTCAGCTCTTGGCAAAATCAACAACTCTGGACTTCTTTGGAAGTGAACTCAGATGCGTGGACCAGACCCCCAACAATGGGGTCCATGAACTCATCATGTGGAACACACCAGTTATAGGCTCCATTTATCCAAAAGGGGTCGAGTACTCGTAATTACAAGATTATTCCAGCGGAAATGACAATTTTACACAGATTGTCGATTTAAAAAAAAAAGACCCCGATTTATATGAAAAAAAAAACGTCCTGTACTCCCCATATGAGAGGTATGCACAAATTTCAACTTGATCAGACTAACAATTCTGTGTTCCCAAGTTTTCAGACTTCGACCTCGGTGACCTCAGATGACCTATGACCTGATCCAAAACTTTGGGCTCGTGGAAGCATTATGGGGAAACACACATCAGCTCTATCCGTTCGGAGAAGGTCGAGTTATCGAGAGAGAGAGAGGGGGAGAGAGAGAGGGCGGGGGGGGGGGGGGGGGGGGAGGGGGGAGAGAGAGAGGGGGGAGGAAGGGGAGAAGAGAAAGATGGATAGATGGATGGATGGATAGAAGACATGGGCATCACAATAGCTCAGCCAGCATAGCTGGTTGAGCTAAAAAAATGACAACCTTTCAAAAGTTTGCATAATTCTTGCAAATTAGACGTCTCAATAGCATATTCACGCGAATCTAATCAGTTCATCTTTCTTATTTCCTGCAACAATATGTGCCTAATGTCCCTGATTACCATACCTAATCAGTCACATTTGTGCTCCAAATCTAATCAGATCGTGATTCACAGAACCCCAATACTACTCACGAACTCCAACAGAATCATCTTACGTTAGGAAATCCTGCTACTACGAAAGTGTGACAACACTCACATTCACACAACACAGACCTAAACACGGCCCCCGGAGTGATCTGTTGTTTCTCTTCTGGAGAAAAAAACAGAAACCAAATTCCCATTATTTGAGCAAAAACTTACCGGTAATGTTCCTTTCCTGCAACGCCAATGGTATATCAATGTCTCGATGTGCGAGGGGGGAAGTCCCCAATAAACTTCAAACCTGGGGAAATAATTATCACAGTAGAACACACTGCCGTTTATGTAGAGTCCTGCATATTCAAAACTTCATTTTCTTCACAATGATCACCGTGAATAAATTTACCATGTGTGTGATATTTAACCTATACCTACACAGTGAAGAAATTACAACAGTAGGCGATTTTCATATCGTCGTCAATGATGTGCATTCCTTGCAAATCTATATGTTCACTAATGAGATGTATATTCGAGAACTTCTCATCTTGTTGCTGACTTCTTACCCACTTGGCCATTCCAATAATTCTGAAATCTAAATGACCGTAAAACGCTCTGTTTGGTATATTGTTAGTGTGAAAAAAAAAAATTTAGTTTTTAGTATTGCGATGACAGTTTCATCCAACTTCAAGGGAAATATTCCCACCACCACCTCGTGACCAAATGCTTCATCCTCAATATGTCGCTAAATAGTGGAACCAATGCATTCACCCGATAAATATTCCGAGTAGCCCCCTCGAAAAACATCTGTCCATGTACTTTAACTTAAATTCAAAGAGAGTGTTTTTAACTTTTCTTCACCTAATGACAGTTGGACCAAGTCTCAATGATTTTTGAACTAGTCCTCATTTTGGAAAGCTAAGCAACTTTCAACATCACCTGCTCTTAGGCCACCCCAATACCAAGCAAGGGGCGTAGGAACCGGGGGGCTGGAGGGGCGCCAGCCCCAGTGAAAAATTGGAGGGCGGAAGGTCCGAAACCCCTTTTTGATTTTCAAAATAGAATTTGTCATTCATGCTTTTCCCACTTTCCCTCATTTTCAGTCAGATTGCTTGAATTTTACTGCTGGAAGTCCAAATTTTCGAATCAATACTCACAAATATGGGCAAAAATTTCGCGCCGCAATCGTGAACTTATATCGTTGCTGTATTGTTGAAAGTATGATATGCGAGCTATTTTTTCTCAGACTAGTTCTCACGGTGTCTGATATTTTACAAAAATAGTGTCCTAGAAATCTGCTGAAGGGCGTGGGACTAGGATAAGGAGGAAAGCGGACCGCCCTCCCAGGCTCGCCATTTCGGAGCCAAAGCAGTTTACCAGCATGGTTCAAAATGAAATGAAACGCCGAAAATAGATATGAAAAAAAAAAAACGTTCTAGTTTTTGAAATAAAATATCACCGAATTGAGCAAAGGCTTTGGCGCGCGAAGCGTATTTTATGTACCGCACCCGTAAACTGCAATGAAATTCGAGCGCCTTGATGATATTGGGCAATCTTTTGAGATTTGCGTCGAAACAAACGGGAACGTGGTAAAGGGAAATCATATATACCATGTCATCCAGAATGCAAATAAACGAGTGCCTTGATGCATGGTTCCTGAAAAGTGTGGTTTCGACCAGCTTCCAAAGAAAGACACTTACTGCTACTTCGGTTGCTCAGCACATTTGGCAGAGAAAAAACACAAGATTCAGAGCAGCAAATCGCATCTAGGCCACCGGAAAATGCAGACATTGTCAAAGTGGGGAAAGGTGGGATTGGGCCAGTCCCCAACATGTTCAGAGTTAGGCAAATCCCGGCGAAAATGGAAACTACTGCGTCAGGTGATCAGTTCAGTTTGGCAGAAAAAGATCACAAGATCCAGAATAGCAAATTGGCAAATCGCATTAGTCTACGGACATGTGAAAATGCCAAATTATTTCTGGATGAAGTTTGTGTTTTGGGAGTGAATATGCCACCAAATTGCATCTAAGGCCACGTGAATATGTAAAAAATTCAAAAGTGGGAAAGGGGCGGGATTTGCGGTCCCCTTGAAGGTGAGATTCAGACCAACTTCCAAGAAGGTCCCTTACCCCCCTCGATTTGGCGAAAAAAACTACAAGATTCAGAGCAGCAAATCCCATCTAAGGACATGTGAAAATGCACAATCATTTCTCGAACGATGCTGAGTGTTTTGGAGTGCTATATTGCACCAAATTGCATCTAAGGCCACCAAAAAAATGCAAAAATGCTGAAAATGCAAAAATGTTCTCAAAAGTGGGAGAAGGGGGACTTTGGTGGTCCCTGAAAGGTGAGAATTCGATCAACTCCCAAAGAAGGGAACCCACTGCCCTTGATTGGCAGCAAGCATCACAAGACTTGAAACGGCAATCGCATCTAAAGGAATGCGAAAGCACAAGTATTCTGCAAGAAGTGTGTATCGGAGTCCTTATTGCCACCAAATTGCATCTCAGGCCACCTAAAAATGCAAAAAATTCCCAAAGGGGGTCGGGGGACTTCGACGGTTCCTGAAAGGTGAGAATTAGACCCAACTCCCAAGAAGACGATTACTGCCCTCGATTCGGCAGCAAACATCACAAGATTCAAAGCAGGCAAACAGCATATAAGACATGTGAGAAGGGCACAATTAGTTATGGAAAGAATTGTGTTTCGGCCTTTGCACCAAAATGCATTCAGGGGCACCTGAAAATGCAAAAATTTCCCAAAGTGGGATAGGGGAATTCGGCGGTCCCCGGAAAAGTGAGATTTAGACCAACTCCAAAGAAGGAACTCACTGCCTCAATTTGGCAGAAAAAAACACAAGATTCAGAGCAGCAAATCGCATCTAGGAACATGTGAAATTGCAAAAATATTTCTGGAAGGAAGCAAGTGGTTTGGAGTTCTATAATGCACCAAATTGCATCTCAGGCCACCTAAAAATGCAAAAATTTCCCAAAGTGGGATAGGGGTACTTCGACGTCTAAGGTCATCTGAAATGCAAAAATTCTTCAAAGGGGAGGGGACACCCCTCCCCTTGGAACCCCCCCCCAGTCCGTCATCCAAATCCAGCCCCCCCCCCACTAAAAATTTCGTTCCTACGCCATTGTACAAGTAATAGAGTTCCATTCAGCCACGGGAGATGGAGTTATTGTGTTACCAAGCCAGGATTGGCCAGAATATCGGTGATTCCTTTTTTTTCATTTCTCCCAGAATATACCTCCGTCCACCACAAGAAGAATAAAGTTCAGTTACTACCCATCAGGCTCTGGTTTGGCAAATTAAATTCTGAACGGACTAGGCAAATGTGAGGTGTTCATACTTCATACAAGTAATAAATCAGGCAGCTGGGATTTCTGTATTGTTGAAAAAGAACAGCGAGGGCTTGAGGCAGATTGGATGCGAGGATCGGTGTTGCAGTAATCAAAATGGGAGGTTGCAGTGTTATATGTATTCCAATGATAACTCCACCATCGGAGAGAAGAGATAGACCATGCTGACCAAGTTTGATTTTAGCGAGTGGAAGAATCAAAATATTCTCGCAGTGGAGATGACAAGCTTGGACAGCCACTTCAAATCCACAAAAAACTTGATTGTTAATTGTTAATTGTTTGGATCAGGCATCAAATCTGTTGATCGGGGAGGGAGGATCCTCATAGAAGGTCCTTACCCACTTCATTCGATTCAGTGTTACCGTGATTCACTAAAACGAACCTAAATGTGAAATCAATATTAAAACCTGCATACACTACTGTATCTGTCAATTGCACCAAGGATGAATTCAAACATCGCCCGTCCTGTCCATACTGACTTTGCATCGGGGACTCATTTGCAACCAAAAACTAATTAAAATCAGCCCCTGGGGAGACCATGTTTCAAGACCACAAGTTTCCAAAGCAAACAAACTAGGGTGTTGAAGTATCATTATGCTTTCAGTTAGTTTCATCCCATGTGATACCCATTCGTTCATTTCAATAAGTGTTCTTAGTCAGAATGTGCGTATGCGTGTGTACGTGTTTGTTGCGTGCGTGCGTGCGTGCGTGCGTATGTTTTCATATAAATGAAACGGGTTGGAATGAACCTGAAGTTAACACTAATGATCTTAGAAGTAAACATGTATTATACACACCGAGTTATTCGAATATTTCAATTTAGTGTATGTATCGATGTATAATTATTGCACATAAGCCTTGCTCTTGACATCAAAAAGACCTGAGAATAACCCTCTGTATGCATCGTCTTTCAACGTCGAATATTTCCACCATAATTTATGAAAATCTGCCAATGTCAAGAATGATCCGTGATTCATGCAAATTCACTGTTTTCAATTTTACTGATTTTCACCCCCACGAGTTAAAGTTATAGTATAGGTGACGAGCCGACACACCGAACTTACAGCCAGTGAGACTTCCTGCTAAACCACGTCTCATGATGTCAAGGACATGGCCAAATGATAACCGAAGATATTAAAGAATAATATACTTAAGAACATTCATATAACCAAAACGATCAATTCAATTTCTCCTTAGTTTTGTCAAAGCGTGTTGTATAACTTCGACCACTAAATATTTGCTATCTAAAATTGAAACAGTCCTATTAAATTATTCGTGATATACTAGCAACTACCAATATTCTTTTGTGTCATGTGACAAAACGCTTGCAAATGTTTAAGAAACTGGCAATAATGTGCCACTAAACCAATTCGATACTCAATACTGACCACTCCATGAAGAAATCCCTTTAAAGAATGTTCGTTTCAGCACTACCCGCTAAATTACCCAATGGAGGGGCAGCTCTCACGTTGGGTCTTTGTAATGACTGTTCGCATTTTATGTATCTGGTCATATTCTCTGTCAGAGTTAGTGATTGGGTTACGGAGTAGTCACAGCTTCATCCACGCAAGGCACGCATTGGCCCAAAATGATCTTCGCCCTGAGTTTGCAATAATTCCTTAGGTACCCCCCGCTGGTCATTGATAAGACTGCAAAGGTGTGCGAATATTGGGATCCAATACTAGCAGAGTAACTCAATTATCCAGGAATTATTTTGATATTTACCTCATTCCACTACATTGTACATGACAAATAAGTGTACACAAATGCTCGACGGTCCCTCGTCATGTAAATATTCCCCGATATACGATCTTTTTCGCTTGATAGAGAGCCTTGCAAGCCATCGTTTGATGATATTCCCCTTCGTTGTCGCTAGGCTTCACATCAATCTTATATGTTTCGGAGCAATACCTTTTGTATGATCTAGGAACAAAATGTAACGACATTACCACACACTGGAGTTTACGCCTCACGAAATAATATTGGTTGATTAACGATTTACTTTCATTACACATGTACTTTAGCCCATACTACATACTGCCACTACATTCCTCATTATTATGTAGGGTCGAGTAAGACCGCACATTGTTGCATCCATCATAATTCAACCCAAAATGCAATAACAGCCTGTTTGCAGTGATTTGAAACTTTGAACTCAAATTGATTGGTTACGGTTGGCTAGGTGCAGGCTAAGTGAAACCACGACCACTCTGAGTAGTAGGAGTCCATTTTAATACGCATCTTTTATTTTATTTTAGATATAATCAACCAAAATAATCCTCGCTTTAGCACTACTTGGGTAAAGTCTCACTCGAACGGAGATGAAATAAAAATGCCTTAGTCTGATTATACTTTTTGCGAAACCGGTATCATCTTGGCTAAAGGATTGTTAAAAAATTCCGCTGGTAATAGCTTTGGAGACGGTAGGCTCGAAGTTCGCAGCAGGTGGCCACTTCATCTATTCCTACCGCCGAAACACAACTCCTTTCCTCTAAATAAAGTCCGTGGGAGGGTACAACAGTTCCAAGCGCAGACGAACAAATACGATCTACTAAGTACGTCCCGTACGTAGAGTTGCACAAACGATCTTTTCGAACATAATATTTGCAAGATCACGAGCGTGAGAGATCGCCCTCCATCGTAATGGCCTACAGATCCGCGCAACGCTGACTATATAGGGTTGTCCCAATACCAATTTCAGCTCTGATGTTTGCATGATCGTGAATAACTCATCAAAACCGAACAACACATAAATGAGTCCGCTCACTCGTGAGGTGCGCTGGAGGGAACTCCCGTGTACTTCTACCGTTTAAGAGTGTATATTCCGATGATTTCCGATCCTTGGCTTCATACAACACCACCTCATTTATTTGATTATATCTTGTGTATGCCCATTGCGCGTTTCAGAATGCACCCCACCCCTCCATAAATATGTGACATCTGCCTGCCTGAGTGTTGAATTCTTAATTAGCACAAATACGAACAGTTGCTGAGAATAGAGCACTCAATTTTGTTTTTGACTTAGCAAAAGAGTTGACCTATGGGGTGGGGGGAAAGGTAACACTAACCACACACACACACACCGTTACCATAGAGACAACGCTACTGGCCAGGTCTAAATCACCATTCGGTAACAGCCGAGCGAAATACTAGTGGGTAGGAACATACAGCACCAACTAATTGACAGAGTGCTTCAATGGATTACCAGAGCATATGCCATATGACACAAGGAACTACCAACATTTGCATAGTATTTTTCGCTACTACGTAATTTCATACAGCATGCATACAGTGCTGCAATCTAAGGTGAATGTAACAATAGCTATATATTTCAGGACATAGACTGTATTGCTTAGAAAAGGATATATAGGTTACTATTGAACTCGAAAATTACCATATATTGGAGTCGGCGGTGCAAACTGCCCCCGAACGACATTCCAGCGTACATTCGGGGCGAATGACCATTTTCCCACACAGTCGCGGGTGAGATAATTCTCATAAACTATTTGCAGATCTCCTATTTGCTTATCATACGGGAAGACTCGTCTTCATTTCAGCACGTAACGATTTATCCGAGATACAGACCTTTCCTGAAAATGTTACGACTGAGGAAACCACACATTCACGGTAGCCTCTGCTTAACACCATTATGAACCTTTGAGAATCGAAATCACGTTTGACATGGCCTTTCGAATCACTGGAACCACGCCGCTCTTCATATTTCCGAGCATGTCAACATTTTAAGTTTTCCAGGTTTTCAATCTGGCTCCTTCAACTGCTGTTCAAGCGTGCAATATCGCGTTCTTCGCATCTTCACTGACTCATTGTTGAGCATATGTTCCTCAAAGTTCTGCTTAATTGCTCTCCGCGCTCTTACCACTGCTCCCCATCTTACATCAAAGAGTATCGCTTCCCCATCGACCCTGTAAGTGTTGCCATACTCCTGACACAACATCCCTTTTTGTTTCCACCTCGTTGTAAGCAATCCGTACAAAGTCAAGGTCTTACTCTTTTTTCTCGGGCTTTTACGATGCCCTGTAGTTCTTCACGTAGTTTGTATTGTTAAGCGCTTCAGATCGTTGCTCCTTCATTGCGAATTATATTAAGCACTATATCGATTCTTCATTTATTATATATGATTCATATAATCTGACTGAGTTTAACTGCAAATTTTTTTTTTTCAGTACTAGCTCCTCGATGCTCTCGAACTCACTTTGACCCTGTTAGCGGCTTTTTGAGCTCAAATGCCTCCTGGAGTTGTTCTTCGTTACCGTACTGTTAAATTTTCAGGCAATGCCCTTTGGAAAAAGTCTAAAAATATCCCCTTCTACCTTGCTCATGTTGCTTTATCAGGCTCTGCACTATAACTATGACTAGAGGGTTCACAGAGAATAGGCTCTCGTATATGCTGTCCTTCTGAATATGTATCAATCATGTCTACCTTAATCCGATCCAGAAAGCCGAAAACTAGGTGATTTCCGTATTGTCCTTATGTGTTGACGTCAGATGACTTTTTGGCTAGTTCCGAACAGACGAAAGCATGCACTCTTTATGGGGAACCGCTAAAAATATCACATTAGCCATCTGGTGAGTCATTGATCGTGTTCACAAGCCAATATTGGCGGATATATCACTCCTATACAATGTTTTGAGTTCTTGTCAGCACTGCTTGTAGGGAAGCATACACACGGGTCACAAGGGTAACAGACTTTGCCTCCAGATGACCTTTTGAACCTGAACTTATGGATCCACATCTTTGTCTTTGCATCTTAATAGGTCATCCACACCCCCGAGTTTGAGCTCGATTCATCCGAGTGAGGCCGAAGTTATCGTGTTCACTAGCCAACAATGGCTGAAATAATAATTGTCACAATCTCTCATCTCCGCTTTTTTTACCAAGCATGACCCCTTGATCTACACACCAAATCATATTCTCCAAGACCCTACAACTCCAGGGCCTAACCTACTCAATAAGGGGACTTCATAACCAGGTAATCTTTGGTCCTTCCAGGTGTCTGCGAAGCCGAGTCCAGCCCAATTCTTTTTGTTTAGTGTTTTTTTTCTTGAATCCCCACGTTCATAACAAAAACAGGTCCCAGTCACACCAAAAAACAATGGTTCTCATAAGTTCCTGCAATGGTGCATGTGTTATCCAGAGGAAAGCTAACATCCCTAATTAAAAACTTGATTTGGCCACGATTTCTGGAACAATCGTGCTTGGAAGATATTCAAACTTTTGACCACCCTGACCTTGGATCGGACTCCCAAAACACAGGATCATGTACTCAGTGGAGAATGAATAGTCTAAAATGCTTTACCACATGTCCCATCTGATCGGACCGACATTTTGGACATATCGTTGAACAAAATGTAGAACGTGGCCTCTGTTGATCTCAATGACCTTTGACTGACAACATGTCAGCTTCCAGGATTATTTCTTTATTGTTAACATTTAAATTGGTTCACTGTCGTATATGGATACTCAACGGTTTATGCTGACCGCTCGAACATATCATTCTCTTTATTATAGAGAAAATGTTCCGTTTATCCCTTAGTGACTGAACAATGAAATACCTCATACCTATTCATGATGCTCGCGGTCACTGCCTTCTTGAGCATTAATTTGGAAGGTGAAACTGTCGCTGCTGATGCAGACTTCCCGGGACCACGAATTTACTTCCCGTGGGTTCTTTTTTTCCTAATTGATATGAGCCATATAATAGTGAATGGCCTGAAGTGTCAATATTGGTCAGTTTAATGAAGCTCTAATCATTAGCTTTATAATTTTATTTCTGCAGTAAACTATCAGGGACGTCGCTACTGGGTATGGCGGCGTGTTGGCACGTATACCCAATTGTGTCGAGGTTAGGAACATTTTTTTTTTTTTTTTATTCCAATCACTTTTTCGGAAGACAGATTTGCATAATTCACCTCAATCTAGATAAGTTTCATACTCTTTAAAAAGTGTTCCTTTTTCTTGAGGAATTCCAATTGCCTGCCACAATCTGTGAGATAAACATATTTCTCGTGTTTTAGATCAGTTTGGCAAGATTTTGCATTGCGCCCCGAAGGCGCTGTTGGTACCAGCTTTCAATTGAAAAATGCAACTAGCGACACCAAACCGCACAAATGTCCTAAGACGAATGTTATATTATGTGATCAGAGGCTCAACATTAGTCAGGCAAAAAAGGCAATTTCAAACGATAGGGTGTGCCTATTGGCCGCTGTTTATGACCTTTGACCTTACTTTCCATTGGGCCAAATATGTCGTAGCAGTCAATGAACATTGTTACTCTCAGTAGGTTAAAATCCATCACAAGAATGACCAATTGAAGGGAAAATGGCATTTCACACATCGACCTATTATTGAACACCTTTAAATGACCTTCATATGGCCAAGATGTCCCAGTTCAGTGGTGAATGTTTGTGTTTTTAATTTGCAAAATTTCGAAATGACTACGAGATGAATCCCCACAAGTTTTCCATTGGTCCCTATTAATACTGCAAAAATGATCATCCAATTTAATACTGAGGCGACTCGGTCGCTTGACTGAAGCCACATGGCCCGGGTCAAGAAAAAAAATAGTAGGAAGGACTGGCAATGTAGTCAGTCTCTGTAAATGTTGGCAAATGCCAGCACACAAATTGGCAAAATGACAAACTCATAGTGACTACCTGCAAATAACATAAGTTGTCCATGTCTTGGAACAAAAAAAAATGAGGGAGAACCCCACATGAGAATGAATGGAAATAATTTATGACCTCCGCTTTAACTTGGATTAAGTATAGATGCAGGATGTTTTCAAATTTTGAATTGGCAGATCCAACCAAGGACTTCCCAGGTCATTTCCAATCCCATGGCCAAGCCTACTACCATAAAACTTGTAGGTCCATTGGCTACTGATCAAGACTACAGACCCAATGCACCTATCAAAACCATAACCTCTCGACCACCCCTTCCAATGCACTGTTTCTGAACCACCTACCCTTTTATATGTACTCAAATAATAATACAACTACCCTGGCTCACTAAGGTGATGATTATTTATGACCAGTCCAAGTTGTCCCTCCCAAGACAATGGCGCTTTTGTGTAGCCAGAGTCAAACAGAAGGTATTCTCGGCTCAGGAAGTTACTAGGCAATGATTACCATGGAGAGAAGGGTGACCCACTTAAGCTGAAAATGGAATGCAAGAGTGGGCTAGAATTGGCTGGTTTAAGGAATGGATATAAGTCACATGAGTCAATATTCATACTGGTACTTAAGTGTGACTGGATGACAAATCATATAGTTATAAGTAAATATGGTACCATTGACACACTGCATAAATTGTGTACATTGTAATTCAACCTGGCCTCGAATGTCTCAGCTCTCATAACTGGTCATTTTAGTTGTGGCAAAATGCTGGCCGACAATAAACTTCCAACTCAAATAATTTTATAATTTTGAAAATATGCACTATTTTAAAATAACATTCAATGACTTTTGATCTTAATCCCTGAACCATTAGTTACTATCATTCTGTGAAACCACTGACAGATTTCCATGGTATCCAATTAACTGTAGAGGAACAAAGCATTTGCAGATTTTTGCAGTTTTCACATGATGTTCATTATGCCCCTTCAACAGCTTTTGACCAAACAGTCTGTAGGTATGGCTACTCCTCATTATGGTCGAATATCACCAGTATGCACTAAATTGGTAGGATGACAAAGCATTTTTGCGTGATGCATCAAGATGGGCCCTTGGGCCAACTGGGCTTTGAGTCCAGAAATCCTGAAACTTCTGGGAGTACGGCTATTAGACCGTCAAATATGACTGAACATCAGCATTCAGCACTTGTAGAGAAGCATTTTGCATGATTTCACATTATGGGCCATATGGCCCATATTGGGCCTCGGGCCAAAGTTCGCAACACCACCAATGAACACAAACCCAAGTAGCATACCCAAAGTGAAAATCAATTGAAACTTTGTTGGGGAGTTATGATTACCAAGTACCATGAATGTGATATTTCATGAAATGAACACCCTCTGTCTAAGTGCTGGCCTCGGATAAGAAAATTCCCTGAAAACCCACAAGTACATCTGTTTTTTACAATAGTATGTCAGCAATGAGCATCAGAATCATAAGAGGAGAAGCTTTTGGCAGAATCCACATGATTACAACCGGGCACACACTGGGCCTTGGGTCCCACTCTTGAGCCCCTGAAGGTACGGCTATTGAACCTCATTGTGACAACATCAGCACTGTGCAACAAAATTTGCAGGAGCATATAAAATTTTGCTGCCTTTCATTATGGGTTCGGGCCCAGAAATCCTGAACATCCCAATAGCCCTTTCCAAGGACCATTACTGGTAACTTTGAAGAAAATCTGGAAGCTTGTGGGAGGCGAAGCATTTTTGAATACCATATGTGTAGAAATTTCATAAAAACAGGCCCAAATAGGACTTGGGACCGAAATTCCTGAATACCTCAAAAGTATGGCTGTTAAGACCATCATTAGGACCATGTCAGCCATGTGCAACCAAAATTCGTAAGAGGAGATGCATTTTACCTAATTTCACATGATGGGCCGGCCCCAGGGCCCAACACTTGTCCCTTGGGGTTCCCTTATCCCTGGCCCGCTGAAGTACGCTCCAGACAAACCTTATGACTGAACAATCAGCACTGTGCAAAGTTCTAAGGAGATCATGATTTCGCGTATTCTATATAATGGGACCCAGGGCCCGACCTTGGCACCTGGACCGGGGAACCTGGACCAAACCTTCCCGAACACACCAGGTACAGCTTGTCAGGAATCATTCATACTGAATGTCAGCACTTTTGCATTGAAATTTGAAAGAGGAGAAGCATTTTGGCATACAGTATTTCCACAGATGGGCCCGATAGTCCCACACTACCCTATGACCTAAACCCCTTTGGGGCATCCTGAGGGACAGTCTATTAGAACATCCGTAATGACTCTCATCGGCACTGTTTAACAAAATTTTGTATGATACAAAAATTTTGCAGTATTGCATATTTGGGACCTAGCGCCCAAATGGCCCCTGGACCCGAAATTCCTAAAACCCCCATGGCCCTCCTACCCAAGGACCATTAATCATGTAACTTTAGAGAACATCAATTGAAGCTTGTGGGAGGAGATGCATTTCAGTACCATTGTGTGAAATTTCATGAATGGGCCAACGGGCACAATTTGACCCTTTGACCGAATTCCTGAACATCCCAAAGGTACCGCTGTTCTACCATCATTATGACTGAAAGTAGAACCCTGGATATGTGATCTGTTTGTGGCAATTTTTGCGTACCCCACTTTTGCGAGCATGGTTCTAACGATTTAACTTTGTTTGAAGAAGAACGGGCACGTGGCAAGCAAAATTGCGACTCGTTCCTCTAGCATGCCCAACGTTTCGCCTGGCTACCCCTGGAACCCCAACAGGTAACCTTTGGTGACCCCTGTACCATGGCTGTTGGCGCATACATCTAGCAATAGCCCTGTATGACTATGGACAAGTGAAAGCACCACGAGAGGAGGTCAGCTAGGAAGACCTTCAGTTCGTGGCCAAGCTCCATAGTGAACCATATAAAATAGTTGGCTATAACTAGTTTGGTAGAAGCTTTTTATTTACTTGATTGGAGAAAATGTGGTTTTGACATCAATATTTGCTCTCCTTCAGAAACGTGCGACCAGACAATGAACAAGGCCCCGCGTAGGCCTGGTTACTTATTTCAAATTTTCGCGGGTGCTACTTGCCAACTGATGGTGGCGCCTCTGCCGATATTTTATATTTACTAGCTCTAGTAATTTATCTTGCAATTCCCGGCCTGGGCTCATGTTATCGTGTCCAGATAGCTTAGGCTTGTTTTGTTACACGCAGGACTAGACGTTTCGATTCCCCATAGCATTCGTTCTGCATCAGCGTCCAGCGCTCGTAGCTATGTCCCAATCGCGGATATATGCTACAAGCAGGGTGCGCGAGTGAGAGGACTTTTCAGGACATTTATAGGAGCCAACTTCCCGTTTGAGATAGATCTCTACAAATTTATTTTCAGGTGGTGCTTCTTAATGAATACTAATGAAACAGCTCATTTCCTCGTACGCCGTATGCAGTTCTTTTGTAATACCTACGTTTTAATTCGATAAGCAACCCGTTTGGTTCGTTTTCAATGAACTGGGCATCTAGACTTTAAATATGACAATCAACAGACTTGGCGTCACTGACGACTGTATATCGATTTGTAATTATACGTTCCCTCAGGATAGTCATGACCTGGGATGTTTCAACTGTCACGCCATTTCCAATCTGGTTCTTGTTTATCTAGGTAAAACTTGTTATTCAAAATACGAGGGCCTGGAACTTCGCAGGTCAGTACAACGAACAGCGAGGAGAACTCCCCGAGTGTTCGACGTTTGATCTTCATTTTATCAAGTAATGGAAGTTGATGGTAATGTCTTCCTCACGGTAACATGTTACTCCATTGTATTAGTAGTTAGGCAGGGGTTTAGGATCGAACTCGTCAACACTATAGCTACTACAGATCGGTATCTGACCAGTCTGACTGAATTTGGTAATGGTAATGGTAATTGTACCGTTTCGATTCATAGACTGACGCGACAGAAATTATCCTCGACCAGTTAATAAAGTCAGTGTCGTGCAAGCAAATGAACTATATAAAGTCGAATTCACTTCGTTAGTCGTGCGTTAAAATCAGATCAGAATACGTTGAAGAAAGGTAGGCAACGATGTAATATCAATGGCCACAATCATAACATCGATCATTCAATTGTCGATGAGTGATTGATAATTATGTCTTAGCCCATGTGCAGGGAGTGTTCTCGGAAGAGGTCTTCTTAGAACACTTCCTCCCACATGTATCCAGGGTGATGATATATATGTAGATATGTATAGTAAACAGTAGTGTGACAAATAAATTAAAGTTGTTCCATCTATTTTAGGGAACACTTCATGCTCAGACATATCTAGAGCAATGATTCAACATTATTTTACAGAACTGGAGAAATGTCCCAATAATCCTGTTTCTATCTGATTTGTCTGATTATAATACGGGTAGACTTGTTGCCAACCATTACGGTAGTATTAGTGTTATAGGATAAGTGGAAATACGAAGTGCATTTGTAAACTTTTAAAAATGGATGTTAAGATTATTTACGAATCAGTAAAAAGCGCACATTGTCTTTCACGTCCAATATTTAAAATTGAAATTTGAAATTTGAAATTTGAAAGAAGATACGCTACCTTTGGGTTCGTCGGGAGCAGGTTTGGTCGGTCCGGCGCTTGCTCCGGCTCAAGAAACAAACCAAAAATCAAGAGTAATTATTCCATCATCGCAATATCGCTTGCTGGATCAGAAACGCCCCCTCCGAAAAAACAAAACAACAACAATGATAATACAATGACAACTGACATTGTTTGACAAAGCAGGCATTTCAACGATCATAATCACTCTGAACATGTGTGCACGTGTTTTGATATCCGCTGAAATGAAGGCTATATTGAAGAGGGCTCAGGCAATTAACACCTATCAACCAACCCCCGGGGGATGGCTGCCCTTTTCTAAGCCCTGATCATGATGCCCTGAACTTCCTAATATGGCTCGGCTCCCGTTTTTTAAGGTCTAATAGAGCAACTAAATTTAAATACTTTTTCTTGACCGTCTCGGGAATACGACAGACATTTTGTACCCCCCCCCCCCTCATCAGGTGGGCCCGCCTCAAATATAATAGAGGAAACCTCCATATTTTCCAGTATTCCAGCAAACATATATGTCAATTGCCGATTATCCATATCGCGTGTTCACGCATGTATATATCATTTTGAAGATGCAGCTAGGGTAGCGTGACGCACCTGATATTTTCAATTTCGCCAGATGTTCGTCGATAAAAATAAAAACGATATCAGCAGCAACTTTAACGTGGATACAGAAGCGTGTATATACTTAACATAATGCCCACTCGATAGTATGAATAGATGAATACTCACGGTAAGTGTTCACTGATGGCGAGGTATGACGTGTTATCCGGGGTATGACGTGTATATTGTTCCCTGCAAACATCGTACACTAATTATTTGATCCAGAAAATATTTTACCCTGTTTGCTTTGGTATAATAATCAGTTCGGGTGATTCTTAACAAATTTCACAATTCATCATTGGAGATTAATTAGCAGCTTATCTGTGCCCCCCCCCCCCTCTCTCTCTCTCTATCCTTGTTTAATCTCGCTAATCGCTCATTGATTGATAATCCATTTTCCTAACTATCATATTCCAGCTGGTACAGGGTTTTCAGATTCACCCATTTTCTTGTTCCTCTACTTCCTTTGCTGTTCGTGTGGCAATTAAGTGCCATGTATACGTTACTTATTTTATATTCATCAGATGTGTTCTGCTTCGTTGCTTTTCTTTTTACGAGAGAAGCATGAAATAGGGTATAAGCTTGAATTGGGCAGCTTTCGCCAATACAAAGCCAAATGGACTTTGGTTGATACACTCCTCGACCTCAATATATCACTTGAGTGAGACTAAATCGACATACTTCCATCAAGTTCCTCCGTACACAATAATCATCTACTATACAGCGCGACGATGGGTGTTCGGTCTACCACAGTCACGACAAGAGGCGACTAATATCACAATGCACATTTGGCTATCGATTGTGTTTTGTTTCTCTTCGAGAATTGCTGTAAACCCCGGTGGTTTGGCACAATGCTGCTTGCGCCACAGGCACTATATCGCCTTCATTTCTGTGGTAGCTCAATGTCCCCTAGGAGAATAGGTTGTCTCTACTTTTCTGCGACGCAGGAGTCTTCTTTCCGTAAAACTTTTTCGCGATTCGCTCGTGCGGTGCTCCGCTTGATGCTTATGTGCGCGTGCGTTCAGGAATGCCGAGAAATGCTGAGGTCCGAATGTCCGGTCTCAATGTTCAGTTGGTTGAACTTGGCTCGTCTTCCCCATTCATCATTTATTATAACCACATTTCAACTCGCTAAACTTCGCCCACGCTGACGGGTACTTAGCTATAGATTTAGCGTGTATTGTGTGCGTGGTGACCTAATGGTTCACAGAAGTCGAGCTGTAACTCAGTGGTTGTGGGTTCGAACCACGTTCACCCTTGAGCAAGGTACTTCATTCCGCTTTATTCACTCTACTCAGGTGCAAGGCGGTTCCCTGTAATCACTTGTATAGTGTTGCGGCTGCATTGTTCCAAGGAGACAAGGTGAATTGGCAACGCTGGCTGAACGAATAGTAAATGTCTGCTCTCCGTAAAGATTAAAGAATCCCTACTTCGCATTTAGGTCGGAACAGAAAAATGATAAAAAGTTTAGCTCATTAGAGAGGAAATAGTATTTTCCTTTATACAAGATCTGGGTCTTCCGGAAGCTATCATATGTTCAAAGGAGGAGATTGCAACTTACTGATGTGTAACTAATAGAAGAGGTGCCTGTGAGAAATCACGAATTGACTGTGAAGTGTAAGGCAGTAGGACGCAGACAATTTAAAAAAAGAAATCTTTCCAGAGGACACTGCACGTCGGAATTATCAAAGCCACTACATTTACATTTCAAGTCACTGGAGACAGGTCAGGATACCGGAAGACCCCACACAATCATTGGTAATACAAAGGGAGACTCTGATGTATCCGCATTAAATCGTAACCCATACATCAGTTCCTGGGAGATTGTGAAGCGTTTGGCTGAGAGATGCGGTAAGAAGCACTTTCCCCCCCAAAGAAAGAAAACAAAGGGCTACTAGACATCCATCATGGCTTCAGGAGAGAATAATCGTGTTAACAAAGCATGTTGAATTACTGGTTATCAATTATATAGGAAGAGAAGTTCCAGGTGATGTACCTATTTGAATCTTCAGAAGGCTTCCGATACTGTACCACACAGACCAAGATTACCGAAGTCTTATTGATGGCTTGATACTGCAATTGATAAAAGAGAGGCTGGGAAATCGGAATAGTGATTAGTTCCAAATGGCACGGGTCAAGTTTGACAATTTTACAAAGCTCTAGTGCAATATCATGGCCTTGAACTTCACTATTTTAAATGTACAAAACGGACTTGGTTGGCGCTTCAAGATCAGTACATTCGCATAGACGACACCGATTGATGGCGTGGTTCAGGAAGGTGGCGAAAATCGTGTAAATTCAATTCCTCAGTTATGGAATCAAATTGCAACAGCACAGCTACATCTGAACGAACATAAATGAAATAACAGAAAGGGACGAAGATGGTGTATGTAAATTGTTCGAATGGATTCAGCAGGCAAATGTCGGTGCAACGAATTGAAGCCACCTGTATCACACGGGGTAACATAAATGGAACTTAACTTATTTGATGAAAAGGGTGGGTCTTGTTTGTACGAATCTCTTGTACGACGACATCTAATTTCAACAGAATCTAGAAATTATGAAACACCATTGCAGGAAGACAGGTATATAATGAACAAGGCGATTGCCCCAGTGTCTCGCCTGGTTGCTGGATGAGTTGGTTTCTTTCTATTCTCCACCATGCAAAAACTTACCAGGCATTAACACGTGGCTGTTCCAGATTTTTTGAAAGCATTCAACAGAAACATCCTTACTAATCAGTGACCAATTCAAATCATAATGACTGATTATTGACAATGTCTACTAAAGTAGTATACAGTTTGTGGAAATGTGATTGAAATTGTCTATACATTCCATGGGAATCCAACAAACTTGCACATTTGCATGATGAAGCGAATTCTATTACACACTGAATTAACCACCAGTGACTCGAGTCAATGTTAAAATATTTGGGAACTCAAAGTAATACCATACGCATCAATCTTCATAAAAATCTAACAAACTTCGAAATTTGGAATAAACTATGCAAAATGCACACTCTGATACCTCAATTCTGAGTAAAAAATGTTGGAGGAGACGGTAGAGGTAAGCCATACTACAAATGTTCGTGAGAATCCGGCAAACTTTGAAATTATGCATAAATTAGGCAATTTAGTCAAGTTGACTGACCTCCAGTGATCCTGAAGCCATGATGAAAGGGTTCGGAACTAAAGGTAAACCATACCCACCAGGTTTCATGAGAATCCAACCAACTCAAGAATTTGCGATATTAATGCAAATTAGACACATTGATTTACCTTCATTGACCCGGAATCTTCGTTAAAAATTTTTGGGACTGAATGTAGATCATATATTCCAAGTTTCGTGACAATCAAACAAACAATTTCGCATAAATTATGCAAATTATACGACTTACTTGCAATATTTTACACTGAAAATCTAATCAGCAGGTTCATCTTACTTAATCCCTGCACCTAAGTGCCAAACCAGTCAACCTTATCACCAGACACGCATCTTGCTAACGATCCTAAACAATGGATTCATAAATAGGCTATTCCCACCTACTTAGTGACTGTTGCCCCCCCAACATGAATTCAGATCGTGTTCACCCAACCCGGATACTACGTATACAATTTCATCGAAATCCGTCTTACCGTTTCGGAGAATTCCTGCTAGCGAGAAAGTGGGACACCATACATATCCTACATACATACATACATACATACATACATACATACATACATACATACATACATACACACACGACAAAATGATCGCTAAGTCTCTTACTGAACTTTGTTCAGGCCGAGACGAAAACTGAACACATTAAGAATGAGAACTGGAATGGGGACAAGGGCCACTAGACCTATGATGGAGTGTCAATCTCTCAAGAGCTTCACTGGCGACGATACGAGGGTGGCCATCCAGGAAAATCCATTTCTTATAATACGCAGTGCGCGTGGTTCATCAATTTACTAATAGGAGAACCACTTTGTCTGGACTCGGGGCCTCATGGCTCATCGTTATGCCACTTACAGTGTTCGTTGAGGCTCTGAGAATATATTGTCTTGGTCGATGGAATTTGGCTACGCCACTGCATGATGTTGTTCCCATCCTATGACCGCTACACTACTACTATGTGTAATGCTGGTAATGAGTGAATCGTGATATACCTACTCAATGGAATATGGAACTGTGTCACCTCTTACTTTTCATCTCTGTACATGCACACCGGTTTTTTTTTTTTTTGTTTTTTTTATTTTTAGTCGCAACAAAAATTCCAAATAGGCCTCTGTATATATGTCACTTTCAGGTGCCCAGCACGTAATTGGATACTGGAACAGCGCATTTATTTTTTGCTATCCATCTTAACCATTGCCTCCTACTTCCAACAAATATGAGCGTTCTATCTGAACTGCTTGCCGACTAGCCTTGTTTTATATTGTCCTGAGGACACAGTCTGACCGAGTTATGGTCACAGGAATCCTCATTTTCTTCACTGTGCCATGGTTCACGTAATCTCTTGCTGATAAGGACCAGGAATGATTATTTTTCAGTCAGGTCTTTTCAGTGAGACTGGATCATATGCAGTCACTGGAGTGTATGCGAGTGTGGGTGTGTGTATGTGAACGCTCCTTTGATCACGATATATAGATATGGCATCTTCCATCAAGTCCAACATAAACAAGTAAATTGCGCCATACAAGGAAGTGTTGAAAAGCTAGTGAGTACGATGACTGTTCAACAAACGTGTTTCTGTAGAGAAACTCATACTCGGAATGGAGGGTTACTTTTTGTAGTGAGTAATGATCATAGTGTTTTGGGGTTAAGGTCCAATTCAGCAAAGGTGGACAGGGAGTTAAAGTCTGAAATGATTAGGAGCACACAACTGTGCCCACAACGAAATCATGTGGATAATTCATACTCACTCAGGGTTGCCAATGGACGTGGATGGTTCTTCTGGTATGAAGTCATGTACCAGGTAACAAAGGTCAACGAAGGTGAATGGCTGCTGTGAAAAGTGTGTGAGCATAAGAGCAAATAACTGTCCAATTGATGTATAGAGAGCTCATATTTGGAAAGAGGGCTGGGTTTGCTAAAGTCAAGGACGGCGATTCTTGGGGGACGGGGGGGACCCCCCAATATTTGGTGAGGGGGACGCAATAAAAAATTCTCTCCCCCTCCCCCGATCTGGGCCCGACTGCTAGATCGTGAGACGTTGTCGACCCCCATATCAGCAGATACCGTGTTCAAAAAATGCATAAGAACCTAAATGTATTAAGTTGAGAGTGAATTCTGCTGCTCCATTTTCACGTTTTTGCGCGCGACGCGCCGGGGTATTTATGTAATACGATGTGTGCACAAATCATGTGCATTGTGCAGGACATCTGATGTTCCTAAACAGAAAATGCCTGCCTGAATGAAAGTTTTCTCTGGCGTTGTTCTTAATAATCAATGGAAAGAAGGTTCTCCTTCAATCCCTATCGTGTGTCACGAGACTGGCTTTACCAGCTTTGTATGTTGCTCCTTCATTGGACGTTGTCGCCTGCTGCTAGGAGACGAGATGTTTAAATAACTACAAACGCTTATCGTCGAGGTCGACGGGGTTGAGGAGACCAGAAGTAGGCTTCCCACATGGCGGGATCTGTGATTTTTATCCTTGCCGAAGGCAACAGGAATCTATGCAGTCATGCACAGTGTGGTATGTGTGTTGTGTGTTTGACACCACTTGTAAGCCGATTTATCTAACGTAAGCCAAACTGGTATCACGTCAAATGAGGTATTGGGTTGCAACAATGGGGGATGACCCACCTTGTTTTGGGTGCCCGGTCAAGTTCATTAAAAGTCACAAGAGGGCAAAGTATGAAAACGTTGTCCGCACGGATCTAGCGAACGACGAGTATCTATCAATTCAAATTGGGTATATGGGTAGCATGTATGGTGAGGAATAACCATTGTGTTGTGGGTTCAGTGTGTTCAAGGTCATTCAAGGTCACCATAGGAAATCGTAATATATCTCGGCAACGAAAATTTGGAGGACTGTCGTCCATGGAAAGTTTTGTTAGTCTGGGTGTGTGAAATACATCTGGTGACCGACTTGTGACCCTTTTGACCTCAGTGACATTTGACCACGTGATTTGCATGCATTTGTGATGGCCAGAAAAGGCAAGGACACACCATACTTCGATACTCTTATACAAGCTATCTCAATGAATGTGAAAGGTTAAGACAGCTGAAAACACTGAAATGTGGATAACTTTGGCATTTGACTTGCTCTCAGCTGATATCTAATGAATGCAGTATCTATTAAGTTCAAACAGGTGTTGGATTGTGAACATGATGAAGATGAACCCCTATTGTTTGGTTATGGGTCAAGGGTAATTCAAGGTCACAATAGGAAATCTTATATCTATGCAACGATTCTGTACAGAGGAGAACAAGCATATAGCCCCAAAAACCAATATTTCCCCCAGTTGAAGACCGTAACAAATTCTTGAATTGTCAAATTTTATTGTTATCTGATATTTGTGCGTTTGGACTAGCTCAGTGCCAAGCTATATGTACGACGTACCAAATCTGACTTGTCAGTTGATTGTATTGATATGTTTGAGTATGTGGGACTAGCAACCAGTGACAAGCCTATATGTACCTCCTGATCAGTAGTGGTGTTGACGGGTGGGTGGGCAATTTGTGCTTGCATGCACCCCACCCTTCACCCAGGTTTCATAGCTAGTCAGGACCGCTATATGTACCTCTGATCAGCTTTATGAGTGGCTACAGTGGGGTGGCATTTGGTCTTGGCACGCCCCGCCCCCCCCTCCACAGGTTCATAGGCGCTTTGTGAAAATCGAAAAATGTAGCCCATTTGAAGCCTGCATCAATGTAGGAATATAGACGGACGTGCTCGTACATAAGGCAAAGAAATGGGCCTACGAGGTGTCAAGTATGCGTGAGTTGGGGGCTGGGGTTGCAAAAGCAGCCCGAGTTATTAGGAACGGAATAATCAGATGAGCAAACTGATAAATTTAGCCTAGTTTGAAATGAATCAACTGTATCTTGAAAGGAGAATCGTTTCTTACATAGCTTCATCATTTAGTGTACAATTTTCAACATCCAATATGTTGCGGTCCACCCCCCCAAAAAAAAAGGGTACGTTTTGCCTCCATTGCCCCCCCCCAAAAAAAAAAAAAAAAAAAAAAAATCATATATAATAAGATGTGATCAACCACAGCATGTACCGTTAAATTGAGAATTCAGTGTGGGAATTTTGGCAACAAATTCACAATTATGGTTTGATGGGGTAACATGTGCATTGGGTTCCCATCTTTTTGTGGCTAAACCCATTCGCCACCACTGCTGCTCAGTCGTAACGTTTGGACCACCAAATGCGAGTCTGGCGTAACCTACGTTGTCTCAAGCGCTTAGCCCCTTAAAAACTATTAAAAACTAACTATTTATGTTTATTATAAGTAATTCTTTTTGGCTCCTTCGCCCTGGAAGCGCATTGAGCAGATTTAGTCTGGATTTGCGCTTACAGGACTTATTATAATTGTTGTGCCCTCACTTTTTGCTCAATAGCGGAAAACTGACACAATGTTGGCCCTTTACCCATTTTCAGAAGCATTACTCGACCCCTTGCTTTCTTCTTCCTTCCCAACACCACTCCCTCTCCACTGTTTACACAGGCAGCAGAGAATAAATTGGATGACCCACTCTCAATCCTCTGGCAGTGACCAAAGGCCAGGCACCATTTCATGTGAAGTCGACAGGGCATGTCAAAGTTCATTGTTGTTACTCACAGGCTCACACCACACAAACCTGTTGGAGATTGCGACCACTGTTGACCAGCCAAATGAAGGGCTATTATAGTATAAACACACAAACGTAGGCAGTGGCAGTAGTGACTGTGAAAACTGCATATTTTTGCGCAAAAGTGGACAAAACTGCAATGGTTAGGATTACCAATGTTTTGATAATTGTGGGTCTGTAAATGAGGGGGTAGGGGGTCGTTTGGTAAATAACAGTCATGATGTTGTGATTCAAAGGGTGCCCCAAAGTCAGGGTGGTAAATCGTTGGGATGGTTGTGAACTGTTAGTACATGAGTTGAGAGTAAAAGCATAGGCCCAATACTAAACAATTTCTGTTTACATAATTGGATCTCACATGTGAAAGGTCATACAGCTTACAAAACACTGAAATGTGGATAAATTGGCATTTGACATCTGCGCGTCCGCATGATATCTAATGATTGCAAGTTCTATTAAGTTCAAACTAGGTTTGTGGATTGGAACATGATGAAGATGACCTATTGTTTTTTGTAATCGGTCAAGGTCATTCCAGTACACCATAGGACAATCCTTATATCTCTGCAACAACGATTCCACTTGTTGTACAGAGAGAGAACAACACTAACCAACAAAACCAATATTCCCCCCATTGAAGACAGTACAAATTCTTGCTTGTCCATTTTAATGTTATTCCTTATATTTTTGCGTATTGGAACTAGCTCCAGTGACCAGCCTATATGTACGACTGTACAAATTCTTTAATTGTCCCAGTTTTATTTTTTATTCCTGATAGGTTTGAGTATTGGACAGCAACCAGTGACCAGCCTATATGTTACCCCTGATCATAGTGTGTTGCTACGGTGGGGTGGCAATTTTGGTCTTGCATGCACCCCCCCCCCCTTCACCCAGTTTCATAGCTATTCCCCAATGACCACTTATATGTACCTCCTGATCATTATGATGTTGCTGCTACAGGGTGGGGTGGCATTGGTCTTGCACGCCCCCCCCCTCTCCCAGTTTTCATAGGGCCAGCTTTATGACAATCGAAAAATGTAGCCGCCGCCGGCCACACCATTTGAAGCCTGCATCACTGTTAACGGAAGATAGAAGACGTGCTCGTTACATAACAGGCAAATACGAATGGGGTGGCCCTACGAGGTGTCAATTAGCGTGGGTTTGGGGGCGGGGTTGCAACAGCCAGCCCGATTACAGTGCAAACTGGCTAATCAGAAGAGCTTAAACTGATAAATTTTAGCCCTATTTTTGAACATGAAATCACTGTATTTTCTTACAGAAGAATCGCTTCTTCTTACATATGCTTCCTCTCATTTGTGTAACATTTCAACATCTGATATGTTGTGGTTCCCCCCCCCCCCCCAAAAACAAGGTACGTTTTGCCTCACTTGCCCCCCCCCCCCCCCCAAACAAAAAAAAAAAAAAACAAAAAAATCATATATATATATATGCGAGCACCACACGCTGCTACCCTTTACATTGAGAAGCTCAGTGTTGGAAATTTTGGGCACAAATTCTACATTCTGGTTTTATGGTAACATGGCATAGGGTTTCCCATCTTTTGTGGATAAACCCATCATTCGCCACCACTGCTGATCAGCTGTAAGTTTGCTACCCAAATTGATAGTCTGTCGTCACCCTACGTTGTCCCTCCAATCGCTAGCAACCTTAAAAAAATTAAAACTCACCTATTTCTGTTATTATAAGTAATTCTTTTTTGGGGCACCTTCGCCCTGGCAGCGCCATTGAGCAGATTTAGGTCTGGATTCTGCGCTTACACGACTCATTATATTATTGTTGTGCCCTCACTTTTTTGCTTTCTCCAATAGCGAAAAAAATGACACAAATGTTGTGCCCTTCCCCATTTCAGAGTACTCGACCCCTTGCTTTCTTCATTCCTCCCAACACCACTACAATCTCACTGATTTAACAGTTGCACGCAGAGAATTAATTGTTGGATTAACCACTCTCATCCCTCTGAGCCATTGCCAATGCCAGGCCCATTCCATGCTGAATGTCTGACAGGCAGTCAAAAGTCATTGTATGTTTACTCACAGTCTCACACACACCACATTGGAGGATTGGGGACCATGTTGAACCAGCCAAATTGAAGGCTGTATAGTATTAAAACACACAACGTAGGCAGTGTGACAAGTCTGAACTGTGAAAAACTGAATATGTTTGCTGAAAAAGTGACAACTGCTAATGGTAGGATTTACACATGTTTTTGATAATTGTGGGCTCTGTAAATGAGGGTTGGGGGTCGCTTGGTAAAATAACATTCATGATGTGATTCAAGGGTTTGGCCCAAAGTCAGTGTTGGGTAAATCTTTTGGGACTGGTTTTTGATACTGTTAGTACATGAGGTGAGAGTAAAGCAGGCCAATACTAAACAATTATCGTTAAATAATTGGATACTCAAACTGTCAAATTGAGGTGTGAATACGGGTATGTGTGGCACTGTGAGCGGAGAGAAGTTGATCACTGTGTCAGCTGTGAGCACCAAGAGAAAAGGAAGAAAAGGAAGCAAAACAAGTTAGGCGAAAAAGAACGTCCCAATCAAGCCCTCCACCCCCTCCACTTTGTTCCGAAGTCATGTGTGCCTGGTCTTGATTAGGGGAAAACAATACCCATGGCAAGGTATTGGGGAGGCTAGGCCTATGCCAATTTGCGTTGTACTGCTGACTCATTTGTGTGACCTTTGAGTTCCCGGGACCACCAAGTGTTTCCTCCGTACATAATGGGTTTTCTCACACGAAGCGTTCAGTTTTTTGTGGGCAAGTTTTTTTATGGCCATTTTTTTATATACGGTGCAAAATTTGGCAATATCAATTGGGGGACCTCATAGACTCTTTTGTATGTACTGCTACATTCACTAATTGCATAATTAACGCGAAAAAAATTTTTTTTTTGAAAAAAGTTGTCTATGTGAACGAAACTTGCCGGATGGGGACTTCATTCGGCCATGATAAGGGGTCATCTGTGAAGTCATGGGGACAAATTTGCATACTTTTGGTGATTTTCCAAAATTTGTCAAAAACTGAAAATACTCAGTTGGGAATTGGGGAGGTCATTTGTTCTCCTCCCAAAAAAACAAAAAGCAGTAGAAGGGAAGGGAAGGGGCCGTGAAGGGAAAGATAATAATGAAAATTCCAAGTGTTTTGCTGGACTATAAGAATTTCAAGTGAACAGAAGTAGGGGGTAATACAGTTTTTTCTGGTTTGGCCCTAGTAGCCACTAGCTTGTCGGCTATGGTAAGGAATCACGACACAATTTGGTGTCTTGTTTATTATTTAGGGGTGCGAGGCACTTGTCGAGAGAAGTGAGTTGGGTACACGGTGCACATACTATCACTTTGATGGCACAACGAAAATCGAATTGAATGCAGCCAGAGGGAACGCCGCAAATTGCAAAATTCGAGTGAAGAAAAGTCCAAGCCTGATTTCGATTTGTTTGTAATGCCAAAAAAGTATTAAACTTGTGTTTTCAAAAGGGAAAAAGGTTGAGGCGACGTGGTAAGACTTCCCACTGGTGGGACTGTAAATTGTGGCATATGTGAGCTATTTGCAAATTTACAGTATCACAAAACAATTTATGGGGTTGGGACCAATGTTTGAAAGTTGTGGTGTGTGCTCGGGTGCACACACTAAGGGGCCGGCACCCGGTGCGGGTGGAACCCTTGAAATACCATCGGAGTTCCGGCCTGGGAGGCCCACAAATTCGTGGCAAGACTTGATTCCAAATTCAGGTGAAAATAAGTTAATATATATAAACGATTCGGCCTGACTTTTCCTGAGAAATGTCCAGAAGTTTAACATTTCCGCGAGCGCTTCGCGCGCCGGTTTGAGGTTTTACCTTCTGTGTCATACTTCATTGGCCACATATCTGAGCAATGAAAGTGTCTCTCCCATGCGCCTGGGGTCCGCAAAGATAATAAAAATGTGAACCGTAATAATTGAGTAAAAAACACAAGCCCTATCCAAGGTGCTAGGTCAGAGAAGGGGTCAGTGCAATGCCGTTAGTCAGAGTAATTGGAGTCTGCAAAATCTCGCGCTTTGCTCGAACGTTTGTGGTAGTGGTTGTTGCCATTGACCATTTTCCATTGCTCTTTTATGACCGTAAACATCACTTGCATCTGACTGTCACAGCACCACCAAACGCAAAACCTTGAAATTATCCCTATTTTGTTTATAGTTTTGGAGAACCTTTCCCAAACACTAAATGTGTTATCAATTTGTTGGACGGCCACCCGATTACTGTCCCATAAGGCAAGGGGAGTGCCGTTTCTACTTTTGCAACTAGTGGTCTTCATCGAAAAACTTTTTAGTTACGCTTACGCGCCAACCTGTGGTGGCGCTCCCTCCCGATATAGTATTCATCTGGTCGTCCCCCATCAATCGCCAACACAAATCGGACGCCCTTGATAAGGTATGACCACTCACTCTTGACCATTCTCTGCCGTCGTTGCTGGACCTGTTGACATTCTATTACCAACCCAAATTCCGTTCCTACTTTTCTTCTTTCCTTTCCTCGTTGCGTCTAGCAAAACGTTCTAGTTATGGCGAGGTTATGGTTATGACACTTAACAAACATTACTATGTCAACCAACTTGAATTATTTTTCGTGCCGTCTGATGTGAATCTTTCAACCGGGGTTAAAATTCATATTTCAGACAGCAAAGTGGTGGGCATTTGGACCACTGTTGCATTTCGGTCAAATTTCACAGCACGTTGTTATGTTGAAAATTTAGTCAACACTTCACTGAAGTTGGGAGAGAATTTCCCATAAATACCGGCGTCTTTCTCGCCCAAGATGTTAGGGGAGAATGATCACCCCACCGCCCCGCCCTTGCGTTGCCGCCCATGCATTACATATAAATCGGACAGTGGTAGGTCATTGATGTCAAAAAGACCAATTACCGCTACAGGAACTCTATTGTTTCATACACACTCGCCACAAACACACACAACACACACGCACACCAGTATAGACCATATCGGCGGTTTATTTTTGTAGTAAATTCGTCAGTTTATTAGAAAAAACTCACCTTGAACATCCACCAGAGATTGTTTTTCGCATGGGAGATGAGGATTTGCGTTTCAGGACTTTTAGGGTTGCCAAATCATTTCTGCAATATGCGTTGACAGCGGAGCATGAGGCGATTCATACTTAGGTGAATCTTACCAGATGTAATTTCTGCGCCGCTATGTTACAATTCAACGCATTTAGTTCCCATCCTCTTGCTGTCGCCCATTCGCGTCAATAATGCTGTTCAACGTTTAAAGGTCATTGCTCAAGTAGTGTAAAGCATTCGTCATCCTGCGTTGCCAGTTGGCCCCAGCACTCTTCCAATTGTTGCTCTTCGGCGACACGCGTGCAAGTCCCATAACTGTAGCATATTGTTGTGTCGATATTTCTATAGGGCCTATACGGGTATAGGTGCTATGATACATTAAGTGGGGGTTCTTTTTCACATGTTCGTGTAGTTACCTCGTCAGTTACGATTCATTTCGTTAGTGCTTGTTATAGAATATGCCTGGACCATTTTTAAACACAAGTGGCTAGTTCCATGAACCAACGTTGAAATGGAAGGCACGTAGTCTGAAACGTTGGCAGTCACGAGGGACAAAATTCTTTGGATTGAATGGGATTACATTCAAAGCGACATTGTCATTAAAACATTTCAATTTCTGCGAAACTTATGAGGTAGTAATTCGATTCCCTGTTCACTCCCAAAAGTACATGATTTTCTTCAAAGCACAGTGTAGGGTTTACACAATATTGTAGCACTACTTCCGAATGGACAAACTGCATGAACGAAACTAGGTGACATCACGAAAAAACCCGCCCACCACCCCCACACCCACCCCCCCCCCCCCCCCCCCCCCCTGCAGACGACGAAGGCACGGTTTTACTTACCAACAGCCTTCAGAATGAATGACTGTACGTTACATTTACACTTCCCAGTCCAAAAAATATAACCATACCATGTGCAGGAGCCAGAGGCGGGGGGGCGTAGAGGCAGCCGTGGTGGTCTTGCTCCCAAAGATCCCCATAATGCAGTGATCTGTGGGGTTCAGCAGGCGAACGAACTGTGACTGAGTGGTCCTGTTAGTCTTCCAGAATATTGAATTCCTAGTCACAAAAAGAATTGGCAAAACATGGATATAATGCCAAAACAGACAAGCCCAGAGAAGGACCGAGATTCACAAAAATGACAACTGACCACCATTCCACATTCCACACGCAACACAAACAAGTAGGTGAGTTTATTTCGGAAGAATATGTGGTTTTGCTGTGTCGGATGTTCGTGTATACAAAATGTAAAGTTTTAGAGGACGAGGTACTTCTGCCTCACCAATCTACAGTGTACAGCGGGATAGCTCAGTCGGTAGATCTAGACGACAAAACCATTGATTGCGGAGTTAGGATCCCATTAGAAACCCAAGGTATTCTCTGTAGTGGTGTTGGACAATAATGTCTCCTGAAATGTTCCACATCACCCATGTGTAAAAGTGGGTACAGGGTGTAGTGAAAGTGGACTGTGAACAAGTAGCTAGCGCCGAACTGGCAGCCCCATAAGGATGTCTCCCGGGGGACACGATGAAGTGACGTAACCGACATGGTGCGTTGAGAGAAAACATGCAAGAGGTGCGGTTATATCTGTGAAGCTTTGAGCATGTCCTCCACGTGGAAAAGCGCTATATAAAAACAAAATATTATCATAATTACCACATTTGTAACAATTTCCACATATTCCAATTCTAAGCACGTTGAAATGGTCTATGTCACAGATTTCCATGGTATGACAACATATTGAGATCAAGGTATAAAACTGGGTTCCTTATATAGGTGGTACAACAACCAAAAAAATAAATATAAATCATAAATTTCATCATCGAGGTTCAATTTTTCATAATTGGAAAATCCACAATTTTTTTGTATGCTTATATGAGTTGGATCAAGAGAATCAGTGCAAAAAATGAAAATATCTTCCTTCAGTACATTGACACGGATGACTCACTCTGTCATAGTTATCATCTCACTTAATGTTAGGAGACTAATGAAACTGCACAAAATGACTTGCTCGATATTAGAGCACCATGGTGCTGTAGCTCGAACCATAAAAGTATTCAAAGGCTCTTTGGAAAGCTGACAAAATCACTGCCCGGAAAAACAATTGAATTCCAGGGATTCTATTAGAGTTCATAGAAGTACATCATGTAAAATTTCACACAGTGGTCTATGATGCCTCTTCAATGACTTTGAACCTGACCTTCAGTCGTAAAAGATGCCTCACGTCTTGAACAATGTGTCAAAGTTTAGTCAAATCCATCCAAGATTGAACCAAGTTGAACCGGGTTTGAGCTCCATATATGCTTCAAAACAGTTCTGCCTCAATATTCAGAGATTTGGTGAAGCATGTTAAATGTTTCATGACACAATTAGACAATCATTCGGAAAGGCATCTAACTATCATTATGATAATGAACATAAATAATTTCTGAAAAATGCGCGTGTGATACTTCCCCTACTTAAATTACTTCTTTAACCTCAAATTCCTAAATATATTATTTCAAACTGTCTTCAGCCGATCACGAGACACCGTTCTTTAAGTATCAACGTGTATACATGTAGTGCTGCTTTGTTATGAATTTTCCAGACTATTCTCAGAGAGTAGTCTACCCCGCAGGCCTGGAGAGCTTATGTGGACAAATCACATGACCTCTCCACATGCCTATTTAGAGACCATCTCAACTCCGAGGGAGTCTCTAAGAATTGGGCCAAAATGACCTCTCATGACGTTTCACCAAAATCTCGTTGAGCAGCACTGGTCAACCATCATCCTGACCAACCTTCGTGATGATCCGACTTTAACTGTGGGAGGAGAAGCGTTGCAATTTTTCAGCAAAATGAGTGATAGGACCTTTCATGAATTTACTTTCCATGAAAAAAAGTCCATGATAACACTGACTGAGTTCGACAAACAATTTTGTATAGTAGTTCATTATGCCCATCAATGACCTTTGACCGGGAATCACTGAACGCCTCACTTGACCATGATAACACGTTCAGAGTTCCATGGTATCCAACTTAATCAGCAGAGAAAGAAACATGTTGCAGTTTTAGGCAGTGTATTTCTACAAACTAGTTTATATAGCCCACAGTGACTTTTGACGGTAAATCCCTGAACACCCTGTATGTACCACTAGTTCATGATAACACTATCAGAGTTCCATGGTGATCCAACCTAATCTGTAGGGGGAGAAGCAATTTCCAGATTTTTTGCAGTTTTCACATAATAGGTCATTAAGCCCGTAGTTACCAGCAGTCCACGATATAGTAGGGGTGCTTGGGTCATTTTTCGAGAAAGGTTTGCCTAAATGATTGAATTGCATTTTCCGAAAGTTCCAGGGTTCATTTTTCGACATGGTTTTGGCGGCCTTTTTGGAATTTCAAAATGGCCGACATCTCTTATTGGAAAGTGATCGTAACTCTCCCGTTTCATAGTACCTACAGACTGGTATTAGTGACTAACATAATGTTATCAGTACGGTGAGATTCTAACGGTAATACACCATCACCCAGACTACATGGCGGCCATCTTGAATTTGAAAATGGCCGCCGTTTCGGTCGGAAAGGTAGCGAATCATCGTGATCCCACAAGCTACGGGGACGGTTTTTTAGTAATGCTTCCTTGGACATGGGTTGATTTTTAGTACTTTGTAGAACTAACCAGGAAGATCCCAAGTCCAGGACTCAAGAGAAATGTTAGTAATTACGGAAATACTTGTTGAAAACTATACAGCGGATTGCGGTTTCACGACGTATCGTTCATATTATTATTACAAGGTAAACCGTAAACGGCATCAATTGCTTTCGGGCGAATAGCGATCAGTGGAATCGCAGAATGAACGTTTTTCCATATTTTATCTGATCCCTATTGTTTTATTTATTGTTTTATCTTGGCAGAATCTACGTAGCTTAACTTAAGTTTAAGAGATCTAACAGGGAGAGGGGCATGCGTTTTCTACTGCTAATTTGCTAATTATATTATGTTCATGCGAACTGGATAGCGGCCTTACCAGTTGAAGGAAAATGGCCTTCATTGTCGAGAGGAGAACCAATCCCAACCTATTGATATATGACCGCCATATATAACAACCCGTATAGGACTATCTAATTCATGAGTGAAATTATTTAAAGGCTAGATATGTTCGTATTTTACATCCATGATTATGAAGTGCCAAGTGGAATTACAATTCTGTTCGAACGATGCACATTGATTCTGGAGTGATTCGTACCGAGAACCATAAGTTCACTGCAGTCGTCATACCGGTACACCAATGCCTGTGTCATATTCCCTACCTCCTAACCAGGCCGAAAACAAAATTTGCCACTGGCAACTTAGCCTGCAAAAGCGGACGATATGGAGAAGCCGTTCCTAAAATAGAGGGGGCTATCGCACTTTAGTATATATACCACAGTCGAATATCACCAACATATCGTCTGCAGGAACTGGTTGACATATCCCAGAAAATTGGGATTTTAGGTCATTACGATTCAGGTGACGTTGATGTCAGTCATCAGTAGGGGACCGGGAGTTGATATGGATGGGAGCAATCCTGAATAGATTCCGCGGAAAATCGCCCAATATATAGGTCATGCATATTTACAGAGACTTTCAATAACATTTTACAACACCGAACATGAGAATTTATCGAAGAATGATGCATTTGAAGCCTAAAATTGAGCGAAACACTGTTTAGGCTATGTGCAGGCGTATTGCGGCTTGTTTGGTATCGCCGCAGGCCGTTCAGAAAAATATGACCTCTTCAAATGAAGCAAAATAAAAAAGAATATCCATATAACGTATGCCGAAACTTGGTCGGAGGTGTCTAAATAAATTACAAATCAGACCAATTGAGTAATTTTTCAGCAGACATGGACGTTTCCCGTAATTTAGTGAAAGGAGAAATAAAGGTCCGATTCGCAATCAACGTGAGTTCGCACCGCCCCTAGTACCGCCCATGATTCAGCTGACAGCGAGCAGAACGAGTCGCACAGGCGATTGTTTAGGCAAATCAACCATTAGTTAAAGGGTCATCCTGACCTTGCCACAATGAGTGAATGGGGCGGATACGAGGTGAACAAAGTCAAAACGCCGGGTTCAACAGGCTACTGGCAACTCGACCAGCCCTTCAGTTATATTCCGCCGGCAAAGATATAAGCATCGACTCCAGATCTGGCGTAAGGATTAATCTTAGAATCCCCCATTTTAACATTTCCTTCTAATTTCTGGAAAGAATAGGCGTGCTTTCGACAGCTAACCTATGACGATAACGTTTGTCGGAGAAGATCGAATTTATTCGGAAACCTTTCCTTTCCAGGGATGGCCCGACAGGCGTGCTCTTGGTTTCACATGGGCTAGGCGGTAGCCTAGTGATACAGACCTAGCCAGGCTTTGCCTTACACACACTGTAGGTACGGGGGATATCTGAGTTGCGGAATGCACAGTGCCTGCTCAGGCCCTCGGCTTCAGGCCTTTTGCTTCGTTTCGGTATAGTACCGCCCTTGAGGGTGTCATTTCCTTTTGGGCGTATATTTCCTTGGGGGAAAATAGACCCGGAGGCCCCTTTCCTCCCCCCGTTTACGAGAGATGAAATCGCTTGTATGTAGTCGTTGTGGTGCGATGTTACATTTCTGTAGCCTTGAAGCAGTCGATTCAAATAAAATTAGTCAATGGAATGGTATGTTATAATATGAACGTTCTCTGGGAAGTTGTGCAAAAAGTCTATAGCAAGCGATTGACAGGCGCATGCGCATTATAGTTTGGTAATATTTTAATTCTAGTCAGGTAACGTCAGAATTGGAGCGACGGACAGTACCGAACAGCTTCAATCGAGATTTGACCATTGTTATGTCGGAGAGGAAAGACCGTTTGAATCAGAACAAATCGGCTTCAACAGTTTGTCTCTGTGCAAGTAAACACCGATAAATGAAATTTTATTTTCGGATTAGCAGTTCCATTTGCAACGAATCGAATTACTTATCATTATTGATGTTTCGGGCAATTAAAATTAGAAACGCGTAGACGTCAATGAGAGCACATTGCAGAGACGAGCTCGCTTCCCCACCCACAGCCATTGCCCAGGCCCAAGTGCGAACAGTGCTTCGTAGAATGAAGTAACATTGTGTTCTGCCTAAATGTTTTCTGACTGTGTAAGAACGATACAGGACGTAAATCCTGAATTCTGCTCCCATTCCATTCAATGAACTGTGTC
This sequence comes from Sclerodactyla briareus, assembly GCA_026419785.1. Lineage (NCBI taxonomy): Eukaryota > Metazoa > Echinodermata > Holothuroidea > Dendrochirotida > Sclerodactylidae > Sclerodactyla > Sclerodactyla briareus. The sequence continues at coordinate 24,848 of JAODTK010005883.1, read as the reverse complement.
AAATAGGCTATTACTGTTTTACAAAATTATAGAATTTTACGTGCCTGCAGTCTCACGAGAATTAATAGCCCTAGGGTCAACAAAACAAACACGAACAGCCAGTATAAGGGTCACGAACAGGCTTCGGATTCCTCTTTTCCCTGATGTCCGTGAAAATGCCACGGTCCCGAGAATTATCTACATCCCTTTCAACAATTTTCCGAAAATAAATACCTCACATTTTTTAAGTAGACAAATCCACATTCTTCGCACATCTATACATCCCGATAGATTCGATCGTTACGTTCGATACATATATTCACAATTTCACATCACATCAACATCACTTGACCGGAAAGGCTGGTGTGTGGTTATCGCTAAAGTTTTCGGATCTCGCGGCCCTGGTTCTATTCCTGTCGTGTGCGTGTTTCCGTTTTTCTTTCCGTTTTTGAGACCTAGTGATGTTCTTTGTGTTTATTTACGTGTTCTGAACTTAATTTTAAACCACCCATTTTCAATTTGGGTTCATGGGCGCATTAAATACCAAATAGTTTCTGAGGGCAGGTGTAGCTTTGTCATACCTTTTAGGCGGCAGCTACAGCTTGTTTCAACATTTTTGGTCGCATTTTGCTTGCGGCAAAAATCATAGCCATGACCGATTCAAATCAGTCAGATCGAAATAAAAATCTGTTTCAGAGCACAAAAACATATCTAGGGAATATGACAAAGCCAACACAAGTCTGTCTGAAACGGAGGGGGTGTCGAGTGCTGTAACACTATCTTTTCGACGGTAATTTATAGATGCAAAAATGTTCTCCTACCCAAGACCGCCAAGAATATGGATGACATGCAGAAAACAGTTCAGGCAATGGGGGTCCTCCCGCGTCTTTATCTACAATCCACGTAGCCTACCTATTATATCACCGCGACGCTGTAAGCATCTGGGGATATTATGGTTTTGGGGCTGTGTCCGCCGCCGCCGTCTCCGCCAGAAACTTTAGGCGTTAGCGCGATAACTCCCCAACACAATGTCCGATGACACGAAACTTGGTGCGCACATGTCCACCCTCATGAAATCTCGAATGGGTTCGAAAGTGGGCAATACTGCATGTCTGCTCCCTCTATTTTGGAAGTTTTATGCGAAATTATGAAGTTTGTTCGATCTAGACGAATCTTGGTGGGTAGGGGTAACAATTCGTCCCGAAAAAACAGGAGGTCATTCAAGGTTCGGAGGTCAAATTTGTATAATTTATTGCGGTTTTTTTCAAACTTCGTCAGACTGGAACGAAACTTGGTGGGTGGGGTCAACATTTGGTCCCGAAAAATGTCATTTCAAGGTCATCAGAGGTTCAATTTGCATGATTTATGCGATTTTTCAAACTTGTCGGATTTGAACGATACTTGGTGGATGTAAACTACATTTGTTCCTGATAAAAGTGGAGGTCAATTTTTAAGGTCAGCAGAGGCCAAACTTGCATAAATGTATGCGATTTCTTGAAACTTTGTCAAATTTGGACAACACTTGGTGAATGTAGGCTACATTTCTTTCAGAACAAAGTGTAGGCCATTTTGAGGTCATCAAGGGTACAATTTCAGGATGGGAAATTTTTCGCCTGCTGCAGCCTTTATTCAAATGCGATGGACAGTCACGTTCATATTTTCAAAGGGGGATGGAACGGGACGGTCAATCGATTTGATAGGACAGGGTACCGTGACCAGGGCTGGAGAATAATTAACTAAGGTTACTCGCTCGAAAAAAAAAATCTACATGAAAAAGATAGACCTATCTTGGCCATAATTTTATCGCGAGTATGAATGCTTGCATTCTGGTTCTGAGGTTCGGCCTCCGTTCGTCGGCATGGCGCTAAACCGCGAAGAGAAAAATGTTATATTTATTCCGGAGGTTCATTTTAGGAGTGTTTGTTTTTAGACAGTCCCCACAAGAACGACAGTTCGTGATGGGTTGGTCATTCACTAACTCATGTTATGGGATCATTTTGTCTTTTTTTTTACAGTATTACGATGAGCAAATGTTCCAAATACCGTCCCCACTCTATCTGAGACTTAACCACCCAAACACTGCCCGAGTACGGCTCCGTGTGCCATTTGCGAACCGTGGGAATTTCCTCGCTGACGAAGACTCCCGGTAGATCCCGCCAAAGTTGGACTGCTAGCTGAGAGAAGGGGGCTTGGAATGCTGTTATTGTCTCGCCTATTAGATCCGGCTTCAACATATTGGGGGGAGCCCGCGGAAAACCAGGACGGTTGCTGGTGGTCGCCTGGACACGGACGTGCGTTCGGCTTCGACGAGCCAGATTCCAGCCATGGAGAGGCAGAGGTGTTCCGATAACCTGGTGATGTCACCGGGTTCGTCGCAACCAGTCGGCCCTCTTCAGCCTCTTCGTTCCTCCTTATGCGAAAGTTTTGAGTCGGTTTCAATGAACCGATGGAGCGGTTATTTCTCAGTGAGACATCGATGCCGTCATCTCCCTCGTGGGTTCCAGTTAGGCGGCGGACTAACGTTTCAACCAGCTGACTAGTGTCCCCGTTCGTACTGTCCGGGAGCATCGAGAAACCGTCATTGAGGGGGTCCCGTGGGCGTCCCAGTCCATCAAGTCGTCCATCAAGCTCGCCTTTCTAGACGAAGACCTTTCAGGGAGAAGTTTGGGGATTGCCCATCGGAACCGATCTCGTCGGGACTCATTATCCTCCTATCGAGAGGGATCTCGTCCTTTGGTCCTCCTACAATCATCGGTTCCATCCAGCAATGTGACCAACAGGATGACTCCGGCTACAAGAGTTCCTGGGGTTGGGACGGTCTAACCGGAACGACTCCGAGAGTTCTCCACTCCACCACGCCGCTCTTACCAACCGGGAGGGTGAACATATCCCCTATGGGCTGTCCAATCTATGGATGTTCCATCCTACCGCTTTCGCTCTACTGGTATAAGCAGCTGATCAACCATAACGACTGTTGACTGTGCATCATATTCCCTACGTTTCGTTTGCCTCGCCCGCAAGAACCGATACCTGCCATATACGCCAGCGCGTACTAGCCTTTTGTATCGTTCATGCTGACATTGATATATATGAAATGGAAATTCATACAAAATTCCGCTGCGCGATCCTCAAGGATTGAAAAACGGGAAGTATTGGGAAGTGGGGGGGGGGGGGGAGATCAACACAACTGAACGAAGTCTCGTAGGCCTTGCCTTGTTGATCAGGTTCACGAAATATATCGGACACAAGGATAGATAGCTCGAATTGGTACTATCAGTATGTATTCCTGCTCGATTCCGGCTGTGAGTCTCGAGTCAAAACTATGTTGTCCCCGTTACAACTCTTGGTCCCGGGAGGGGGGGGGGGGAATTCCACTTCCGCTAATCGACTACCAGATTCTTTAGAGTTTTTTTTTTTTATTGGAACTACTACTAATTGGGTGGAATCGAGAAGCCGAAGTGATAGTTGTTGAAAAATGATGGACAATCTGGCCAATCGCCTAGATTTTTGTAAACAAGGACCTCAACTTGAGGGCGCCATGCCCGTTGTAATCCTCCAAAGTACGTTCCCAACCCCACCAAAGAAACACTCGATTATTTACGATAACGAGAAAAGCACTTGTCAAATGTGTGTCATTGAATGTGAAAGCTACGGAAGTTTCGTGGATCAGCGTTTGTTTCGTCAACTCAACTTTTTTGCGGACGATGAAAAAGGGGGTTTTGTTGACGGTCGGTTTACCATCGGATCTGCTGTATTAATAACATAATGGTGGCCACTAACATCATGTCTGTAGGTTCTATATTGATCCGTTGTGTGACCATTTCCCCCATTTCCTTCCCCGAAAAATGTGCGGCCATTTTGAAATTCCAAAACGGCCGCCATGACGACTTCAGCATATCCGTAATAGCCATGATATGCGATAGAAACGATTTAGGCAAGCCAATCTCACCGATACGCCCATTTTTTGGACACAAGTGTTCCCCCACGAATAGCCTTTTATTTCCGTATCATGGTAATTCGACTCATTTCTGCCAGAAAAAAAAAACATTCTAACAGTTTTGCATGTCCCATGGTCAACGAACATTAGTCAAGTTTGATTACATCGGTCGAAGAACGAAATTTTAAGTAAACAGCCCAGAAGGCAATTGATAACATAATGGACAGATAGATAGCGGAGGATCACAATAGCGCAACCTGTCAACCAGCATGAACTGGTTTTCGCTAAACAAGGTGTTTTTCATTCATTGCAAAGTGGCAGGATGAGGAATAATTGCTATAAGAAAAGAACGCTTAATAATAGCCATGGCCTCTGGGAATCTGTAATTGATTATCAGAGTTCACAGCTCCGCATTTACTTGCCAGCGTACCGAGAGATGTAAATATCCATTATAGTTTTTTCTTAACCAGTCCTGTTGCCATCTTACACCACCTTAGCACTGCCACAGTTCCTTGCTACTACATCTGTTTAGTCCCGCCGAGTTTACGTAAACGTAAAACGAATAAGGGCATGATTTCGTGTTACGTTCAAGTTACAAATCAGAGCAGTACTTCTCAATGATAAGCCTGACTTCTAGAATGTATGACAGGGAGTAGGCAAATTGAATTTAATAATAGAAGGTATAACATATAAGTTCTAATCTCCTGAGATTTCCACACCATTCTATGCAAAATTTCTGGTTAAAAAACTGTTCTTGGTGTAACTGGATTCAAAAATGTTGTTTCTTCGGGAGGAGATTTTGGAATTGCTGTGATCTTCCACAATGAGCAGAAGGCTGTGTGCAGTTCTTCAAGCTGGTCCTTCAAACTGTTATTATCTACTGAGTTTCTTCTTCTGCATTTTTTTGTGATTAATTTTGATATTTTTGTGTGATCTGTGTTTTTTTTGCATTTTTTTTTTTTCCGTTAGATATCTCAATGCTTAGAATTTCCTCCACGGATTTCTGCATTGTGCGTTTGCTGATCTTACTCGTGTGGAAGTTGCAGCCAATCGTTCTCTTCTACTTATATCGACTCCTGCCCTAAGCTAATCCCGTTTGGTGTTGAGTTCCCCCTTCTAGACCCATATTGCTGTATGGGGTTCCATTCAATTTTGGTGTCCTTTGTGTTTTTGGTGGCTGACTGTTTATTCTGTTTTGTTTCGTCGCGTTGACTGCGTGTTAACTCGGTAAGCCTTATTTTGTTTCCGCCAGCTGTATTGTGTTTGCGATTGGAGTGTTTTGGTGAGTGGTTTTTTTTTCCCCTTTACTCTTTCTTTTGCAGTTATTATTTTTCATTGGTAGGCGGCGGCCCCCCACTAATTTCCATGTTTCTGTACTTTTTGGTCCTCTATTTATTTGCCGATATTGATGGAAGGATAGCTGGTAGCCTGTCAGGGTCCTGTGATATGTGATTGAGTATCTGAAGTCGTGGACTGAGTTTTAGAGGGGGGTGAGCTTTGAGGACACTAAGGCGGATGGGTATATTTATAGATGTAAGAAGTGTCCTAGACTAGCTGAGCTTGAAGCGAGGCTTGGGGCACGTGATTGTTAGTGGGAAGAGGTTAGGAAGGGTGCTGCTACTGCCGATACAACGGAAGTTAGTGGTTGGTCCCTGCTGTGGCCTTGACACTACGAATAGTTTCAGTTTCTGGGCAGTTTAGAGGCAGTGCAGGGGGATCAGTTGGATGGCGTGGGTGCGGCAAGAGGTCACCAGCGGAGGGTGCCCCGAAAATCGAGCCGCGGTGGTTCCATTCGCGGTGGATGGGAAGTGAAGGTGGACTGTGGGGGAGATATAAGGTAAAAGGGAAGTTTTTCGCTGGTGGGGGATTCGATTGTATGTTGACAGGGACTTTAGTCGCGAGATAAGGCTTAAGCGTACGCGAGTTTTGTCTCCGTGAGCAAGGTGAGGATTTTGTGCGAGTTAAGGGAAAGGTCGTGGGGGAGTCCGAATAGGCACTGTACAGCTCCGGGGTGACAGTCAGTGCGTCCTAAGATCCCGATTCCGTGAAGTGTTGTGCAGGCTGAAGTCCATTGGGTCGAAAGTCGCGATTTGTGGCATTCTCCCCAGGTTTGACGGCCAAGTCGTGTTTGCAGGTAGAACGATAGCGGCTCTCATCGGGGGTTAGATTTGAGTGCGCTGGGGAGGGCGTTCAGTTGTGGATGTTTTTCGTGTTTCGGGGAAGGAGGGGCCTTTTCGCTAAGGATGGTCTTCACCTTAATGGTGGGGGCGGGGGCTTCAGTGTTAGCAGAGTTGGTCATTTCTGCGTTGGCAAGATAGGACAGATACTCTCCGTGGCATTTTGTGGGAGTGTTGTGTATGTGAGGTCTGACTCTTGAATAGTTTTTGAGAATGCCGATATTGGTGTTGGTTTTGTCAACTCTGTTTGGTTTTGAAATTCCGTCTAACTCATTTGGTATTCTCAGTTCTTTCTTAGTTGCGTTGTGTATCCGCTCTCCAAAATAGTAGCTCGAAGACAACACTCTCCTTCTTTCCCGACATGCTTTTCGAGTTTCTGGAAGAGTACAATTATTATGGGTGTTTTCATTTCCAGATAATTTCTTGGTCCAATGTTACTATGGCAGTCATGGATAGGTTTTTCAATGTTACGAGTGGATTGTTTTCCTTTCTCAGCATGTACATTTCCTACCAAAAACATAATTTTTGGATTAGTTTTGAGCAGTGATCCAGATTCTTGTAATATGTAGAGAGCTTGGGTAGCTCGGTTGCAAGTGATTCACGCTAGTTTTAGTTTTTCAATGTGTTCCTGGTCAATATCCTACGGAGTGTGGAACTTTTTCCTTTTTCCTTTGTTTCGTTCGCGAAGGCCGATGTGGGATGGCATTTCCAGGTTATTTAGCAAAGTAATTGGCATAAATTTGTTAGAAAGTACGATGCTGTTGTACTCTTGGATTGTTTCATTGAAAAGGTTAACGAGGTTATGAAAGTTTACGGTCCTTTGGAGGTAAAACGTCCGCAGTAATAACAAGAGGCCTCTCCTTGATGAAAAGGTAAGTTTTTCTGGCCATTAAACGTAAGCGGGGGCATTCATGGCGACTTAAATCGTCTTCTGGGGGGGTCCCGTGTCTGATCTATGGCATTTCAAAGTTCAGCAAAAGCCTGTCCAGCATTTATTTCTGTTGCTAAACTTGATTTTGATAGGCAGATTGCCTCCATATCAAGAGAATCCTCGTGCATTTTACTCTTATGTTAGGGGGAAAGCAGAAAGTCAGGTCAGCATTGGCCCTTTGATAGATTCCAACACGGGTAATACAATCAGCGTAGCCAGGAGATGGCTACTGTTCTTAATAATTATTCCTCGTCTGTTTTACTTTAATGAGAAACTTGGATAATTTTGGTGACCTGGTTGTTCAGGGGTACCCGCATAGTATTGGTAGTATTTAGTATGGTGTGTTCGATGCGTTTAGTAAAGGAGAAACTGCAGGAGGGGCTCAAAAATTCAAGATAATGGGATCAATCATTCGGGGATCCATATGGTTGGATTATTTCAATGAGCATAGTCTGATTAGGGATCTTCAAGCTGGGTTAGGAAAAAAATCGTTCGTGTTTGACTCTAAACTATGGGATTTATGGAATATGTACAGTTCTGTTGACAAAACGGCAATGTTTGCTGATATAATTTTCCTGGATTTCAGGGAAAGATTTGCAAGGTTCGTCATTGAGCGTTCTTGCTCAAGTGAGGAGCTTTGCATGGAGGGGAATGTCCTTAAGTGGATTCGTGAGTGGCTTATAATAGGGAACACGAGTTGTCCTTAAAATGGGCGGTCGTTCCTTCTTGGGCAAAAGGTCACTTAGTGGGGTGTTCCCCGGGAATCGGTTCTTGGGCCGTTTTTAAACTCTTTCTGGCGTATATTGACGTCTTGAAGGTTCTGTTATTCCAGGGTTAAGAAGTTCGCATACGATACCAGTTGTATCGGGAGGTCGGTTCGAATGGATGATGCTGAAGAAATTGTTCAAAGGGATTGGATATAATTTCCGAATGGTCTTCGACTGGCAAATGTTTTCTCAATGTCAGACAAGTGCAAAGTTATGAATGATGGTTTTCACAATCGCATCGCTTACTTCACGAAGTTAAATGGCCAAAATATTAGGAGGGTGGTGATTCCAGAAAAAGATTTGGGGTTTGTTTGATTCTTCTTTGGAACTTCCAAGCAGTGTGCCGAAGCTGCTAGAAGATGGTAAGGGAATTGGATTCTTGGAACTTGATTAGACGACACTTCAGTTTCCTTGTTGAGGTGAGGGGTTGTGATTTGGTGGGGTCTTTTGGGGGTTGATGAGATTGGGTGGAGAGGCTTGGGAGGGGGATGAGTGGGATTTTTTGGATTCTTGGTTGTTTTGGATTGGGGGGAGGAATGGGGGGGGTGTGATTAATGAATGAATGTCACATCAACCAATGTAACAATGATCCAAAAAATGATATGAAGCAACCGAAAATGATATTGTTGTCAGGCTGTGTAGGCAACTGGTGAGACGCCACTGGAATATTCTTTGTACAAAGTGTGGAATCCCTACTGCAAAAGACAAGCAGGTATTGAAAACGTTAGCGTGGCAACTAGAATGATTGACTGCTGAAAAATTTAGCCTACGAGGAAAGATTAAGGCCCCGTCTCGGTCTAACTACATGGAGCTGAGGCGAATTGGGGTGGTGACTTGATCCAGGTTTCAAAATTGTCCATGACTCGATGGCCTGTCCTTCCACTCTCTTTGATTTCCAGTGTTAATGCAAAAAAGAGGCACTGTCTCAGCTTAGTGGCAAAGCGCTGCAGATTGGACATTCGTAAATATTTCTTCTCGCAGAGAGTGATCAATGCGTGGAATTGTCTTCCTGAAAATGTTGTTCTCTGAAGAGTGTGAATGCGTTCAAGAAACAGGTCTTGATTTATTTTCAGGAATCACGGGCGGAAATTATTTAGTGGTTTGGTCAATTTCTTTCTGGGGTTGATGGCTCCGGGGTAGTTGGATGCGGATTTTGTCCTCATGGACCTTATTCACAGTAGACTAAATACCATGGGACTGAGCGATTCGCGGTGACTTGATCCAGGTTTTCAAAATTGTCCATGGATTCGATGGCCTGTCCTTCCACTGCTTCTTGAATTGCCATGTTAGTGCAAATAGAGGCCACTGTCTCAAGCTTTCTTGCAAGCGCTGCAGATGGACATTCGTAAATTTTCTTCTCGCAGAGAGTGATCAGTGAGTGGAATTGTCTTCCTGAACATGTTGTTCTCTCTAGGGGCAGTGTGATGCGTTCAGAACGATTCCGATTTATCTTCCAAGAAATCACGGGCGAATAATCATAGTTTGGTTCATTTTTCTTTCCTGGGATGCTTGTGGCTTAGGGGTCGTTATGAGGATTATGTACTCCTGACCACCTTAATAAATAACTAAAATAAACTTCTCTCATTTCTTCCTCACTGCAAAAGGTTTGTTACGTAAGTTACAAAATTCGTTACCGTAAATTACCGTCCGGAAATTCATTCAGCCAAATGGCTTATTGGATACTGAAACGTATAATATGGAAAACCTATATCTGAATCTTGTGACCGATTTGTTCACACAGGGTTGCCAGTTTGAAAAATTCAAAGCCAGAAAAATTGTGTTGGCCATGGTGCGCTTTTGATGACCCAAATTTTGCCAAATTGGATTTTACAGTCAGACTAGTGAGCCAGCTGAATTATATTTGGGTGTCTTTGATGGTCATGTGATGAAAAAAGAATCCATTGTAGCGTGGGAGAGGAGTTATGTGAACGTATTAATAGACTGCAATTACTGCATTGTCCACTTCTGAGAATGACAATTATGTGTAGATAAAAAGTGATCCAGTCGTAGTAAAGCGGAAGAAAAGACAAAATTTCCCTTCATGCTATTCATCTTAAACTTTCATGCCGAGAAGTCAATGTCGAACATGAACCACTTACAGTGTTGAAAGATGTTTCACTCTTCAACAGAGGACATTGTGGAGATAGCGTGTGATAGAAGTGTTATAATACGTCAGTGCAATTTACTTATTGGGTCGTTGCAAGACGGGGTGGCGGTTGAGTGTGTAGCGAAAAAACTGACCAGAAGGTCACAAGATTATTAGTCAAATGCGGTCAAAAGGTCAGAGGGAGTCAAATTAGGTCACCAGATGTAGCATTCTCAGACGAACAAAATTCTTCATTACTCCAACTCTTTAAAATGTTCGATTGGGAAGATATATAAAGATTCGAGATTATTCAGATTGCCGCTTCAGTGACCTTCAATTCCTTTGACCTGACACCAAAAACAATAGGGTTCATCCTCACAATATTGCGACCCACATGATATGAATCATAACTTAATAGATACTTGCATCATCTAGATGTCGTGCTTGGACAAGCTTCTTGGGGACTTGTGCCTATCGTGAGCTTGAATGACCTGAACTGGCAATAATAACAAGAGGTTTTCATCCTCTCCACTGAGAAACACACCGACCTCATTTGAATTCCGGTTGCACGTTTGATTCAGTTTTATATATCGTTGCTGATAAGGGTGTCACACTTAATACCCCCCCCCCCCCCACCCCCCACACACACGAACACACACACACACACACATACAAACGCACGGCGCACGGCTAGCTGCATATATATCCCTTTCGCTTTCGGCAAGGAATCGAAAAGTTTAGTGAACCGTTGACTAAGTTCTGATTTGGTAAAAGTGTTTATAAAATAAAAAATCCCTTTGTGTGACTCATGTATGTGGGTTTGTGTGCATCTCATGTATAGTATGCTGTACCCTGTAACTTACGCAACTTTACGTGAATGTTACAACATTCAAATCTACGAATTTCCATTTGTAGGAACTGTAATGGGTAACACTTTGCAACATTCCTTAGAACTCCTGCAGTTCCTCTTGGACTTTACCACCACCAGTTTGCGGAATGCTTCAATTGTTTCTGTTTTAGCTAAGACACGATACTGCCCCAGTTGTACTAGAATTGGAGATTTTCCTTGACTCTCAAATTCATCATGTGAGACCACTTGTTGTGGAATGATCTGGAATCCATGATGGGACGGACTTCATTGCAGTGTGTGTGTTACCAGTTTGCTAGTCTCAAACAAAAATATACTCAATTATAGATTTCGCCAGTAATTTTCAACTCCTGCTCTGAATTGGAAAGTTGGATGCCCTAGATGATTTGCACTGAGGCAGATTTTCGTCGTGAAGTCAGGCAAAAGACGTCGTCCTTCGTTTTTTGTTGAGCTCTTTTCCATTTCGGGACAGGTATAGGCATCTCTGCATGTGTCAAAACGAAGTGACAAAGGCGATATTCCATGAGTGTGGATGCGGGAGTGCAATCAAATTGTTGGGCAGTTGGTATTTCTGAAACGTCGATTCATAGGTTCGATTCATGAAGGCGTTGTAAAAACAGGAAATTTCGATCGCAGATGCATTTGGGTTATCCGAACAAACAAACCAACATTTGGTTCCCATGTTGAAACCGCAATGAAGGCAACACGAAGCTGATCGTCAAACATATCACTAGTGGTAATCCTCTCACTTAAAATTTCGATCGCCGAGTTGGGCTTCAATTTTCATCCCTTAATACGGTCACTATCCTATTCTGTCTGGCAACATAATATTGCGAAACACCGTGCATCCATTGAAGATATGAGACACTGTGTCACAGGGGTTATTACAAAAGTGGACACGAACTCTTCATGAGGAATCAGTGAAATATGTATACCGAAGTGAATTGCTCTTTACAATATACATGCTGGCTCGGGATAAATCGGTTGACTATCAGTCGCCCCCAGGCTTGATAGATATGCAAAGACAGGGCTTGTTTCTGCTCTGAGGATGCAGATTATGCAGCCTCCGAAGTCTGGCTGCCGTATGACTCTCCTTGATATAAGTTGAGAGAGCAGTGCGACACCGAAAGACCATTTGAAAAAATCCTCATTCGCCATAAGTGCAAAAGTGTCGTTATGAAATTCAAATTGGAGGTGTTCACGACAAGGAGAAGAATTAGGCTCAATCCAGATCGACTTAAGCCCCAATTCACCTTATATCTTTTAGATCACCTAACAATGGCATAAAAACCTCCGACCAATAAATGAACACCTCGTCTCGGTCTTCCCCATCATAAGGAACAACCTTTCTCTTTACCATATAGAGGCGGAAAGTGGGGCGGAGCTTTGCACTGAGACGGTTTGCGGATCATCTGGTTTAAAGGCGCCATGGCTCGATATTTGAACGAAATTTGGTATCTCGGTTCTCGATCAGCTGGTTGCCTAAGTTGTATTCAGTACTGAGAACTGAATGGAAGACAGTATTTACCAATATAACCCCAAATTCACTTGATTATTTCGATGAATGATTTGATGGTATTGGGAAAATATATCTTTTCTTATAATTGTTCTATGAAATCTTCAAAGCACCTAAAAACTCGATAAAAGTTGAATTTCTGGTGAGTTAAAACTGTACAGAATTAGCAGCGCAGCTGCAGGCCTGAGTAAGACACCCACACATTTACGTTCGAAAAAAATCGATGGCTTAAATTGGAAATAAAGGTACAACATTATTTCAATTCAGCGAATTATTTGACTCGAAGTTCACTAATAGCTTTAGAACATATCTATGAATTGATTTTCTGGTAGACGCCGGGATTGGTCTTAATTCCCGGAAAGAAGAACTGATCGATGCGGCACATTTTTGACGGTCGAATTTATGGAGAAATCATAACCTTAGTGTATTATAGTAAAATAGCATTTGCGTGTGTTGCAGTAGGGTGTTCCCTTTATGATCTGGACTCTGGCTACAGGGGTCAACTAAAGTTCACGTTATCGGTGCTGCGCTTTAAATATTCATCCATGACCACTTTTAACATCTCTAGCAAGAAAGATAATCGCTTGACACATTTTTTTGGGCGTGTAGTTCAAAACCTCAAGAGTGTATTTTTTTTTTTTTTCTGGAGACAAAGATAATATCTCTGTTGGAGGATCGATTCAAATGAAACCAATCACGAACATGTCTGACAATAGTGCCCTCTTGATTTCCAAGGACGCCGATCCATCCAAGCTGATCTTATGACCTAGGTAGGTGTACTCCCAGTTTTACCCAATTTAGGTATTTCACTGTTTCGAATCTGATATCAGTATGTCATGCCATTTCTGCACCAGCTGTTGCCCGATCGTTGTCTAAGGAGTAGGGAGCATCACCTATGTTTAACTTTCATACCCGTACCGTCAACAAATCTGCTCGTTCAAGTCATGTCTTGTGTTAGCACAGATCAATTCCATCCACATAACCCTGTACGGGGTTTGGAATGGCAATTAGATTATCAAAACATGTAAGCCAACAAAGCCATATGTCAACGCCTGTTCGAGACTGTAAAGAGAGTGAGCCAGCCTTAACTTACCCCCTATATGTTCTGTATAACGTGAGATACATTCAACACAAAAACACGTCCGTGTAAACGTTCTCAATCAAATCAACAAATGTTTCGGGGGTAGCCGTATAGTTTGAGAACACTTCCAGAGGCTTCAAAAGGTCGATGAAGGAGACGAACATCTGCCCAGTTTGGTTGACGGAAAATCAGCATATCGCCGATTTAAAGCATGTTCCTGAAGACATACATAGATACATAGAGTACAATACCAACATCCAAACATACATACATATATACATACATAACATTACATACACACACACACACACCGATGTTGGCACAATTGGTAGAAGCGTCGGCCCTCCACCCGGCAGACCGGGGTTCGATTCCCGGTCGGGTCATATCAGAGACTTTAGAAATGGAACCTTGTGCATTCTCAGCTGGGCGCTCAGCACAAAGATGGAGCAGGACGAACGAAGGGGAGGCAATTTGCAAGATGCCGTCTGAGTGTGATGACCCCCACCCCATGTAGGTACCGCCAAGAGGTGGTAATCGCCTATTCCGTGTTAACCTGGTGAAGGCTAAGACAGATGACAAATTTGGTGCCAGTATCCAGGCTGAACCTTGCTGATCCTGGCTCTGGTCACTCTGTCTGGCAAGTATACATAGAAAAACACACATACATACATACATACATACATACATACATACATACATACATTACATACATACATACATACATACATACACATACACGGCTCAAAAAACAACAAATTACCCTAGGCCTACTTGATTAGTTACTTTTGTGCCCAAAATTAATCAACAATCAAAATTATGCTGAACAATCTGCATAAAATTATGCTAAAAAAATTGACGAGGGAAGGATGCGCATTTCTGGATATTACATTGGGCTTTAAAATCATGTGAGAACAGATAAAACTCCGCCATGACATGAATCGTTGCTGAATGCAATTTGGCAATAACCTTGAAATATTTAAAAATGAGTTTCCCGCCTTTTTTCGAGTAACACAGCGGTAACACTTCCTACTCAAACAGAGTGGAGCCTGCTTCAACAATTAGTTTCACAGAACTGGCGAGATATTCAATAATTCTGTTATAGATTGTTCTGACTAGTCAGCGCTTGTGCGAGTCCTCTTAGGATGAGTCCGAGTCCGAGTCCGAGCAGTGAATTCGAGTCGAGTCGTTAAGATGCTGACAAAGTGCTGATTGCTAAACGTACTATGTTTATTTGCTACACTATAGTGGTTTAGCATATGTTCATTTGATAAATATGTTTATGTATGGGCATTTTGCAAAAGTGATTGTATATAGATCCATGCACCTAACATTTAGTACGTTCGGCAAATATCCAAAGTTGACGTTAATTCCACTTCCATATCAGGTTACATGCACCCAAAGCCTAGGCTACCGCGAGTTACTGCCTATTAGCTCTGACCCTGCCCCTACCCCTGGTCCAACTCCCAAGCCTGTCTGTGCTGTACCAAAGGGCATATTCATCTATGATATGGAACCCGACAGCGCTTTTCGTCCTACGGAAGAGCTTGTAGAATGATATTCCAATGTGATGCTTCAAAATTTTCAAAAGTTAAAGTTTTGCTCCTCCCTAGTTTGAGTTTCAAGTTGATTAGCTTCATCTCGCCTCGTATTTCACAGCCAGGCGCAATCACATTCTCTTGTTATTGATATAACTATATGGTTCTGCACTATACGACGTACTTCAATAGGGGACTAACGACCCATATTGTTGTCAAATTCAAAGTTAGGGTAACACTGACTGCAGTGTTTTCCAACTGTCAGCACAATTAGGCAAGCCTATACTATATGCCACATCGCCCATTAGACGATTCAGTTCACGTGTCCATCAGTTTAGAACCCGGTGCGTTGGGCGCTTCGCAGGGTCACCCCGTAGATCATAGTATGGGGCACCCCGGTACCCGTGAGTTTGGGGGATGGGTCAGGCTGGTCGCTTGCCCGGGGGTGGCTGGGTGGATGCGCGAGGCGCATCCAGGCATGTGCTCCCCTGAGTGAGAGGGTGGGGGAGTGAGCGATAACGCAATGTGGGTCTCCGCCTCACAATTAATTGACGCAACAGATTAATAAACACTTGTTTCTATGGGTAAATTACACATGCTGAAAGTTTTGTATTCACTAACAGTCTATAACTTGCACCTCTAGTTCCATTACCTGTACCCTCAACCCTATCTAAAAGGGGCTATTACTAACCAACTAAACCCTCACACTACATTTCCACATGTAATTGGTATTTGCAGTTAACTATATCCTTTGAATTTAATAGAGGTGAAGAAAAAAATTGAAGGACTCATCTCTGGACTCATGCTGAAAAAAGCCCGAATCTCGAGACCGGAGTCATGAGTCTTTGATTCCGAGTCTGGACGTGACTACTTGGTATAGTAACTGGATTAATATTGGTGGACTTTGTTCAACACACTGGTAGTATAAGATGAATATAAAATACGATCAATAAAAATAAGGCATAAAAAATGAACGTAAAATAATAAATAAAATACGATATGCTTCGTTGACTACCTAAAAGTTATATGAGAGATTATTCCAAATCTGACACAAACGCACATGATTTTACTTCACAAAAGCAAACGCCACTTCAAACTTAAGAGAAGGATACGCTACCTCCGAATTCGTCGAAAGCATGTTTGCTCGGTTGCGGCGGGGGTCCGGCTTTGGCTTAAATGAAAACAAAATGTCATCACGTGAATTATTTATTCGTTGCAATATTAGTGCTCCTGGATCAGAACACAATGGAACATAATATTTTTTTTTTGACAATTCAGGCATCTCAACAATAAAAAAAACGCTAAAAAGAGCGGTTTTTTTTTGGGTTAAAGTTTGTGCGTCGGGAAAAAGAGCACAATGGTGCTGTAGCTAAAAGTGACACAAATTGAACCAAAAGACACATCAAAAAGTGTGTCAATATGTTGAGATCATGAAGTCAAGAAGGCAGTAATTTTTCAAAACCAAGTGCCTATTGTTGTCCTCTGTGTAAAAAACCCTTTGGACCTTGATCTTCATATGGCCACAGCTGTCTTAGAAGTCAATAAACATTGACTACTCAGTTCGTCAACATCCATCGAAGAATAACCAATTGAGAAAGAACGAGGCGTGGTGATATTGCCCCAAGTGTCTCGCCGGCCTTGTGCAATCAGTGGTTTCTACCATTAGAATGAAGCAATTGATAGCTAACTAGACAGTTGAGTTGAAGTTGTAGTTTTTAACAACTTGGAGAAGGAATCCCACCCATTGGGAATGCCATTCATAAAATTTGTTAAACAGGTCCACCTAATTAGCATTTTATGCTGAAATCTAATCAGTTCATGAACCTGCCATCTTGATTATATGCCAAAGCAAACCACATCATTATAGCTTTTATGGTCCTGGCGTAATCTTCCTGAGAGCGTCCCATAAAATGTCTGGAGTCGGCAAATTACTCCATTAACTGGTGGATTGGTGCTCCTTCTGATTAGATCACCTACATCTACCCTAACTTTTTGTGCCATTATGTTATCCCTCAGCTATAGCTGAACCATATACAAAAACATTGCCCATTATTTCATTGGTGGCTGCTTTCTCCTTTCCTCCTGGCTTTGGCTAGATTGCGTCATGAATAGCAGTTGCCAATGAAAGAGTACCTTCCCTGGGAATGGTTTCACAATACGTCTTGGCATCGCTGTAACGTCACATGACATGAATCCTTTTCTCCAGGTTCTGAGAAAGTGGTCGGATCCTGGGATTCACTAGTTGTCTGTGGATGGAAACGTAACATTGTGGTTCTGGGAACAGGTTTAACCCCCTGCCTTGAACAATTTGACCACTTTTTGAGAAGAGTAGGTGAGTTATCCAAGATCGATCGAAAATAACAGGATTCCTAGATGAGGCTTGATGGCTTCATGAATGTTGGTGAAAAGCTGTAATCAGGGCAAGTAAGATCAGAAGAAGCCTTTTGGGCGGAGAAAGTGGAATTATGGGTTGAAAATTGGGTTACACAATGATGGCTACGTAACCAGTAGTCTTTTTTGTGTAAGGTACTGAGATTCATACTGAGAAGGTCGCGGGACAATCAGCTAGTTACAGGAGAAGTATCTGCAGGTTTCGCTTCAATTTAGCATTGTAGTTCTGTGTTGAGTATGTTAAGCTATTTTCCATCCTCTAACCATGCCGTGGCGTTGTGTGCAATTAGCTAGAGGTTGGAAATACAGTGGTGGAGGCAGCACATCGGGCAATGGGTGCAGCCAGTATGAAGAGGGTGACCGGAGCCACGAAGGTGGCCATGGCCATCGGCTTTTGGCCAATGGACTCTGAGCCCCCAAAATTGACTTGTGGAGAAAACACTAGATTAGTGTTGCAATCGTAATTAAAGATGGCACTTTTCTACAAAGCCATGGGTCTGTGGGGCTACTGTGCACAGATGGTTTATAATGAGGCTATGAACAGTGGCCTATCCCAGCCTCAGATGGGGGAGAGGGCGATTGTTGTCAGGGTATGGTATTTTTTTCTATTGTATTATTCAACAGTATCAGAAGGGAGGGTAACTTGTCTCATATTTTACTCTAAATTCAAAAATTCTGAAGGCTACCCAACTTGCTCTGTCCATGTCACAACAACATTTGAGTTACTGCCGCATCTACAATATAAAACCTTTGCATTGTCTTTAGGGGTGCGGGGAGGGGTTGGATGGAAGGTGATTAGCATTTTTTTTTTTTTTGTTGTTCTCCTATATTTGCCATTTTATTTCAGTAGTCGTACTATCATATTAGGATAATTACATCTAAATATCTATTGGGAAGAAAATCAATTGGAACTCGAGATGCATTCGATAATGACGGTTGTTAATTCCATGAATTTCCATAAAATGGGCCCAGACCGCCAAGGTCGATGTTAGACCATCACGGTACAGAATGTCAGTTAATGTGCACGAAAACTTGGAAGAGGAGAAAGCATTTGTGTGATCAATATGATGGGCTCTCGCACACGCTGGGCCTTGAGTCCCAATCCCTGGGCACCATGACGGTATGGATATTAGACGGTCCTTATTGACCGAACATCGGCACTGTGCACATAGATTGTAGGAAATACTATTATTCGCAGTATTTCATATTATGGGCCCTAGGCCCAAACTGGGCATTGAACCCTAAATTCCTGGACGAGCCGAATGGCCCTCTACTGAAGGACCATTCCATGGAATGTCTGAAGAAGACCAATTGAAGCTTGTGTGAGGAGAATGCCTTTCGAAATATCATAAAATGGGCCCTAGGGCCCGAGGTCGCCTTGGACCAAGAAATCCTCACACCCCAACAGTAAGTCCATCATACCACATTATTACCGAACATCAGCACTGTGCTACCTTGGAATTTCGTAGGAGATACATGCTTTTGCAGTATTTCATGTATTGGGTCCCTAGGGCCCCAAACTGGGCCCTGGACCCAAATTCCCGACACCCCCGATGGCCCCTACCCAAGGACCTTTACAGGTAACTTTAGAGGAAAACAATTGAAGCTAGTGGGAAGAGATTCATTTCAAGGTACCATGTGGAACCTTTCATGAAATGGGCCGACGGGGCCAAGTGGGACCCCCTTGGACCAAAAATTCCTGAACACCCCAAAAGGTAAGCTGTTCAGACAATCATTATGACTGAATGTCAGCATTGTGCACTAAAATTTGTTAAAAAGGAAAGCATATTTTGCGAAATCCACATGATGGGGCCCAGGGAACGACACTGGGACTTAGGACCCAATTCTCGGGACCCTCCTAAAGATTGGCATTAGACCATCATTAAGACCTGAACAGCAGCACTGTGCACCAAAGTTCGTAGGAGATACAAGATTTATTGGTATTTCATATAAGGCCCGTGAGCCCAAATGTGGGTGCTGAGCCCAAAATTCCTTGAACACCCCCGAATAGCCCTCTACCCAAGGCCATTACATGAACTAGAAGAACATAAAATGAATCGTGTGGGAGGAGGTTGCTTTCTAGTACTAATGTTTGAAATTTCATGAAATGGGCGCTTGGGCCCGAGTGGGGCCTGCGACCAAAAGTCCTGACAAACACCCCTAAGGTACGGCTGTTCATCATAATGCCCGAAATCAGCACTGTGCACAAAAATTTGTAGGAGGAGAATACATTTTGAAATTCCGCTCATAATGACCTATATTGCCCCGTTAATAGGGCCTTCGACCTTGACAGTCAA
The DNA here is from genome assembly GCA_026419785.1 of Sclerodactyla briareus. Lineage (NCBI taxonomy): Eukaryota > Metazoa > Echinodermata > Holothuroidea > Dendrochirotida > Sclerodactylidae > Sclerodactyla > Sclerodactyla briareus. The sequence goes on along the minus strand of JAODTK010005883.1, from coordinate 5,283 downwards.
AGATCAAAAATGTCCCAGGGTCAATGAACACTGTGTCCAAGTTTGGACGACATCATTCCCAGAATGACTGGTTGGGAGCCAAAAAGGCAAATGTTAACACACTGGATAGATAGATAGGATAGATAAGATAGATAGCAGATAGATAGATAGATGAGTAGATAGTAGATAGATAAGATAGATAGATAGATAGGTAGATAGAGTGCCTGCAGCTTCCAGTAGTAGCTCAAACCAGCAAGCTGGTTGAGCTATTAAAAAAAAACTAACAATTTTGTGGCATTCCTTCAATACAACCCCATTCCAATTTTCTGTTCCTATTCACATTGCATGATCTGCATGCATGCCTCTACGCACGACTCATACGGTAGTAGTTAGGATTGCTATTTCAATCGATTACAGGATCCCAGGACCTACATAGGATGCCCGGCATTTGTTACGCACGGGTTCCAATAGAAGAAAACTAGGATTTGCCTAATTATACCCGCAAACCGGTCATTAGGGCTTGAAAAATTTATAGAGGAACCCTACATAGTTTATAATTTAATATAATTATGTCAAGTGCTAATACCCCCACGCATGTGAAGGGTATTGGGTGGTGTGACGCACCTGATATTTTCAATTTCGCCAATTTGGTTCGTCGGCTTCCTTTGGTGTTGTCTTCGTCAATCACAAGTCGATTCTACGCAGAAAACCCGATTAAATGGAGAAGACGAAAATGAGAACGTGAAAAGCGATGTCAGCTGCATTAGTAACGTGGCTTCAGAATTTCCATGAACGCGAAAATTATCCCATCGATAGGCATTATACGAGCAATCGGTTAAATATTCACGGTATGTGAGGAAGACGTTATTGGAAGCTGTTATATTCAACATGGAAGTTATATATTATTGCAAGGTACGACGTGTCATCTGGAACATTAATATGATTTCAAAACGGGACAAAGTACAGAACGCTGGTAAGGAATTAAAGAATGCTTAAACACTTTAGCTGGTCCACACGGATTCAACCGTATGCTGTTTATTTCCTTCACACCAACATTGACGTTTCGTCGTCTCTTTTCTCAATTCTGCAAAATAAAAAAAAGGGAAGATGGAGAAACAGGGAATTAATAACACAACCCCCAATCTCCTAACAACGGAACTGCAAAACCCACACGCAACACACCAACCACACGGCAACAACGATACTATAAAACGCCCAATCCCCGACCTATATATTATATATATATAATATATATAATATATTAACTAGATATATATATAGTATATATATATATATTATATACTATTATATATATTATATATATATATAATAGATATGATAGATTATATAGATATATATAATATATATATATCTACACCAGCAGTAGTCAGCAGTAGCATTTGAATAACGCCAGCACCAAACCCACAGCAAAATCCACGAAACACAAGAGCCAACGGAAATACCATAATGTGAAAAATGCAATAATCCTATTCCCGCTTGCACTACTAGACAGTCTTGCACTACGAAAAGTTAAGACTAATCCTACAAAAACATCCGACCTTTAGACCTATACACCCCTCACCAGCGCGAAACACTAAACCCATAGAAGCTGTACACAATATCGAATATAGACGGCGACCCAGCAGCGGCCCTCGTAGTGACGAACCGTCTTAGCACAGCAGGGAATGCAGGATTGGCCGTTTGACACCAGACTGAAGGAGGAGGAAACTACAATGCGAACTACAAAACATCGCCTAATTGGAAACGATTGTGTGCTGTGTGTGACTACTTAACGCTAGTCAAAACAGTTAAACAGGTTGCAAAAGGACAACAATAACAACGAAATGGGATGCACAAATTAATCCACTTACTCGTGAGTACTCATAACAACCAACCAAAACGTTTTTTTCCACTGAGTTTGTTTAAAAGCTTCGTCATCACGGACTTGTTCATTGTCGATTAAGCAAGGTGTACAACGCCCCTTGGTGGCGCTCTTCGCGATTTTAATATCGCATCAGCAGCAGCGACCGCTCGCAGCGATACAATAACGTACCTAATGAAATAAATAACTAAATTGATGTCGTATGTCTAGTAGGTGGATGTTCTTTACAAATTCCAGCAGGTATGCCCCTGATCCGTTTAATGGCTTTCAACATACCAATAGCACAGCATCAGATTATTAGCATACACTTGTTTTCGACATGCTCTAAGTAACACGTATACATTTGATGACCCTATGTTTGACAATCCAACATCGTAATACGGGAGTTCATGTTGGAATTCTTCAGGTAACTAGACACCGCCTGGCGGTAGACCGCCCATCTGTATATCCCACTTTGCCAATAACCAGTTCTATTTTTTTGCCCCGTTAAACTCCTCAAATAAGCACATTTATTCAAGACTCACCTTTAACCACATAACACCCGACAGAGGTGTAAAATTGAGGTCAGAGGTTCACACACATGCAGGCAACAAATTAGATTCACAATGTGAACATTCCAGCCTTCACAATATTCATTCTCCGATTACGGCCAGAAAACAGTTTGTGACCCCTAAGTGACCTTGAGATGAACTTAATGAAAATGGCAGGTTTTATGAAAATTGTAACTCTCCACGTGTTACATCCACTCCTAAGAGCAGTTGCATTTCTGATAACACGCCCAGTGCTATTGCCAAAAAAAGTATAAAATCAGTTGACCATAGTGACTTAATGACCTCAATGACATGGCGGTCTTATAAAATGTTATTTTCCATGTGATGCATCCACTCTAGAAGCATATTGCATTCAATGAAAACGCCTAAGGTATCGCGAAAAAAGAGATCTATTAAATTAAATTTGACCCCTTGTAACTACCAAAGTATGCGTCCGACCCGCCAGCCCCGACCGGAGTTGGTGGGAGTGGGTTTCCTCTATAAAACACATAAGGTCATCACATATCCAAAATAACCGTTTCTATTTGTTTTGCCCCGTATAAAAACTCCTTAAATAAGCAACATTTATTCAAGGACTCAACCTTTAACCTGTGACACCGACAGAGGTAAATTGCGGTCAGAGAGGGCCACACACATGCAGGTCAAAAAGTATATCACAATGGTGAACCTTCAGACTTCACAGATATTCAATACTGCGATTATGGCCAGAAAACAGATTTGACCCCTTAGCGACCTTGGAATTCTATGAAAAGTCGTAGTAACTCTCCATGTGATACCATCCACTCCTAGGAGCATTTTGCATTCTGGATGAACACGCCAGTGCTATTGCCGAAAAAAGTACCAAAATCAGTTTTTTTACCCCTAAGTGACCCTTAATGACCTCGGATGACCTTGAAAAATGCTGCCATGTTTTTCGGGATCAACTGGTACCCCTAATAACACGTGTCGCCAAAATCCCGACATGTGGCAAAAACTTACACAAATTTGACCTCGGATGACCTTGAAAATGCCACAGGTTTTTCGGGACCAATTTCACCGCCTGAGTACCAAGTTTCGGGTAGATAGCGACCAAACTTGAAAATTTCGCGTCGAAAATCACCAAAGCAGAGAGCAGCAGACTTACGGTTAATACCAGTTTTTCGAAGCATCCGAAGCTCCTGGGGTCAACCCGTACCAAGTTTCACGAAATCGAGTAAAGCGTTGAGAGTATCGCGCTAACGCGAAAATCTTCCGGGGCGGCGGACGCGGCGGCGGCGGGCGGCCGCGACGCGGCGGACACGACGAAGTCAAAACCATAATATACCCCGAAGTGGGGATATAATGAGAAAAAGGTTTAATGAGAAGAAGCCCCCAAATATCATACATCAATTGAGGAATTTGAGGTAACTTCCTATCCGAACCCCCCTCTCTCTTTAGTTTTATTTGTGTAGCTGATCGATTATTGATCGATGATCTATATTTTCACTATTGGTATACTCTAAGTTATTGCACCGGTTTTGGCGGTCTAGATTTGAGAAGTTCTACCTATTCCTTGTTCCTCTACTTCCTTTGCATATTCGTTGCCAAGGTAATTGTCATATATATATATGGTTCAATACAGACATAACACACTGCAATTCTTCAATCGAATAGGTTTTACTCTTGTTTAGTTTTAATGACTGTCAGTTCGGTGTTTCTTAACGACTTCAATATTGGAGTCAAGTAGCAAACTTTTCTGTGCCCCCTCTCTCTTGCTCTTTTTAGGCTCGGGAGAGCAGCTCTACAATATAATGTCTCTCCGTCCGTTCGTTTCGTCGGTAGTTGTTAGTGGTCCCTTCTGTTCGTCACGTTCATTCATAACTTTGAACCATACATGCGATCAGGTTGATACTTGGTAGGGGATGAAGCTTGCTACTGGCTAGCCTTAGCTACATTATGTTCGCATAGTGTATGAGATTTTAATTAAATCCAATTACTTACCTCATTTCAAAACTTTAATTGAGCTCTCTGACTGCCAGACAAGTTTGTTACATTACTCCTCCTCGCGGAGCAGGGGTTACCTTTTAGTCAGAAAGTCCAGGTCTGAAGCCTAGTTGACTTTCATCATATCTCGCCCTGGTTACATCAGGTCCCTTGCCTCTGCAGGAATGTTTACATTACATCTCGGGCTTGGGCCCTCCCACTCCCCCCCCACTAAATGTTGTTTAATGGTAACTGTGGAGGAGGTTCAACTCTAATTATGAGTGGTCAACAATGTCAGATATCCATTTCTGTGGGAAGTGTGTTTCCACTGTTCAAAACCATACAGTGTATTCGCAAGGGATTCTGCCTGTCCGAAGCTACCAGGCCGTTCCGACTTGCACTTGTTTTCATTGTAGTAATCGCGTATTGTTCGATAATCCGTTTTTCACCCCCTATTATGTATACTTTATTGATTATTCCCGCAGGTTAAGGAAATCCAGATTGGAAAGTTTACTTGTTTCTTGTTCACTTTGACTTTCACCCTTCTAAAGTTATGGCATCAGAGAGGATCCGCCGGGGTTCCCAATGAGGGGTGCCAGACCATCCTAGTAAAGTGTTCTCCCACTTCTCCGTGGCCAGTCGATGGTCATTTTTCTTCAATAAATAAATAATTTTTAAAGTTTTTTGAAAGGAAGATTAAAGGAATTTCACTTTAGCACAGTATGTTGATAAGATTATATCATTTGAAAGAAGAGCGGAACCTTGGGTGCCCGAGAAAAAAGTTCAAATTAGGGTCTCTCAGATGACGATGAAGCCCGAATGGCCTATTTCAGTAGTAATGAAACAAAATAAACATTTGTCCAAAAAAATTAAAATGAATTTAATCTTAGCCACCTATCTTCGAGCGGCTTTATATTATCCATCGAAGCA
>JAODTK010005882.1:0-145894 GCA_026419785.1 Sclerodactyla briareus | reverse complement strand
CTGAAAAATTATGAGTAAAAAATGAGGTGGATTCCATTGGGACATGGTGAGGTACAGATATTGAGTCAGATGTTTAATCCGGCACTAAGAATTGGGCTGTGACAACCCTGGTTTGGTAACGACAAAATTTTGCAATCTGACCTAACCCACCCCTAGGCCCTAATCTCTAATCTCACATGATGCATAATGACTAGGCAACAACGTGCAAAACTCTTTCGCATAGGGGCACTTTGTGCTACCAGTTAATGGAGCAAGCCAGAATAGTATTACGATATTTCACTCATTTGGGTGTATATTCCCACAATTCTGATATTTTGTTCTTGTCATTCTACGTCAACATAAAAATTTCAGGAATTCCGATTGAAATCCGATTTTTTCAGACTCAAATGAAGCCGTTTTTTCCCTCCCCCGATCGCCGTAACGCCGCCTAACCATATGCACAGTGAAGGCTAGGCCTCCATGGACCGCATATTGGGCCATAAAACCAAATTAATTGTCTTGGATTCAAGTTGGAAAAAGCTGATTTCATTCTATTTCTACAGTCTTGGGTGCACATTATGCAATCATACCCTAATCTCATGCATCCAGGTACACATGTGGGGCCATACATTTATGCAACCATGCCACATTACACAATTATATCCGGGGGCCCGAACGGTGTTTTTGGTTTAGTATGACAGATTTAGGGCCTAGCCCACAAGGCCCCTCTCTCAACATTCTATGAAGTACTAGTCCTATACTAATACAGTATGTCTCTTTTGACACTCTGGCCATTGACTAACCTTTAAGTCACCTATTGTTTTAATGTTCTCGCGATTTAAAACTCTAATTTTGAGCTCATCTTACCACTTTGGGACCGAAAACGATGCCTCAGCCTGGATCATCTGCGTTGTGAGAATATGCTCTGCAATAATTTTTTGTCAAACTGTTATAGTCTGGTTGGTGGTGGGTGAACAATTCTTGGCATCTGTGTTTGGGGCCTTTTTTGTTTGTAATTTACATCATGATTTGCCTGACTGTGTTGGACCAAGTTTCTTAGTTTTTTTTCAGATGATACTAAGTTGTTCCGAAAGTAACTGTTGAAGATACTAGGCTTCTACCGCAGACCTTGGATAACCTCGAGTCTGGTCAGCACTTGGCTCTTAAAGTCCTCCTGTAAGTGTAAGCAGCAAAAGCTTCCAGGATCCTGCTATAAAGTCTATTATACGATCAGAAGGGTATAGAGTTATTCTAGAGAATTCAGAGTGCGAAAAAGATATTGGGAATTTCTGTTGATTGTAACTTGAGTTTTCCGGTCATATTCAGCATGCAGGGTAATAAGCGAATATATTAATGGTCTCATTCGAGAACATTTTACTTTAGACGAGCATCACATTCCGTGTCTTTTTCAGCTCTAGTAGACCACATTGACATGCCTGGGTCAGTTTGGGCACCCCACAATCGGGGTGATGTAAATACGATCGAAAATGTTCAAATACGCGCTACACAGCTGATACCGACGTTAAGCATTTTGGAATAATCCGACAGCTTATGGAAGCTAAATTGCCTACTACTCTGAGTACATGGTTAGAGGTGATATTATAGAATCTTTCAACTATTCTGCTGTGTATGATGATGATGTCATGCAAGGGTTCCTATAGTTAAGCCTATTTCCGTCATACTTGAGGCCATGTAAAAAGTTTTCACAAAAAAAAAATTATTGAAGAAAAGCTGTAAAACTAATGTGCAGGAAATACAGTTTTGTTGTCCTGTGTTGACATTTGGAACAGTTTACCAGAGTCTGTAGTAAGGCTGGCTCGGTTATTTCGTTCCACCGAGAAACCGGATTGAACTCGGTTCATTGGACCTCGGTTTCGAACTTAGCAACAAAAACAACGAATAACTGTAACACAGAAAAACGAGTCGCCCACGCCAACGGGCTAAAAAAACAAGTCTTTGAAAAAATCTGCACGCAATCCAACTTGATTGCGGTTAGAGCAGATTAATAGCAGGTTATAGCAGGTTAATCCACAGGTTATAGCGGCAGAGCCCTAACGGGTCTTTGAAACCTTCATGTATTACTATGCACAACCCATTCACTCCGTTAAAATAGTAAACTCATGAAATGGTCTCTGGGGCCTGGAGTATATGTCCTTTTTCCTTGCAGCAATAAAATCATAGTGATCTAATGGAACCTACAATTTCATTATGCTGTTGTCTCGTGTCCTTTCTTTTACAGTACCATCGTCTATAAAGTAAATCATACTCTCAATTATTGTTTCTAACTTTTACTCTTTCACCTTCCCAGACAGGTAGTGAAAATGTCATTTCTTGGTGTTGCATGTTACCCACGCCCCATTCAGTTTGGACTTTTTCGTTTATGACAAGGGGACAAACTCACAAGAGTGTTTGACATTGTAGAAGTGACAAAGTTTACAGCTTCTCATTGTGTTCAACATCAGCTGTTTCGGATTGTACCTTAACTACACACACCCGTACTAATTCAAATTTATGTATTTTTCGCCGATCCAAGCCGCCGCCACGTACATCGCAGCTCAATCCGCAACCTGTTTAAATGATAAACTGCCCCACGTGTGTTGCCGAGCTGTTACCTCATATTTTGCCAAATATACCGGCCGCCACCGGACCTCAGCCTTTGTTGTAACCGTACTAATAAAACTGCGATGCAAAGCTATAATGTGCTTGCTTACTCGCCGATGCTGCTGCACCTAGTTCAAGACATAGCCCTGTTTGGAACACGTGTCATCACTACTTACATGTTCCTAGCATTCTGACAATGCATTCCCACTGATAATGTACAAGGTGTGTTACACACTACCACGTCGGCCACTCTATTGATTTGGTACAAGCCGCCGACCGCACACCTTTTTATCGCACACAATTAACATCGATGGGAGTTTCATCTGCTCTGACTCTGTGATTAAGACGGGAATTATTATTGATCGTCGATCCACTTCGATCCGCGATACTGCAATGTATTCCGTGTGTGCCTACCATTCTATGCAATGAATTATGTGACATACTTTGGCAATTGTGGAGAAAAAATAATTATAGTATACATAAAGGTTTAGCACAGATCTGGTTGTTTTTAGGGCTGATTTTAGACTGTGCCGTGCTTCAGCTTTCTGCTAAAATAATCACAGTTACGGTGAGGCTTGGGCTTAGCTTGGTAAATTGCAACACGTGATCTGTTTGTACTGTGCATATGCGGCGCCGGGCGTACACACATAGGTACGTGTGGAAGACCTAGTTTTTTTGTTAGTTTTGTTAATTCCTGCACGTTGCATGTTTTAATAAGAGAGACACTTGGTATGATGCCTCGCTCCGTGCAGGGTTATTGCGCAATTATTTATTCATTCCCCCATTATTAGTTTTTTTTTTGGTTTTGGTTATTCCTGCACATGCAAATGTTTTAATAAGAGAGAAAATGTGGTAATGATGCTCCGTGCAGGTTTATTTGCAATATTTGTTCCTTTCAACCCATATCTAATGGAAAGTCTGATTGTTGAAAAAGATTGGCCGGCATTTACACAGCTGAAATCTTGTACTAGACATACAGACTGGAGGGAATAACAATGCTGCATTTATCCACTATAGCATTAACTAGATGACGTCATGGAAACCCTATTCAAGATCACTCTGATCGTTTTCTTATATGTTTTTATTAGAATTGACAATTCAGTACTACAAATAATGCTAAGGGATATACTATCTTCGAACTGGAAACACCGTTCCTATTCCGCCTGAAGTTTTAACACTCCCGCTCTCGCGTACCGTGTTTGGGGTTCACTGAGCAGTACGTCCCCCTTGGCGCAAATACCTCTTGTTGAACCGCATCGGTGACCCCCCAAGAAAAACGGTTTTCCTCGGTTAGCAAATCGGAAACCACCGGTTTTGCTCATGCAACTACCCCGTGAAACTTAAGTCTTTAGTTTCATCCAGTACAGGCCAAATTTGAAATGTCCTTAGATAATTTATAGAAAGGTCAGGAAATAAAATATGAGTCAATTTGATGCATACGTGCGTTTGTCAATCCTCGTTTCTCCCTGACCAAATGACCAGCGCGGCCAATCGACATCGCTGGAGGTGGAAAGAGTTCTCTGACCGCGTCCACGAAGATCCTACGGTCTTCTTAAGGTATCACACTCTCGTGTACAGTAATTATAAACCAAAGCATTGGTAGTGACTTGAGTAAGTCGAGGCATCTTCATTCACCATCATGCTACAGGATTGCCATGCTTTGATTCCCACTGGACACCGAGATGTAACAAGCTCAGAATTGTTCCAAAAAGTCACCCACACCACCAAGACTACGTATAGCTGTTTGATGAAAATTAACTTGCATAGGCTGATTCTACATCTCAGATGATCCAGGTGAGGCAATTTTTTTCTTCCAAATTTGGTAGATGACTCAAAATTAAAGTTTAAATCGGATAAACACTCAGGCTGCTTAACTGTTAGTCATTGGCAGAAGTGTCAAAACCTTGTAGCATTAGTATGGAAGGGTCGAATTTTGTTAGTGGCCCTAATTTCGTTACGCACATTTTTTGTGTAACTGGATCCTAGATTGCGTGTGTTTTGTAACTAATGCGTGCTGATGAGCTAACATACGCAATGAAATCTTTTGACTGCACGCTCCATTCACTGTGACGGGCAAGAAGAATCACTTTAAATTTTGACTAACCAATTTGTTACAGTTATCAAGAATTTTTATCTCCATGCATATTTATTGCTGTTCCATATTATTGTGGACAACTCGGTATTTCCATGTGAGAAACCAGAGTCTTGACTCTATTATGGAGCCCAGGAATATAATTCAGGTTTGGGTTTATAAGAGAATAGCGCAATAATGTTCATTGTATCGAATCGGACCCTATTGAATTTTATGTATATCTCTGACTATGTTCAACATTACCGGTATCGGAATCGGCCCGATTATGGCATAATCAGAATCGGTCTCGAAATCGTAATTGCTCACTAGTTCCGATCACGAGATACCGATTATCCACAAACCTGGGCAGCAGACATTTCAACCTTTTCCGCTCAGAATTGGAACACTATGTACTTAAAACACATTCAAAATACGCACACGGTGTGTAAAGCAAATGTCTTGCAATTTTCCCCATGGGCGAGGGCTCACCCCCCCCCCCCCTCCGACCCTCCCTCACCCAAAATAATCAAAATCCCAAAACGATCGTTCATTCAGCCGTACTCATGAGGACTAGGTTAATATCTGTTGAGCGCGCGATCACTGCAACATATAACAAGCGCTCGATGTAACTGCAAGTGTAGCGTGAGGTGTCATTAGTTAGTTTGAACAGTGCTGAATTTACAGTGGCTCTGATTATTAGGCGGTCAATTTCCTAGCATCACAGTGGCTACCAACAACCATATACTATTCCCGCGAAACAGAGGCTTTTCATACAGACCTGCAAGCACGTTAATTGCATTGCGTATGTAAGATTGTGTTCGCGGGCTGTAGCGTAAACCGAGTATTATATATTATTCACACTTCTCTGTGAACACTGTAAAATGAAGACCAATTTGACACTGAAAAAGTGATTTAGCCAGAATATTTTTTATATCGTGCAAAAAAGCAAGTGAGGGAGGTTATTACAAGGAGGAGCTTGAAGTTGAATTAAACTGAGTGATACATAGCTGTGTGTTGTACAGTCTAAATAAACAATAAAACAATACGATACCTTGATGTTTTCGGAAGATAGACATACGTGGAATACCGGTACCGTGGGCGGCCCCCGCCGCGAGCGATGACTGCGGAATATCACTAGTGCCCGGCGGTGGTAACCAATTCCGTTGGAGACTTGTGCGCGGAAACATTGTAACCGGGAGGTAAAAATCGCCCGGAGCCCCGCTTAATATAAGCCTTGAATTAACAAGAGACACACTCAAACAACTACGAATGGCATATGGGCATATGCTACCACATAACCATTGTCTCGATTTGGCATGGATACCGGAGCAATGCACGGCCTGGAATTTGATTGGAATGTTGCTAAAAAGTCATTGCGAAAACTAATAATTATCATCGTTTGTACCCAGTGAGAATTGGTGAATTAAACCATTTATTCATGGCATTGAGTACCTTAGGTCTACGCGAGTCACATGTCACAGCATTTGTGGTTGAATCGGCGACCGATACCGCTTGAGTGTTTTAGATTTAACCACAGGGCAATGCAGAAACTCCATAGACGTTAAGTGTGTGTGGAGAGATGGTCGAACGTTGGTGTTACCACCACTTACCAATTGTGTACACCACATAACCACTGTTGTTTGTGTTACGTGGTGTATGCACGGAGGATTCCAGGCTTCTCGTGCCGCGGGTGCGCGTATCAACTCATGATATTCACGAGATATTGGAGCTTCCGAATCCATTTCGAAAGCTGGCGTAGATTATTTTGTTTCCTTCACCGGGAAGCCAAACATATACATGCAATGAAAAGATGGAAACTGATAAGTAATGACTTGAACTATAAAAGCGGAATTATGACTACCCCTGTAGGTCTAGTGATTGGATTTAACTCAGGGAAGTTCCTGACGTAAGCAATGACATTGAAACGGGTAATGTGCCGACTTGAATAATTGGAATCGGTATATATCTGAATGGACCGATTACGGAAAAAATAATCAGTAAGTAACGGCTAACATAGATATTGGCATAATCGTTTGACACTATATTGGACATGCCCCCCCCCCCCCCCCCCCCCCGGGGGCGCCAACTTTCCAGCTGGAGGACAAACCTCTGTAGCCTAGTCTGCTAAATTTGTGTTCCGCCGGTGTGATACAGACTGGAAGTAAAGAAGCAAAATACCAGGACACAATTGCGAGTTTCTTTCTATGTATTCAATACACGACTGGTTCGCAAATTATAATAAAGGAACGAAAAAATTGGACACCCCCATCATATGGGCTAATACTAGGCTACAGGGAGGTTGAGGGGCCTTGTGGCATTGCTAGGCCTAAAGCTGAATAACGCCAGTTACTCGTTAGGCTTGCGTTAGGCCAGAGCCTAGACAATTAATGTTTAGGCTCAGTCAGTACCTTATGTGTCGAGAGTAGTAAAGTGATAGCGTGAGTCACCCTTCTGTCGGACGCCATTTTTGTCAACCTACAATGTTACAGTGAATGTTCAAATTACAGCCGCCGAAAGTGTGAGCAGCTGGTGAATGTGAGTCTGAATGGCTTTTCACAAGATGCTGTGTCTATTTGCTTTCAGCAGAAAACATTAGCGAACTGCAGTGCGGACGAGCTGGCCCAAACGAGAAAGTGCGTACGGAGTCCTATAAGAGTCGATAGGAGAAAAATTGACCGCAGGCAGCCCCACCCACCCAGCCGAGAATTGGGGACCGGCTAACGGCCAACAGAGGTTTAAGTGGTAACGACAGCCAACAAGCTGTTCAAAGCAATAACTGTAGCGATAAACTAAGAAGAAAATGGAGGAGGAGGAAAGATTATTAGCACGACGAAAATACTACTACAACTTACAAGAAAAGATCAACATTTGCGAAGCCCCTCAATGTCCCACGCAATCAATTGAACACCCAAACACGAGGTGCCCACCTTACTGCCCAACAACTATATAGGGCTGCTAGACCCACTCCTTGCGCGGCAGTTCGTCCCGGTACTAGAAGACAGGCTAGCAGTGGCGCCGCCCCCCCCCCCAATAGATTTTTAGCCGAAAAAATAATTTTTGGATTGAAAATGGCATTGAAGCAAGGTTTGTGATGAAGTGGGGGGTGGGTGAGGTGTGAAATGTGACCATAAATAGCACCATATTGCATCTAAGGACGCTCAACATAAAAAAAAATGACCCCTCCCCCATATTCGTCTCCAAAGACAGATTTGTCAAAACTAATATGCCTCCCCCCCCCCCAATCATCGGACCATGGCGCCGCCATGCGGCAGTCCCAGGCGCCGCCCCTGCAGGCTAGTCACCGGCGCCAGCGTGTACAGCCATAAAGCACCATATTGCATCTAAGGACTCTTAAACATCGGAAAATTCCAAAGGGGTAGGGGTTTCCCCCTCCCCTTTAGTTTCTTAGACCCTCCCCCATATTCGTCTCCAAAAGCAGATTTGCCAAAAACTCCTATGCCCACCCCTTCATCGGACCCTGCCGTCACCCCCCCCCCCCCCAGGCTAGTCTTCGGCGCCAGCGTTTACGGAGGATGCGGCCAGGAAGCGTTTCCAAATACAAAACTGCATGTATTCATGAGAATGGAATGCTGATTGACTCAGCTATACTAATTAAGTAATACTTTCCCGTAGAAAATCAGGCTGATGTGCCTGGCAAGCACAGTGATATACGCAAGGGAAGGGGTGGATCTGGGGGTCAGGACCAGGGCCGTAGCGAGCGGGGGTGTGGGTGTGTCACACCCCAATAATGTCGTCGCCGTCGGCAATTTTCGTTCTGTCGCAAAAAGGAAAAGATAAGGGACTGAATAGGAAAAGAAGAGGAAAGGAGAGGAGGAAGAGAAGAAAGAGGGGAAGGGTCCGGGAACGGGAACGGGAAGTAAAGGACTGAGGGGAGAACAGGGAATGGAAAGTGGAATAGAAAGAGAAAACGGAAGCCAGACTTTATTATCTGCTTATCGACTTTTGGCTTTTCATCTAATTGGCCCATTCAGCGTCGGCGAGAGATTGGCACGTCGGCAAAAATTAAATAATGTGACCGCCCGTCGCCGACGGTGTGATTGGACGAATGACTGAGTCCGTCGACAATTCGGCAAAAGTGGAAAAGTCGAAATAAAGGCGTTAGCGTTTGATATTTTACTTTTTCATGAGTTTGACAGTTCTTTGACAGTTTTTGTTTCTAGTCCTACATATTCCAGAGATACACAAATTTTTTCAAGCCATTTTGCTGAAAACAATTGATTAGGAGAGATTTTCCCAGAACTAAAATGAAAAGGCGGGAAATAATGGGAGCGGCATATGTAGCTAGAGTACGCGGCGAGAGATAGAGGGCAGCACCAACCCCCCCCCCCCCCCCCCCCCACGTCCCCGAGTTTATTTTGAGATTGAAAATTCGGCAGGAAACTACCAACTTTGGGCACAGAATGAGTTAAAAATCTGGTCAGATATAGGCCTAATGCAAAGTGGGAAGATTGTCTGAAATTTGTACTAAATGGGCGAAACAACTGATCACAGCCCCATCGAATGTCAAATTTTGTCATGGTCTGATGTATTGATGGCTGTTTCATACTCCGAGCTTCATAAAATCGGCCATCGTTTAGGATTCGGGCAGAATTTTTCGGCGCTTCATTGAAAGAACCCTCGTACGTGTGAGTCGGGGTCGAGTATGACTTAACCCTTACTTTTTACTGAAAATATTGCTCCATATTGCATCTAGGACGTTTCAGTATTAAAAAAATTCCAAAGGGGGGACCCATACTCTTACGCTGACATCTGAGCGCTGTTAGAGAGGAAAAGGCCACAATGGCTTTTGCTCTAGTCATGGGCGGCGATCACGAGGGGACGTGGACAGGGACATGTCACCCCCAATTTTTTTTTTTTTTTGGGGGGGGGAGCATGAGATCAATATCCCCCCAATATTTGTGGACTGGTGAAATAATTCTACTAATAAGTGCAGTACGGCCATACACAGAGGCCAACAACTATTTCTAAATCGGATTGCCTACATTTTATGTTGAGAAGGGTAAAAAAAGTCAACCGATGGTGGCCCGAATTGTAAGGAATAAACATCATTGAGTTCCTTCGAGAAAGTTTCTTGAAGTTCAAATTCGGAAATTTCCAGCTAAATTTATGTAGGTCGAGTACGCTAAATGGCCAGGAAGTGCCGTTTCAGCAATCCGGAGGTCTGTAAAACAGAAAAAATCTTGGGCGCGCACGCGCCAACGATGGGGCGTTCGATAGATGGGTGCCAGTCAACTCGAGCGTGTCCCCCAATTAGATTTTATCACAAAATGCCGCCCCTGGCTCCAGTTCACTTCCAGTCACTTGTGATATACCCGGCCGTTGGGTACCCACGGGGGTCAGAAAACCCCCCCCCCCCCAATGACCCAAGTAATCAATAAATTGTTAACACCAGTTAAAATTTTCCGCAGTTCAGTAGAAGTTTTGCAGCTGTTATTTAGCGCATATTGCAGCACGTGTGTCTAGGGCCCAGTAGATGGCATTTGCCCCATAGGGAAGGGTGAGGCCATTCATGAGGGCACTTCTTTGGCCCCCACCCAAGAGCTAACAAAATTCCTTTCCCGCCCCACCAGTTCGAGGAGAGCTGCGGCTCCGCGATGGTACCACCGAATTCACACGCGAAACGCACAATTGACGATACCTAAGAGAATATTCATGGGCTCATTCTGGACCTCTTTTAAACGGTCAGAACAGTGAGAAACTTACATAGTGGCCTCGTTGAAAAACCGCGAATTTTTTTCGAAGAGACTCAGAGATTGACCGTGCGGGCTGCCAAATGGCTTCGTTAGCTTCGTTTGGTATCAAATGACTTCATGATCTCTCTAAACCTATATTTGGCCTACTATAACAAGCCTAAGCCATGCCCCGATTGGAGTGTCTTGGAAAAGTTGCTGCTGATGTTTGTTCAGCTCCAACCAGAAGACCATGATGTCAGACTGTCGACTTGCACTGAACTATTTCCTGGTGGCATAACGAATTCCCAATTTTTAGCCAACCGTAAGTAGTTGTTCAAGGGACTTATTCTCTCATGTTATGACAGCTGTTTCATTATTATTATTGTGTGTTGTTGTTATTTAGTTCGTCAGTAAGAGTGAACGTTTTCACCAAAACGAGTTTTTACCCTCATAAATGTTGAATAAGAAGAAGTTGTAGATCGGCACTTACCGGTTACGTACAATTATATGGACGTCACGACTTCAAACGTCCGGTCCGAAAGTTTGTTCGCTAAATTCTATTCAATATAAGTGAGCTACATTGTGAACAATGGCGACTAGAAAGGAGGGGACGGTGAGCTGATTTAATTCTTCGAGTCACAGGATACAATCGCATCGTTAGTAATGTCAAAACTTGGCTCAAAGACAGTTCTAAGAAGGTATACACCTGGCTTACAGAATGGAAAACCTTGTAAATCTAGTCTAAGCCTAGGCCCTAACTGTGCGGTCTTCGAGCTCTCTTTGTCTGGTCACTATGTAGCAGAACGGTAATTTCCATGAATAACATAAAGTTAGGTCTGCTCAGTCACAATTGTGTGTGACCGGACACCGGAGCGCAATAATGAATCCAGTGCGTTGTAATGCCTACCCAAATTGTAATACCTTTCAAATTCAAGCTTGAATTATATCCACAGTCACTGGAAATGGCAAGCTAGAGGTTAAGGTATACCGGTAATAAAAGGCTATGGATATCACACAATCACAGAAAAAAACATTCAAATTTTTGTTATTTAATATTTTGGCCAAGTTTGGCTCTTGAACATGATAACTCAATTCTGCGGTCTCCAGAGTTTTCAAAGTCTGAAAAACATAGAAATTTAGTGTGTAGCTATCCTATCAAGAGTGCAGGGAACCACCCTTTTATTAGTTGGTTGGGAGAAATGGGAAATTTGTTGGACGTTATGTTGCCCATAATGAGGCTCTATAAATCCTCCATTTGTCTGTGTGTCTATCGGTTGTCAGAAATGAGGTAAGGAATCACTAAGTCTTATGGCTTTCTGGTTACTTAGTTAGGTCTTACTTAAATCATGCATGTATTGATTTCCTTGATTTCTGTTCCGTTAAGTTGTATCAAGTCACATGGCCTTCTACTAAGTTCCAGTTCAACAAAAGTCTTGCCTTTATAGAGATCATTTGCAGAATACCCGCCAACTCGCCCAAACAAGCATCGTTCTCAATAGAGTGTAATGCTTGAGTGCACTCCTGTGTGTGTGATTTTGAACTGAAGTCAGGAGCTGCAGGGTAATCTGCAATTGCTCCGATACATGTCACTTTCTTTTCCAAGTGGCCGTCAAATGACGATACCTGATATATTACTGGTCTCTCTTTTCATTTCTCATGCGGAAAGATCATATCCATCAGATACATTTCCATGTTGTAAAATTTTTGCCATGTTTAGGAGCGAATGGCACAACTCTTTACCGAGGACTTGATCAACTCAAAATTTCTCAGCTCAGTTGCTGAGCTCAGTGAGCTGTGTGATGGTGTCAGACTTCAGGCATCCCATTCTCAGTAACCTATTCCATGGAGACAATACAAACTGTGGCATCTGGGAGAATATGATCCAATAAATGATTCTGCCAATCGTTCGAATCCGGCACAAAGAATAATTTATACAACACGGCAAATTCCCCTGCCCTGGTTTCCCACAATGGGGGTTGCTAATTTTGCACTTTTTTCAAACCAGTCACGATCATATATACCTCAGGCGCGATGTTTGCATACACATATTATTGTGTGTCAGACAGCGTAACACTGCAGGACATGGAAGAAATCGCTATTTTTATGTTTACTTAGGAGCCAGCGCATCAAAAAATCTTGATTGACATGATTTTGCAGAACTGGTGCATGTAGAAATTCTATGATAACCATGAGGAATGGGACCATTTCACGTCAAATAACTCTGAAATCTGCAATCTGAAAATATTTAGAAATCATCGAAAGGAACAGCAGTAGATTGTTGCTGCAACACCTTCACAAAAGATTGAAGAGTGTTATTCGCAAGTGTCTTCAGTTAGTCAGTTTTGTTTTGGGCTAAGTTTAACCCTTGTACAAAACCAAATATTCACTGATCTGTATTTCTGGAACCCTCCCCCAGATTTCAAAATCCCCTTTGAAAATTGTGATTGGGGAATTCCTCTTCCCCCCACCCCCCCCCCCCCCCACCCCCCCCCCCCCCCCCCCTTTTGAGACCTACCTACAAAACAATGGTACACATGTGTACATGAAGTTGTTGCATACAATACTTCACACAAGCAACAATGTTGCTCCTGATATGAAACATGTAATTCCTGTGTGAGAATCTATAGTTGTGCTCGCCATGGGGTAGTTGCCTCCATGGAAATTTACAAATCATGCCTGCCAAATTTGGTACCACCAAACTGTCACTGGTACAAGAAAATTTGCCGCAATAATATACAATAGAGCTGGAGGTTGTTTTTTCCTGCTTATAAGCTTAGAAAAATCTCACAATGTTGATAGTACTAGTTTTTACCAGAACAATCATAAGTTAATAATTGAATTATAAAAATTCAACTCTGAGGCAAAAATTTTATAACAGTAAAAAAAAAACATATTTACGTAAAATGAAGAAATCCCTTACAGGCCCCATATTTTATTTTATAAGGCGTTGGGGGTTAAAACAAACTCTAACATGCACATATACAGTACCCATATGAAAAATTTGTAGCAGGCTTCTAAACATTTTTTCTTAGGGATGGAAACTATATGATTGTTTGTTTTCCTATCGGTTTCTGGGAAAGAATAGTCGCACTATATGTAGGTGATTTAACAATAATTGAATCAAGCAAGCAAAATATTTCTCATAACTTAATGAGGAGTATTCCATTAGGAGTTATGATTGTGCGTGGAAATACACCAATTATCTGCACATGGCAGTCATGGCACGTCAATCAATTTCGATATCAGTAAATTAAAATGGTCATCCTTGAAAATTCCTAATGGATTTTGGGCCCGAGTGAAAAACAATCACAGAGACTCCAGAAACAAAAAGCCCATAAGGAAAAAACAGTCTATATTAGAAATGAAGAATTTCCCCAGCTGTTTCTTGAAAGTGATCACTATCTGTTCAACAATCATGGCACGTAAAGTCAACACATAGGCGTGCCAGAGGGCTAGTCTCCTTAGGTGAAAGTGCAAGGACAAGAACTTCAAGAGAGCTGGTGTATGATCAGGATTTTGGAAATAGCTTCATTGTGGTTTTGCTCATGGAGGTTGTTACTTCTCATCTTTCCAAGGTCCACAGCTTGGATGTGATTTGCGTCTCACCCTTGTAACACGTGTAACACAAATGTGCCACAAATCTCTATTATATACTATTTTTGATTCCTTGATGAAGTCAGAGGGGATCATGCAGCATGACAGTGTTGTGTATGTGTGGTATGTAACGTGGCTTGTGAACACGCTAACATGACCCCACCTGGAGGGAAGGCTCAACTTGGATGTGCGTTCCCCATGATGAGTACATGAACCCCTATTGTTTTGGTCAGGTCAAATGTCATCTCGAGGTCACCAGAGGTTAGTCTTAAAACCTTGTGAACACGATAAGTCGAATGGTTGTTGATCAGTTCAAAATTTGGGTGTAGCGTGGTTATGGGAGAAAAGGAACCCTATTGTTTTGATAGGTCGGGGGTGAATTTTGGTCAAAAATAGTAATTTGTGAAAAGTCAATAAATTTGGCCAATTTGGCTTTGTGAACACGAAACTCAACCCCAAATGGATGATGAAGTTCATACGGGTATGTGTGTTTCCCACATGATGAGTAATGAACCCTTGTTTTGGGGGCCGGTCAGGGTCATATGAGGTCACCGAGGTTCTAAGTCTGAAACCTTGTGAACACATAAGTCCAGATGGTGGGTCTGATTCAGGTTCAATAATTTGGTGTGTAGTTTCCATGGGTTGTACAAGAAACCATGGTTTTTGATATGGTCGGGGTGAATTTTGTCAAAATGGAAAATTTGTGAAAAGTTATAATTGGCCATTTGGCTGGGAACACGATAAATGGACCCCACCTGGATGGATGAAGCTCCTCACTTGGTATGTGTGTCTCCCAT
The DNA here is from genome assembly GCA_026419785.1 of Sclerodactyla briareus. Lineage (NCBI taxonomy): Eukaryota > Metazoa > Echinodermata > Holothuroidea > Dendrochirotida > Sclerodactylidae > Sclerodactyla > Sclerodactyla briareus. The sequence goes on along the minus strand of JAODTK010005882.1, from coordinate 131,159 downwards.
TATGAGTACAGAACCCTATGTTTTGGGGGGGTTTTCGGTCAGAGGTCTCTGAGGTCACCAGAGGTCAAGGTATGAAAACCTTGGTGACACGATAAGTCCAGCATGGTTTGGTCTGATCCGGTTCAATTTGGTGTGTAGCTTTCTATGGGAGTACAGGAACCCATTGTTTTCGGTAAGGACGGGGGTGAATTGTGGTCCAAAAAATGAAAATTGGGTGAAAAGTCAATAATTTGGCCCAATTTGGCCTGTGAACACGATAACTCGAACCCCACTTGATGGAGAAGCTCATAACTTGGTATGTGTGTTCCCCATGATGAGTGCAATGAACCCTATTGTTTTGGGTCAGGTCAGAGGTCATCTGAGGTCACCAGGGTCAAAGTCTTAAAACCTGTGAACACGGATAGTCCCCAGAATGGTTGGTGAGCAGGTGCAAATTTGGTGTGTAGCTTCGTATGGGGAGGAGAACAGGAACCCTATTGTTTGGGAAGGTCGGTGGGTGAATTTGGCAAAAATAGAAAATTGTGAAAAGTCAATAATTGGCCAATTTTGGTTTGGTGAACACGATAACTCAACCCAACAGGTGGATGAAGTTCATACTGGTATGGTGTCCCCATGATGAGTACATGAACCCTATTGTTTGGGGTCAGGTCAGAGGTCATCTGAGGTCACCAGAGGTCAAAGTCCTGAAAACCTTGTGAACACGATAAGTCAGAATGGTTGAGTTTGATCAGGTTAAAAATTTGGTGTGTAGCTTTCTCATGGGTTGTACAGAAACCTATTGTTTGGGTATAGGTCGGGGGTGAATTTTGGTCAACAAAAATGGAAACTTTGTGAAAAGTTAATAATTGGCCAATTTTGGGTTGTGTGTGAAAACGATAAACTTGACCCCACCTGGATGGATGGAAGCTATACTTGGTATGTGTGTCTCATGATGAGTACATGCACACTATTGTTTGGGTCTGGTCAGAGGTCATCTGAGGTCACCAGAGGTCAGGTTGCAAAACCTTGGTGAACACGATAAGTTCCAGAATGGTTGGTCTGATACGGTTAAAATGTGGTGTGTAGGTTCTTATGGGGAGTACGGGAACCAGATTGTTTGGTATAGGGCAGGGGGTGATGAATTTGGTCAAAAATAGAAAATTTGTGAAAAGTCAATAATTGGCCAAATTTTGCTGGTGACACGATAACTCGACCCCATTGGATGGATGAAGTCTCATACTTGGTATGTGTGTTCCCCATGAGAGTGCATGAACCCTTAGTGTTTTGGGGTCAGGTCAGAGATCATCTGAGTTCACCAGAGGTCGAAGTCTAAACCATGTGAACACGATAAGTTCCAGAATGAGGTCTGATCGGTTTCAAAATTTGGTGTGAGCTTTCTCATGGGGGGAGAGTACGGAACCCTATTGTTTGGTAGTGGTCGGAGGGAATTTTGTTGAAAAATGGGAAGAAAATTTGATGAGAAAAAAGTCATAATTTGGCCAATTTTGGCTTGTGAACACGAGAAATCGACCCCACCTGGATGATGAAGCTCATACTGGTATGTGCCGTCCCATGATGAGTACATGAACCCTATGTTTTGGGGTCAGGTCGAGGTCACGTGAGGTCCACCAGAGGTCATAGGTCTGAAAACTTGTGAACACGATAAGTCCAGAATATTGGTATGATACGGTCAAATGTGGTGTGTAGGCTTTTTATGGGGAGTACAGGAACCCTATTGTTTTCGCGTATAGGGGGGGGAATTTTGGTCCAAAATAGAAGAATTTTGAAAGGCAAATTTGGCCAATTTTGGGCTGTAAAACGATAACTCGACCCCCACTTGGAGGATGAAGCTCATACTTGGTATGTGTGTCCCCATGATGAGTGAATGACCCTATTGTTTTGGGGTCAGGTCAGAGGTCTCTGAGGGTTCACCAGAGGTCGAAGCTTGACAAACCTTGTGAAACACGATAAGTCCAGAATATCTGGTTATGATCGGGTCAAATTGGGTGTAGAGTTCTCATGGGGAGTACGGGAACATTGTTTTTGGTATAGGTCGGGGGGGAATTTCGTCAAAAATGGAAAATTTGTGGAAAAGTCAATAATTTGGCAATTTGGTTGTGAAAACATGATAACGAGACCCCCACCTGGATGGATGAAGCTCGTACTTGTTATGTGTGTTTCCCATGAGAGTACATGAACCCTATAGTTTTGGGGTCAGGTCATATGTCATCTGAGGTCACCAGAGGTCAAAGTATGGAAAACATGTGAACACGATAAGTCTAGAATGGGTTGGTTGATCGGTCAAATTTGGTGGGTAGCGTCTTATGGGGAGTACAGGGCCCCTATGTTTTTGGTATAGGCTCGGGGTGAATTTTGGTCAAAAAATAGAAAATTTGGAAAGTAATAATTTGGCACTGTTGGCCTTGTGAACATGATAACTCAAACCAAATGGAGGGAATGAAGCTCGTACTTGGGATGTGTTCCCCATGATGAGTACATGAACCCTATAGTTTTGGGGTCAGGTCATAGTCATCTGACGACCGTCACCAGAGGTCAAAGTTGGAAACATGTTAACACGATAAGCTAGAATGGTGGTATGTCGGGTTCAAATGTGAGTGTGTAGCTTTTAGGGGAGTACAGGAAACCCTATTGTTTTTTGGTATAGGTCGGGGGTGAATTGTGGTCAAAAATAGTAAAATTTGTCGCAAAAAGTCAATACTTTTGGCCAATTTGCTTGTGAACACCAAACTCGACCCACCCTGAAGGAGAAGTTCATCTTGGGATGTGTGTTCCTCATGGATGGTACATGAACCCTATTGCTTTGGGGTCAGTAGCGACATACAGAGGCAAAAGCTGTTACAATCTCCCCACTTGTTTTGTATTGGCTATAGGTTGTCAGGAAGAGTCAGGAATCACTAAGCCTTTTGGATTATTATTCAAGGATATATCAATTTCAATTTGTTTTTAGTGTCATAGTGGACTCAGAGGAGCCACCGACCAATAGGAGCATTGGCACCCCTTCTAGCATCCCTGGTACAATACCAGGAGGACCACTTTGGCAAACATGTCAGCAAGCCACCCCTCACAAGAATCCCGGTAAGTGGCACCTCAGATGGGCCTCATGGAGGATAGGCTGTAGGAATATTTCGACCATTTTGGCAGATGTGTCAGCAAGCCACCCTCATAGAATCCCTGTAAGTGGCACCTTGGATGTGCACAGGGGCCTATCCGTAAAATCAAGACCATTTTGTCAGATTGTGTCGGCTAGCCACCTTCACAAGAATCTCAGTAAATGACATCTTGGGTGGGCATAGTGACCTATCTGTAAAATCAGAACCATTTTGGCAGATGTGTCAGCAAGCCACCCCTCACAAAAATCTCAGTAAGTAACACTATGGATGGGCATGCATAGTGGTTTGTCTATGTCAGGACCACTTTGATAAATATACAGTCTGCAAGTCATCCCTCTCCAAGAATCCTGGTAAGTGAAACTATTGGTGAGAATAGGGAGTTATCTTTAAAATCAACCATTGTGCCAAGTATTTTAGGAAGCCACCCCTTATTAGAATCCTAGTAAGTAAGTAGCACCATGGGCAACTTGTGGCGATCGGGGCGGAATGAGCGAGGCTCAGTGCTAGCAGTCTTCGATACCTAAATAATAGCCATAAAAAGTTCAGCCAAGGGGGTTTTTTTTTTTTTGAGGGGTGGGTGTGGTGATTTTCCCATATTAGGTTAGGAGCGCTCTCATAGGAAATGTCCACCCATTTCTCTAGAGAGCCATCGCAAGCCAAATAGCAATTCCCACCCTGTGTGTTTGTCTAAGTCAGGACCAATTTAGTAGTGAAGTTTTAACCAGAATCATGGTATGTAGCACCATGGGCAACAATAATGGGTTATTCAGGTCAGATTCACTTTTGCAGACAGCGTCAACGGGCTGCCACTCAGCAGAATTGCAAAAATGGGCACCATCCGTGGGCATGCCAAGTGTGGTATCCAAGTCAAGAGAGTCACCACTCTTTCTTCAGCTGCCTTTGGTTAGAGAGATTTCTGCTTTATCAGCTTGGATGCAGAATACTTGCTGGAGATGAGACACCAATCCACAGCTCCTCAATTTTTTGAGAGCACATGCCAGCTTGGAAGGATCTGGCCACATCCAACTTCGTACTGTAAGAACACGGTGGACAGTAATGGCCGCTGGAAGGCGCACCACATGTCCAAAGATGCACAGTCAATGATCAGGAAACTGGCTAATAATCCTCACCATGTCTGTCTCCATGAATACCCTGACATCGGAACTGCAGGGTACTGCCACCAGATGTACTGTAGCTGAGGCGGCCAGAGAAGAATAGAGTCATTTGTTTTGTCCCCACGTGAGATCCAGGTAAAAAAACAGAATAGAGATGGGACCGGAAGCACTATGCAGGGTTCCTGCGGTCATGGAAAACCTGGAAAAGTCGTGGAATTACATCATAAAAATCAGGCAGATGAGTTTTCAAATTCTGTGAAAAGTTGTTAAGTCATAGAAAAGTCATTGAAATTTTCATGAAGTGACGTTGTTACTTTCCTCACAGCTGTTAGCTGTTGTTGCTCTGACTCTTGTTTTGGATGTTCAGTTTAAAATTCTATGCGAGATATCATAGAGAAGGTCGTAGAAATCCTTTATTTGAACGAGGAAAAGTCATGGAAAAGTAATGGAAATTGATTGCTCAGAATCCACAGGAACCCTGACTATGGAATTGAACACAATAGAGTATAGGGCCTCTGCTCAAATAACGTGACCTCGTGGCATGGGGCTGGCAGCATCTACTGACCTCGAGACTCGCATGACACTGTAGATGAAGAAGGTGTTGTGGACAGTTTTGAAGAACAGTAGATGTAATGGGTTTTTCTTCACAAGTTGTTTCTCCTTTTTCTTCTTCTGTTATCACTACAGATGAAGGGTCTCCTGACTTCAAATCAGGGGGTGGCCTCTGCCACATCCTGATGGCTGCTTATAGATTCAAGAGTGAGCAAGGATGGTAAGTTTCAAACGGAGAGGGATAATTTCCCCTAGCAAAGGGCATGTACGATAACAGCAGACAATAGGCCTATAGGACTAAACGTCTTCTGGTGGGTTTAAAACTGCCAGTGTGAATCAATGATTTGAGCGATTCAGTTGGCACCTATATCAATCTCACTCATCTTTCTTATGTCAAAATAATTTGCCACGCATTGGTTTCAGTGCAACGAAGTGTTTGCCAAATCACTTCATAGTTGGGATGATCAGGTCATCCCAACTATTGAAATGAAGGCTTTCAAACGTGTTACCCCAATATGATGGGGTAAAAAAAATGGCCACGAGTGGTGTCCCCCATGGGGAAAATGAAAGCTTCTCCCAAAAGTGTCATTTTTTCATTTCATTTATTTCTTCCAGTATAAATATATATATATTTATAAAGAGGACATCAAAATTATTATACTAACAAGCAAAAAAACATGTTGAATATGTTAGTAAAAAGCATTAGATAATTATACCAAAGTTAAAAAAGTACCTATAGTAAATTATCCAGGGTACCATTCTGTATATAGAGGGCAGCACGATAGATGAAACTGTTCCTATATCACCATGATCTGAAGAGTGCAATTCTGTGATGAAAACAGTGAAAAAAATTCCAAGATGGCCACTGTTAGAGTGGTGCAGTGATATACACTGTTCAATCCATCCAAGATTTGTATTCACAGAACTGAACATCAGCCTATCTCTCTCCTCAAACCTCTCATACTTACACAGTGTACTCTTATGTACCCTGTTCTGACAAATCCTACCATTATCCAATCTGGCCACCCCATTTCCTCTCTATTGCCTCTCTATTGCCAGAATAGTTTCACAGTCACATCTTCGGCAGAGGTTAAAATAAAAATCAAGTTTCTGACACTGGAAGTGTTCTATATGTACCATTCCCTTTCACAACGAAGTCAAGCAGAACTATCATAAGAAGATATCTCTAAACGGTGATGCTCACTACTAATTCTAGACATGAGAGGTCAATGGGGTGGCCAGTTTGGGATATGACAGAATTTGCCATAATGGGGGGGGATGTGCGTAAGTATGAGAGGTTCATAGACCTGAGAGCAAAGTAAGGGTTTTCATGACTTTGTTACAGGACGAAAGGAGCATATTTGACATATTATGCCAGATTGTGACTGATTAAGATTGGTTATCATGATACTTGGGCAGAGTTATCAGTGACCAGAATACCTATGGGATGTTCATGAATTAAGACTCAAGAATCATCAGAAAGGTGGTACTTCAGCTTCCAGTGAAGAAAAAAGAAGAAAATTGGAAAATGCATCTCTGATGAATAAAAATTATTACCATGATAATTGTTCATTGTTATCTTCAAACGACAACTGCAGGATAAATTATATTTAGCGGCTAATTATTAGATGGACGACAAACTGAATGCGTCAGTCCAAACGAGAAATTTATACGATTTTTGGTTACAGGTTAGTCCTTTGAAGTTGTGCATTGTGTATGCACGAGATCGAAAAGCATTTTCCCATCATGCAATAATATTTGATGTCATACTTGCACAACTTGCAAACAATTTTTTTTCTATCGAAATTTACAACCATTATCTCACTGCAAAAAGCATTTTGGTGTGGAGGGATTGCTGTCGTGGGTTGATAGGTGTTGACTGGTACTTTGGTGAAGAAAGACAACGGAACTTCTTTTAAATGTTGACTTATTAACAAAACAAACATATGGAAATACATGGACATAACTTGTGGACCAAGTTGTGAAGCATTGAAGTTAAGCGCATTTGGGATTCTCCCTAATTTTTTGGATATTGGAACCAAACTTTGAGGCCATACAAACTCCACATAGGAAAATAGTTATTGAAAGGAGTTTGACCAATAGATACAGTTTCCAAATATCCACAAGATACCTCTGTGTAACCAAGCCAGCAGTTGTCCTTTAACTGATTGGTATTACATATTTCCAGGAACAAACTTTCTTCCTTACTCACCCACAGGAGGCGATTTGACTTCCAGTCACCCTCTCGGATGGACCGCAATGTTGAGATGTTCATGCAGATACAGAAGTCCTTGGGTGCAGAACAAGATGCATGACACTACCGCAGGTGTACATTGACGAAGACGTGGACTCAAACTAGCCGGGGTTAACTGAAGATATGTCAAGAGACATAAGGTGAAGCCTTTCAATGGTTGTGCTAACAATAAGTTTTCAGGAAAGAAATTCAGGGCTTATTTCGGGGTCTAGTTAGTATGTTCAAAGTACACACTATGGCCTATTCTTCCCAGGACTACCAATGAGTCCTATTATGTGATCGTAGATCTTGTCGCCGGGGAAAATTGGAAGGGAAAGGGAGGGGGGAAAATGACCTCCCCCCTCCAGTCAGCCCTCACTAGTCCCTGATTCGGTAGCATGCCTGATCTATCTCTGATCTATTGGCCTGCCAACCGTTCTGCTATATGCTCTTGAAACTTTGTCTCATTATGTGGATAACCAGATATTACATATTCCAAGTGCCCAACAATATCTTGTGAATCATCAGATCAACCCATTACCATAACATTTTGGTTGAATATTCAGGATTTTGCTTCTGGTTCTATCTAACCAATCATAAACTGTGCGAATACGGATGAGTTACACGAACCTCGTGCCTAATGAGAAGAAAAGGTCCAGGGCTGCTGGAGCGTGACATAATAGTTGGAGCCTATGTACGGGGCTCCCAAACGTGAATAATAGTTATAATGTGTCTTGGGCGTATCTGGGGAATTGGCTGAATCAGTGAGCTGACCCTACAGGGTCAATAAGCAGGTCGTAGTGTAAGGGCGCATGCTCACCAATGAGATAGTGCGGTGAGAATAGACAAGATTCCCCCAGCAATTTGTTACAGCTTATTCTAAAACTGTCCCAACTATTTGAAAACGCAACCAATTCCTCCCGGTTTTCGAATGTTATTGTTGATGTACGTATGGGGGGGGGGGATATCTGTGAAGGGGGAGTTTCAAATTATCGTTCTGCACACTGTAACTTTTCAAATCAAACTGCAGTTGTTCCCTCATGACCTTTGACAACAACATATTATCATCTCTTGACAACCCAAGTGCTAAAGTACGCTTGCTAATGTTGTGTAATGTACGGGTTCTTAAGAAATCAACCAGTCAACTGATGTTAAACTACACTAGCAAATGTGCTTTAATCATGTCCTGAATGTGAGGATTGCATCAATGTTGAACTGACATCAGGGGTACCTGTCTAAGAAAGTACGCCACTAGTAATCATTCACTAATGCTAACAGTCTGGGTTGATTGAATGTATTTTGTCCGTGAAAGTAGTCGAGAGACATCAACTGAATTAGGAATAAAATCTGTTTTGTTTTCACCAGGGAGAGTAGTGTTGTCGATGATTGCAGACAATGCAACGGCATATTGTGGTCCTCGCACCGCCACCCCTGACTGAAGGTGAGTCTACACTTCCAACCAAGTTGACAATATAGGTTTGATTACCGTATGCTAAAAACGTTGCAATATAGCTTCAACCTTTCTCTCCGATCTGAAGAAATTTTATTGGGTCTAATTGGTTCGCTAATCGTTTCGTGTTCATATCATTGCGAAAGTTAGATAATAATAATATCCTGGTGCTTCTTTGTACATGTCCCACATCACGTAAGACACTACCCTGATCATAGTCCCGGAGATAACATGGTTTACTCAAAATCCCCTCACAAGTCCCCATTCAGCACCTGGGTAGTGAGAACAATGAGATGGAGTGCCGTGCTGAGAGCCCTTCCAGCGAAGCTGATTGGTTCTCTTGTTTGGCTCGCCTGAATGAAATTCAGAGGAGACTTAGTGGTCACTATGGCGTGTGGTGTGTGTATGTGTGTGCGTGTGTGTGGTTGTGCGTGTGTTGTGGTGTCGTGTGTGTGTGTGTGTGTCACACTTCCCTCGTGAGCAGATATCTTTCGAACGGCAATGCAATTGCGACGGAATTTTCAGGGTAGCATTCGGGGTTGGGTGAACCGATCTGATTAGATTTTTTTTTTTTTGGGCACGCAAGTCCATAGTAAGTCAGGTAATATAGCCTATTTTTTATGTAATTTATTGTTTAGGCTCGTGTGCAAGATTGACCTAAGATGAACCGTAGGTGCTACGGTACCTTGGTTTCTGGCACATAGATGCAGGATATTAAGTAGATGAACTGATGAGATTTCAGCGTAAAATAGGGTCACCAAAGGTCAATTCGGGTCAAAAATGGTTTTTTGGCAAACTTGGAACCAATGTCCCCCCCCCCCCCCCCCCCCCCCCCCCCCTGCCGAGTTGGGAGGTGCACCATGTGATTCACTCGTTGACCTCATCTGTGTGGACCTTTGACCCTCAATTGACCTTTACCATGTTTTTTGGCCGAATCAAATTTTCGTGGCCATTTTTTCGGATCTCATACAAGGTACCTTCCATAGCAATGACCATAATTTGGAGACCCCCCATGTACCTTTTGGTTGTGAGATCTCATAGTTCCAAGTTTTTTTTTCAAAATTAAGTGCAGTTAGGATGTCTATAGTGATTTGTCATGGTAATTTGTTAGAATCATCAGGTCAAACTACCCCTGAAAAATGAGTTTCAAAATGTCAAATGTTGAATGAAGTGCTCTTTTTTTCGAGTTACAGGGCGAAGAAAATTTAAAATGTCAATTTTTGTAAAATTTGGATATATGGCAGAGCTCTGTGTGCTGAATAGACGAAACACAAAACTCCCGCTTCAATCGGCACTCGGTTCTCAAGTTCCGAGTGGTCAAAGTTGGTTTTGACACTTTTTTTTGGCAATAGCATCGGCATATACTTTGGATACATAATGCCTTGTCGGACTGCGTGCATCTCCTCGAGAGTACATTTTTTCATACAACTGCCATGTCATCAAAGGTTCATTCAAGGTCACTATGGACAAAAACTAATTAGTTTGGGAGACAACTAACGCTGACATTGCTTGGCAATGTCTGAAATTAAGGACAGGGTAGTCTGGTTGGGACACATTTTCCATAAACACCATCATGTCATCAAAGGTCATTCAAAGTCACTTATGGGCATATAACTGCCATATAGTAGGTGTTTCCGTCAACAACGTCTCCAGTGACCTTTCCCTGATGTGGTTTAATATTTCAGGACAGGGTTAACCCATGTAGGGTACATTTTTTAAAAATGGTCATGTCATCCGAGTCCTTAAAGGTCAATTTGAGGTCAAAAACTGATTTGGTACTTTTTTTCGACAATAGCGCCGGGTGTTTCATCAGAATGCAAAATGCTCCTAGGAGTGGATGTATCACCTGGAGAGTTACATTTTCTAGAATCTGTCATGTCATTGAAGTTCGTCAGGTCACTACTGGGGTCAGAAACTGTTTTCTGGCGATAATCAGAGATTTAATATCTGTGAAGCTGGAAGGTTCACCATTGTGATATAATTGTTGACCTGCATGTGTGTGACCTCTGACCTCAATTTGGACCGCTGTCGGGTGTCCATTTGGTTAAAGGTGAGTCTTGAATAAATGTTGCTTATTCAAGGAGTTATGTCCAAAAACATAGAAACTGGTTATTTTTGGATATTGATAGACCTTTGTGTGCTTTATGGAGGAAGACCAACTCCCGCTTCGATCGGACACTTTTGTAGTTCAAGCGTTCAAAGATTAATTTAATAACTTTTTTGCAATACATTAGCGTGTTCATTGGATGCAATATGCTTCTAGGAGTGGATGCATCACATGGAGAGTAATAATTTTTATAAAGACCACCATGTCATTGAAGGTCATCAAAGTCACGTAGGGGTAAAAAAAGGATTTCATACTTTTTGGCAATCGCACTGGGCATGTCTCATAATGCAAATGCGCCTAGGAGTGGGATTATCACATGGAGGGTTTACAATTTTCAAAAAACTGCCATGTCATTAAGGTCATTCAGGTCACTTATGGGTCAAAAACGGTTTTTTCGCGCATAATCAGAGAATTTTATATCTGTGAAGGCTGGAGTTCAACCATGCTGATTATATTGGTTAAATTTCATGTGTGTGACCTCTGACCTCATTTACCTCTGTCTCTGTCGGGTGGTCATGTGGTTAAAGTTGAGTCCTTGAATAAATGTGCTTATTTAAGGAAGTTACAGGCAAAAAAATAGAAACGGTTATTTTTGGATATGTGATGGACCTGTGTGTGCTTTATTGAGGAAACTAACTCCCGCTTCAATCAGAAGCATACCTTGGTATTTTACAAGAGTGTCAAAGTGTTAAGTTGATAGCTTTTTCGCAATAACAGTAGGCATGTTCATTGAAATCAATATGCTTCTAGGAGTGAGCATCACAGGAGCACAATTTTTATAAAACCCGCCATGTCATTGAGGTCCTCAAAGTCCGTAGGGGTCACAAACTGATTCAGTACTTTTTTTTTGGCACGAGCACTGGCATGGTTCATCAGAATGCAAAATGCTCCTAGGAGTGGATGTATCCCTTGGAGAGTTAACAAATCTTCATTAAACCTGCCATGTCATTAAGGTCATTCAAGGTCACTTAGACTTAGGGGTCAAAACTGGTTTCTGGCCATAATCGGAGAATTGAATATCTGTGCAGGCTGGAAGGTCAACCATTGTGATATAATTGTTGACCTGATGTGTGTGACCTCTGAGTTCAATTTGACCTCTGTCGTGGTCATGTGGGTAAAAGGTTAGTCTTGAATAAAAGTAATGTGCTTATTTAAGGAGTTAACGGGCAAGAAAATAGAAACTGGTTATTTTTGATATTTGATAGACCTTTGTGTGCTTTATGGACGGAAACCAACTCCGCTTCGATCGGACGCAAATACTTTGGTATTTACATGGGGTCAAAGTTTAATTTGATAGCTTTTTCGCATAACATTGGGCGTGTTTCATTGAATGCATATGCTTCTAGGAGTGGATGCATCACATGGAGATAACAAATTTTATAAAACCGCCATGTCCATTGATAGGTCATCCAAGGTCCCGTGGGGTAAAAAACTGGATTTAGTACTTTTGGCAATAGCACTGGGCATGTTTCATCAGAATGCAAAATGCTCCGAGGAGTGGAATGTATCACATGGAGAGTTACAATTTTTCATAAAACTGCCATGTCATCAAAGGTCATTGAGGTCACTAGGGGTCAAAAACTGTTTTCTGGCACTAATCGGAGAATTGAATATCTGTGAGGCTGGAAGGTTCACCATTTGTATAATTGTTGACCTGCATTTGCGTGACCTCTGACCTCATTGACCTCTGTCGGGTGTCATGTGGTTAAAGGTTTAGTCTTGAATAAATTTGCTTTTTTAAGGAGTTCCGGCCACAAAAAAATAGAAACTGTCAATTTTGGGATCTGTGATAGACCTTTGTGTGCTTTATGGAGGTGAACTCCCTCTGATTCAATTGACCTCTGTCGGTGGTCATGTGGTTAAATTTTGAGTCTTGAATATCTGTGGCTTATTCACTGATTAACGGGCGAAAAAAATAGAAACTGTTATTGGCAAAGTGGGATATTAAGTTGCGGTCTACCGCCAGGCAGTGGTCTATTTAAGTAAGGTTATTAGCTTATTTTCGGTACTCTATTGTTCAGGGCTCGTTAGCAAGAATTACAGATGAACCGTAGGTGCTAGGTTGACTTTGGTTTGGCCATAGAGTCGGGATATGAGTCGATGTTACGGATTTGATTTTCAGCGTCCAATTGGTAATTGAGTCATCTAATTTGCATAATTTATCAAATTCACAAGTTTGGTCAGATTTTTTTTCTTTCCATCCCACTTATTTCTGTGAATAGAGCACGCTCTTGTTGATTTTCACAATATAAAACGTGTATTATTCAAATCGGTTGGAGGACACTGGAGGTCAAATATTGTGTCTAATGTGCTGGTGTTTTCCAAAAATAAGTTGGTTGGATTTTCCTACAGCTTGATTGGTATGGTCTACCTTAGTTTTTTTTCCCCCAAAATGTTAAATAACAGTGACTCAAGTCCACTGGGGGTTCATGCAATGTGTATAAATTGTTCATTCCATGCAATGTGCAGTTTGTGAATTCCCCAAATGTATTACGGGTGGTCCTGAAGATTTTGAAATGAGCATGCGTCAATAGGAAGTTAATATTGTGTTTTAATTTGCTAATTTAGGCTTCTAGCACATTTCCACAAAGCTTATACTTCTTCAATCTTCAGTATACATGTCCATAATCACTCCCCTTACGAATTTGAAATGATCACTGATCTAGTAGGGTGTTACCAGGGTAACCAGGGAGTTGGTAATGGCTATCAGCCAAAATCTTCCGGCAACACATTATTCCTTGTAACTGTTTTGCATGGTCCTATTATATGGAAACACTGAAGGCGCCACCAGGCGAGACACTGGGGCGATCGCCTTGGAGATTTGAGTCACAACTTTTTGGCTCAGTTCTCCGAGCTGTACCGACTGGCTGATTCGATATCCATGAGTGAGACCAATGCGCCAGTCCAATGAGTTGAATTTGAATTGGATTTTTGAATCCCCAACGAAGTCGTAGGAAATCTATGCAGTCATGCCTGTGTGTTGTGTGTGTGGGTGGTGGTGTGTGTGTGTGGTGTTTTGTGGTGACACCTGTTTGTGAACACTATACTCACCCCCCCTGGATGGATGAAGGCTCATTTGGTATGTGTGTTCCTCATGATGAGTACACTGAAACCTATTGTTTTTGGGTCAGGGGTCAGAGGTCATCTGAGGTCACCAAGAGGCATAGTCCTGAAAACCTTGTGAACACGATAAGTCCAGAATGGGTTGGTCGGACAGGTTCCAATTTGGTGTGTAGCTTTCTTATGGATAACAGGAACCCTCCCATTGTTTTTTTGTATAGGTCGGGGGTGAATTTTTGTCAAAAATGGAAAATTTTGGAAAAGTCCAATAATTTGGCCAATTTTGGCTGGAACCGATAATCTAACCCCACCTAATAGATGAAGCAATCTTGTATGTGTGTTTCCCCATATGAGTACATGAACCCTATTTTTTGGGGTCCGGTAGAAGGTTCATCTGAGGTCACCAGAGGTCAAATTCTGAACCCTTGTGAACACGATACGTCCCGAATGGCGTGTCTGTCGGGTCAAATTTGGTGGTGGCTTTCTTAGGGGATTAACATGAAACCCTATTGTTTTTGGTATAGTCGGGGGTGATTCTGTCAAAATAGAAAATTTTTGTGAAAAGTCATAATTTGGCCAATTTTGCTGTGAACACGAGAACTCGCCACCCCACCTGGATGGATGGAGCTCATAACTTGGTATGTGTGTTCCCGATTATGAGAATGAACTCTATTGGTTTGAGGTCAAGGTCTGAACTCCTTGAATTAGTTGTCTATAGGAACCCTACTTGGTTGGTTTGTGAAAAATGGGAATTGCAGATGTTATGTTTCCAATAAGCTGTACAATCTCCATTTTGTCCTTGTGTCTGGCTATAGGTTAGCAGAAAGAGTCAAGGACTCTCTAAGCCTTTTGTCTTTCTGGTTATGATTTTTTATTGGCTGTGAATGAGCACTGACGATATTCTCTTTTCCCACCAGTGCTCAGATATATTGAAGCACCTGCTTGCAGGGTTAAATCCTCTCAGTAGGCCAATCAGGTGACTCCAGGATCCGACCACTTTGCTCTCAGAACCCTGGAGGAGCCGAGATTCATTTCCAGTGTGATTGCTCACAGCTTATCGACAAGACTTAATATCAAATAAATACCAAATATCCTGAGCAAATATCCTGAAAAAATCCCCAACAACCTTCAAGTTCACAAACATTACAGCAGGAAACATGAGTAAGGGACCAATACCTCACCCAATCCACACCGCAAGTACAGCACCTTGGAAAAATGCAATCATGGAAGCTGGAAAACTCAAACTCTGAACTTTGGCTTGCGAGCATCACTGAGATCCACCTGTCAGACTGTCACTCTACCGCCTGATGACGAGCGCCGTATTTCTCTTTTGCAGGCGAGGAGTTGAGTTTTTCCGTCCAATCCTCAAGAAGGATCGATCGGTCCTAGTTCACTGGTGGTTACTACCCTGATGCCGACGATACCTGGTATCCGGGTGTAGAGGACCCCCTGGGAGCTGAAAAATACACTGAGGAAGAGGGCACTAAAAGGGTATGTTGGAACTTTTTTCTGATTTAAATCCGCTGCTCTCCATGTGGAATTGGGATTGTTGAGTGTGAACATGGTATTCCTTTATGTTATGTGAGCGATCAGTCTGAGAAAGACTAATTACCACAACTGGCAACCCCACCTCCATTGGAACTCTCAGTACATATCCGGAGACGGAGAGCAAGCTCTCCTAAGTGGAGGAGTTCCCTTTGAAAATTCATGCTTTTAACCTTTCCTGTTGATTTCTTTATTGTTGGCAAGTCATGTCATAATTACAAGTACTAGACGGAGAGGGAGAAGCCAAGTGATAGGATCTTAATTTTGAGACATCTCAGTTTTGGATGAAATTTTGGTCCCGAGAAGTGAGATTATTTCAGTAACAAGCCCCTTCTATTGTTCCCTGTACCACGGTTATGCAGCTACCCACAGAGGCCCAAAATGGACCTCCACCCCACAGAGACCAAAATGGACCCCACCCCCCACCACCACAGCGAACCAAAATGGTCCTCCCACCCCCAGAGACCAAAATGAGCCTCTACCCACAGAGCCAAAATGGACCCCACCCCCAGAGACCAAAATGGACCTCCACCCCCAGAGACCAAAATGGACCTCCACCCCCAGAACCAAAATGAACCTCTACCCACAGAGACCAAAATAGACCTCTATCTACCACAGAGACCCAAATGACCTCCACCCCACAGAGACTAAAATGGACCTCCACCCCCAGAGACCAAAATGAGCCTCTACCCACAGAGGCCAAAATGGTCTCCCCCACAGAGAACCACAATAAACCTCCGCCCACATAAGCCAAAATGAACCTCTACACACAGGGGCCAAAATGGACCTCCACCACAGAGGTCAAATAGACCTTCACGGCCGACAGGGGGTGGGCAACATGACCACTTCTGAAAGAAATCAAATCTTCAAGACGTTATGTATAATAATAATATTTCCCTGCTGCTCTGCTGCCTCATCGAAAATATGCCTAGTTCTTCTAGTTCTTCTCGCTTTTTACCAGGTAAATGCGAATGGCTGTTGGCCCGGGATCCCTTCAACTAGTGGAATGATGAGGAAGATTATGAAGTCCATTGAGGATGTAGTATCTATTAGACTATATAGGTGGCTTGCTAATGACATATCTATATGACCATATGAGAGGTCCATAATTGGTATAGTGTTTTATAGTTATTGTCCGTGTTTTTTGATGCCATAGATATCAGCATAAAGTTATTTAATATCCATTTGGTTTTCATATGCCTGCTGTACTGAAGTATTTTTTCCATATTTCCCTGTGTGTTATTTGTTATCATCATCCATGATAATTTACTTCAGTGAAATAATTAATTTTCAGGCAAAATATGGAACATTATTTATGTACGTCTTCTTTCAGATGATGATGTCGAGTGGTATTGCCCCCTCTTTCTGGTAAGAACAACGAGGAAAGCATACAAGCCTCAAGGTGGCGAGGTAAGACTTTAAAGGAAATTCCAAGCCAATTAATACTCTTCTTGGTTTTAAAATGTTGGAGAGAAAGAAAAATCATTCCAAATATCAATTCACTTTGTTCCAGGTTCATAGCATGTTCATTTGGGAAGATACTGCTTCTCCTCCTCAATTTCATACAATCGCTGATTTTCGGCAAACTGGCAACCTTAATGTGATGTCGTATCTACCAATTATAAAGGGAGAAAATACATATTTCTTGACAATTTCTTGCTTTCTTCGATTTTGGTAATATGACGTCATCAAATATTGCCAATTTGCAAAATTGCAACTTAGCAGTGATTATTATTAATCTTTAAAATGTGTAACTTATAACCGAACATGCTATGAACAATGAAACAAATTTGATTGGCATAATTTTCAACACAATCATATGAACATTAAATATTTTTGGCTGGACTTGTCCTTCAATGACCCATTAGACCAACCCCTACTATACCCTGGACAAAGTGAGATTTGCACATGTTTTCGTGACAAGTCACGTGGTCTATGGTCTGGTGATAATGCTTGGAACCCAAAGGCTGTGGGTTCGAATCCCAGGGGAGGCATGTTGGTTCCTCTCTAGGCAGTAAGAATCAAAACGGCTGCCAGGTAGCCCTAGTAATCGCACAAATTTGGTTGGGCTCAAACTACCGATCATTGCGCCAGTTAAATCTGGCTGCTGGTGCATCCCAGCCCACTCAGCTGTAATAAGTACCTGGTGTTTGCACTGAGGAGAAAACTGCTGTCCAGGCAGATCAGAAGAGATGCCAGGGATATGACAGGAGGCGGTGAAGTGAAAAGTGAAGCACAGGTCCCGCATTGCAAACTGCAGAGGAAACTTCATTTGAATCAGGATATATTTTATTGAGGCAATGGAAGAAAAACAAACGGTATTGTGAGCCCTGGAAAAGGGGTTGGAGTCAAGGCAGGGCAGTATGGAACAATGTCAGTCAAATTCAAGTGCCCTCCGATGGGCCCTTCAAAACTGTTTTACTAGGAGCGCCGAAGGCGCAACCTGGCATAGTAAACACCAGATAAGGTAGGCTTTCTGGGCCAGTTCAGGCCTCTCTGACAGCAGGCCTGCAGTACAACAGTTCACCTATGAGACCTACGAAAATCCTCTGACAAAGCGTTCTAACCGAGCTAGACATTCCAAGAAACTTGAAAACAAGTAGGAAACCCCAAATAAGGAAAAAGGACCAGGAAGTGTGAAGAACCTTCTTCACCCCACGCTTACTGTCTGCATGTAGTAGGATCTTGTTTCCTGAGCTGGGGCTCCAACAGAATATATGCATATTGGCATAATGAGTTTGAGGAATCAGGCCAGTCCAGAATGAACCTGAGTGAACGATGCAGATCCATTGCGGTAGATGACCCAGACATTTTTGTTTTTTTACCGTCTCTTCACTTCATGGGCTGTAATGAAAATTTTAAACTATAATTGTGATTGAAGAAGAGTAGCCAATACAGGAACAAAATACAGGTGCAACATGGATCGGCTCTACCTGGTGAGAGACCGGCACATTTTATTGTTCTTTGAAGGGAGGGGAATATGTATCAATGATAATTCAGAATGAAAAAATCGAGCGGAAGTCCAGACCGACTTCAGTTTATTTCACTTGATTCCACTTAACGTAGGAAGTCTTACATTCCAACTGTGAATTTGGTATAATAATAATAATTGTGGTATTACTTAAAACAATATACACTGGACTACCGTAGCGTGTACGAAGAAGAGTTAGAAATAATCCCCGATTACTATCTGATTTGATAACATGAATGCTGCTATTATAGTGTTTCATAAAAAAAAAACTGACGACCAGTGGTCTAAACAAGCCATCTCCCTCCAGAACAAGAGCATGTCACAACATTTCAAAGAGGATGCACACTTGTTCTTTTGCAGGTTACTCGCAGTCCCAAAGGTGCCAGAGGAACAGCCCAAGACGCGGAGGCGCTCCCCTTCACCTCCAACGGACCAAAATGACAAAAGAGGAAAACCTGTGTAAGTGAGACCAGATTTATCAGGATGTGGTTGCTAGGAGCCCCGTCTGCATATCCTCACTGTTGCGAAGCAACAAAGTGAAAATTTTAAAGCAAGTGGAATTGGAGGATAATATAATATCACCTAAATTTCGCACGTGTGAGGATGTTCCTTCTGTCCACCTCCCTAATACTTAAAAATGCAATAGTGTGTCGCATCGTTGATGGCTAGACTTTCTTGGACCCTAAATTTGACATGAATATTACTCGAATCATAATTGACATTTTCCACATTGGTTACAAGGAGGCAAACTTCAAACTACAGCACTGTCGAGAATTCTTTTTCCTGGTGGCTGTCAAACGTCAACCTTTCAGAAGTATTGACATAGCTGGGGATGTTAGTGGAGGGGGCTAGGGATAAACCTTGAAATAGGGCTGTTGTCTTTTCTGTTTTTTCATCGACTGATGGCATTACCCCCACAGCTTTAGGAGGGACCCCTAATATTGCCCCTGCCTGGCCTTGGGGGACACCCTGGAAGCATGCAATTTGGGGTAATCTTCTGTCATTGGGGCACAATCCTTGTTCGAGTTCAGACTGAGTTACCTACCATCTAAGCAGGAGCACCATGGTTGCGTACTGGCATACTTATTTTTTGGAATAGGGCTTACCACTATTCAGAACTGGCACTTTCCCGGGATGTTTCACTTTCCCCTATTTCCCCTGACTGAGGCGCAATTTGTGAGCCATAGAAAGATACACCTAATGGCCCCAATCAAAAAATACACTCCTGTGTGTCGAAACAACTTTCTGTGTTTGTGCGATTAATTTACCAGCCAACCATGGCTTCACTGTGGTAAAATATATTCCTCCAAAATTGCAGCCTTGATAGTTAGACCCAGCACCTTCAGTCATTCGATGTGCATTAAAATGGAATCTTGATGTGCATCGAAACATCCCATATTTTTGACCACAGCCTTTTCAGGATCTCTGGTCAAGCACTTGACAAAGCCTTGTTGATTATGTCTGAGATAAAACTGATGAGTAAGCAATCTATTCCACTTACTCCACTAACTCATATTGCACTTTGCACCACCACGTGCCATTTGGAACATCTGGCAATTTTTACAGTATTCCGGGCTGGCAACCCCATCGTTCCGAGGACTGGAAAATAAGGAAAAAAAAGAAATTGCACAGTAGGTACTATATATTGTATCGTATTGTTGCAGGGCTTGGTCGAGTCCGTCTACTCCCTCAACCAAGAGGCGAGGGGCCAAGGATGAAGATGAGGACCTTACTAAAAATATGGATGACCCTCCATCAGTTCCAGCAGTGGCGGAAGTCAGCTCCACCAAGACAGTAAAAGAAGCTCTTTAAATCACCAGAATATGGTCCTGTTCTCATCAAGACAGGTAGAAGATAGAGCTTCTAAATCATGACAGATAGGGCCCTATAACTCCCGAGACTGGTAAAGAATACTCTAAATCATGATGATAGGGCCTCTTAGCTCACCAAGACAGTCATCCAAAAGTTCAATCACTAAACACCAAGAATAGGGCCTAGTACTCAGTGGACGGTGTGAGAAGAGCTCCGAAATAAACCCACAATCGGGCCCTATACTCATCACGATAGAGACGCCATAAACCATGAGCAGATAGGGCCCATAAATCATCACGATAGAGCTCCATAAACCATGACAGATAGGTCCCTATAACCCATCACATGAGCTCCATGAACCATGACAGATAGGGGCCGCTATAAGCCCATCAAGATAGAAGCTCCAAAACCCTGTACGATAGTACCCTATAACCTCATCAACATAGAGCTCCGTAACCACAACTGATAGAGTGCCCTATAACTCATCAAGATAGAGCTCCATAACCTGACAGATAGGGCCCTATAACTCATCAGATAGAGCTCCATAAACCATGACCGATAGGGCCCTATAACCCATCAAGATAGAGTCCTAATCCGACCGATAGGACCCTATAACTCATCAGATAGAGTCTCCTAATCCCTACAGATATGCCCTATAAACTCCTCAAGATGAGCTCCATAAATCCGACAGATAGGCCCTATAACTCATAAATATATAACTCCATACCACAAAACAGATGGGGCCCTACAACTCATCAAGATAGAGCTCCATAAACCACAACAGATGGGGCCCTATAACTCATCAGATATAGCTCCATAAACCATGACAGATAGTACCCTATACTCATCAACTAGAGCTCCATAAACCATGACAATAGGGGCCCTATAACCATCAGATAGAGCTCCATAAATCACGACAGATAGGACCCTATATCATCAGATGAGGCTCCATACATCACGCAGATAGGGCCCTATACTCATCAAGATAGAACTCATAAACCACAACGATAGCACACCCTTTTGTCAACCAAGATAGAGCTCCATAAATCAGACAGTAAGGGCCCTATCACTCATCAAGAGAGAGCTCCATAAATCACAACAGATATGGCCCTATAACTCATCAAGCTAGAGCTCCATAATCACACAGATAGGGCCCTATAACTCATTCAAGTGGATCTCCATAAATCACGACAGATAGAGCCCTCTAAACATCAAGATAGAGCTCCATAAATCACGTACATGGGCCTATAATCATCAAGATAGAGCTCCTAAATCACTATGACAGATAAGGGCCCTGATAAACTCAATCAGATAGAGCTCTATAAATCACGACATAGAGGCCCTATACCTCATCAAAGATAAACTCCATAATACTCACAACAGATGGGGCCTACAACTCATCAATATAGAGCTCCATAAACCCCAACAGATAGGCCCTATAACTCTCAAGATATAGCTCCTAAATCACAACATATATGGCCCTATAACTCATCAAAATAGAACTCCATAACCACGACATATAGGGCCCTATACCTCTCAAGATAGAGCTCCAGAATCATGAACAGATAGGCCCTATACTCATCAGAGATAGCTCTCATAAAATCATCAACAGATATGGCCCTATAACTCATCAAGCTAGAGTCCCTTATCATGCACGAGCTAGGGCCCTATACTCATCAAGATAGAGCGCATAAATCAACGCCAGATAGCACCCTTTTGCTCACCAGATAGAGCTCCATAGATCAAGACAGAAAGGGCCCTATAACTTCCTCAAGAGAGACGCTCCCATACATCACAACAGATAGGGCCCTATAACTCCTCAATATAGAGCCCATTATCACGACAGTAGTGGCCCTATCACCATCAGATAGGAGCTCCATAAATCACGACAGATGAGGCCCTATAAATCATCAAGATAGAGCTCAGAAATCCCGACCGATAGGGCCCTTAACTGGCATCAAGATAGAGCTCCATAATCACTACAGATAGGGCCCATAACTCATCAAGATAGAGTCCATAAATCACGACAGATAGGGCCTATAACCAGCAAGATCGAACTCCATAACCACAAAGATTAGGGCCTACAACTCATCAAATTAGTAGAGCCCATAAACACACAGATAGGGCCCTATAACTCATCAAGATAGAGCTCCATCAACAATGACAGATAGGGCCCTATAACTCATCAAGAGAGAGCTCCATAAATCACGAAAGATAGGACCTATAAACTCATCAAGATAGAGATCCATAAATCACTCCAGCAGGCACTATAAACATCACCGATAGAGCTCCATAAAGCACGACAGATAGGGCCCTATAACTCATCAGAGAGCACTCCATAAACCACCACAGATAGCACCCTTTTGACTAACAAGATAGAGCTCCATACAATCAAGACAGTAGGGCCCTATAACTCATCAGAGAGAGGCTCCATAAATCACAACAGATAGGGCCCTAACTCATCAAGATAGAGCTCCATTTAACACGACAGATAGGGCCCTATAACTCACATCAAAGATGGAGCTCCATAAATCACGGACAGATAGGAGCCCTAATATAAATCATCAGATAGAAGCTCCATAAAACGACATTAGGGCCTAGAACTCCATCAAGATAGAGTCCATAAATCACTACAAGATAGGCCCTATAAATATCATCAGATAGAGCTCCATAAAGCCGACCAGATAGGGCCCACGAACTCTCAAGATAGAACTCAAAACCCAAACAGAGGGGCCTACAAATCATCAAGATAGAGCTCCAGAAAACACAACAGATAGGGCCCTATACCTCATCAAGATAGCGCCCATAACTCACAAACAGATAGGTGGCCAGATAACTCATTCAAGAAGAGCTCCATAAACCAC
Source organism: Sclerodactyla briareus (assembly GCA_026419785.1). Taxonomy (NCBI): domain Eukaryota; kingdom Metazoa; phylum Echinodermata; class Holothuroidea; order Dendrochirotida; family Sclerodactylidae; genus Sclerodactyla; species Sclerodactyla briareus. The sequence goes on along the minus strand of JAODTK010005882.1, from coordinate 108,340 downwards.
GACAGATAGGGCCTATACCTCTCAGATAGAGCTCCATAAAATCATGACAGATAGGGCCTATAACTCATCAAGAGAGAGCTCAAAATCACAACAGATAGGGCCCTATAACTCATCAAGATAGAGCTCATTAATCACGACAGATAGGGCACTATAAAGTCATCAGATAGAGCCCATAAACCGAAGATAGCACCCTGGGCTCCCAAGATAGAAGCTCCATAAATCAAGACAGAAAGGGCCCTATAACTCATCAAGAGAGAGCTCCATAAATCACAACAGATAGGGCCCTATACACTCATCAAGATTAGCGCTCAGTACATCACGACAGAATAGGGCCCTATAATCATCAAGATAGAGCTCATAAATCACGACAGATTCGAGGACCCTCTAATCATCAAGATAGCTCCATATAATCACGACAGATAGGGCCTATAACTCAATCAAGATTAGAGCCCATAAATCCGGACAGATAGGGCCATATACATGAGCTGCTCAAGATTAGGGACTTTTCAATAAACATACATAACATTATCATTCTTAGCCAAAACTGATTGTCATATTATACCATGTCCCCATTGTACATAGAAATGCAACTCTCTGTTACACCAGTTTTCACAGTACCAGTAGCCGTTTTAGTACAAGGACTCGGAGAAACCGCCTGTGAAGGGGGAGGAACGGTGCAGATATTGTGAAACTATGGAGGAGCAGCAAGGAGAATAATAGGTAATTCAGAGAAGGAACATGGGGATTTTTTCAATGCAGCACAGGCCAAGGCCCATTAGTAGATCATTAGATCATCGTACCACACTTCTCATCCTGTATACGTAATATGGTAGGCATCTGCCCACACTATCTGATTTGTGGGGTGGTTTATGGTCATCTGACACACTCTCTGCATATGTGGGATCTGTAGGTACATATGACACCACAGTCTGAATGTGGGTTATGGAGGTCATCTGACCCATACTCTGCATAGTGGGGTGTTGTAGGTCATCTGACCACACTCTCGCATTCGTGGGTGTGGTAGGTATTGACCACACTCGGTGCATACGTCGGGTCTGGTAGGTAGGCCCACACTCTCTGATAAGTGGGTTGGTAGGTCATCTGACCACACTCTCTGCATATGTGGGTGTTTGTAGTCATCTGACCACATCTGCATTGTGGGTGTGGTAGGTAATCTGACCACACTCTCTTGCATCTGTAGGGTGTGGATCATATGACCACACTTCTCTGCATAAGTGGGTCTGTGCGTCATTCTGACCACACTCTCTGACATATGGGGTGCTGGTATAGGTATCTGTCCACACTCTCTGAATATGTGGGTCTGGTAGGGTCATAGACCACACTCTCTGCATATTGTGGGTCTGGTAGGTCATTGCCACACTCCCTTATACATGGGTGTGGTAATCATCTGACCACACTCTCTGCAGATGTGGGTATGGTAGGTAATATGATCCACCACTATGCATATGGGGTTTGTAGGTCATTGACCACCTCTCTGAATAGTGGGTCTGGTTAGGTCTCTGACCCCACTTCGCATTTGTGGGTGTGGTTAGGTCATTATTGACCCACCACTCTCTGCATCCGGGTTGGTAGGTCATCTGACCACACTCTCTGAAAATGGGGGTGTGGTAGGTCATTCTGACAACACTTCTGCATTTGTGGGTGTGGTAGGCCATTCAGGAACCACATCCCTGCATAGTGGGTGTGTAGGTCATCTGAACCACTCCCTGCAATGGGGTGGTAGGTCATCTGACCACACTCTCTGCATTTGTGGGTGTGGTAGGTCATCTGACCACATCCCCTGCCAATGTGGGTGTGGTAGGTCATCTGACACCACTCTCTACAGCTGTGGGTGTGGTTAGGTCATCTGACCAGAACCCCTGCATAGTGGGTGTGGTAGGTCATCTGACAATACGACTCGCATGCATATGTAGGTGTGGTAGGTCATCACCACACTCTCTGCATTTGTGGTGTGGTAGGTCATCTGACCACACTCTCCTGCATACCTAGGTCCTGGTAAGGTCATCTGACCACATCTCTCTGCATTTGTGGTGTGGTAGTGTCTCTGACCACACATCTCTGCATTTTGGTGGTTTGTAGGTCCATCTGACCACACCCCTGCATAGTGGGTGTGGTAGGTCTCGACCACACTCTCCTGCATATGTGGGTCTGGTAGGTCACTAACCAACACTCCCCTGCCAATGTGGGCGTGGTAGGTCATCTGACCACACGCTCTTGCATATGTGGGTCTGGTAGGTATCTAACCACCTCCCCTAGCAAATGTGGGTGTTGGGTAGGTCACTGACGCACACTCTCCTGGCTATGTGGGCAATGGTAGGGTCATCTGACCACACTCTCCCTGAATGTGGGGTGGTCGGTCATCTGAACCACCAATCCCCTGCAAGATGTGGGGTGTGGTAGGTCATCTGCACAACACTCTCCCTACAAATGTGGTCTGGTAGGTCATCTGACCAATGAGTGTGGTAGGAAATCAGACTCTCTTCTCCCTATCTCCTAAGTTAGGTTGGAGTCAGGTACCTCAAGGAGAGTTGGGGCATGCTTGTATTATCATCAGCTCGAATCAGCAGATGTCTTCAGAACAAAGGTGGTGAATGCATATCTGGGGTGTTTGTGCTAGCATAAATCAAATAAAAAAATGAGAGTAGCATTGCAAAACATTTGTCATTTTACAGTTTCAGCTGGTGGCCTTGATACATCTGTTGATTCCTTTGCTTGTTCATAAATTTCTCTATAAATTGTGTCTTCTTCACCTTGTAATCTAGGCTACCAGAGGAAGATGAACAAAATGGTGAATCAATGGGGCTTGAAGAGAAGAAAACCCAAAAAACAAACCTCCACAGGTGGTACAGTGAGGATAACGTGGACGGAGCAGACTCACCACATCATTATACCCAGATACTCAGGGTGGTTGATTACAACAGGTTTGTGTAGTGATTCGTGCATATTTATGTCAATTGCAAAAAAGAGATGGTGGTTTAATTCCATGTGCCATTCATGGTCCTGTATGATCAAGTGGTTGAAGAGTCTTACTTCAGTTGTGAAGTCAGTTTAATCTTGGGTGGGACGTATAACATTAATAGAGTGGAACCTAATGCCATTGCGAGTTTGATCTAGTTTGGAGCCAATCAGTTTGAGTTTGTTTGTAAGGCCACTTGATTTACCATTCTCCACCTCTACTAGGCGATTAATTGGGTACCTGTGAGGACCTGGTACAAACTTGACATAGAATGGACAGCAAGTTGATTACACTCGTGGGATTGCATGCCTCAGTTACCAATCACTCATGAGAAGAACCATGCCCGATGGCACTAGCCACTTCCCCGACGCTTCCAAAACACCAGCATCCTCCGGGAATGCAGCCATGGCCCGGCCTGCCCACCCCCTCCAACTTCATGAGGTTGCCTCCAAACATGGATACATGGGTCCTTCAGATGGTGCAGCACCCGTGTCTCCGTCCTGACAGCACACAGTGGACCGGTATCGTCCTGTTTGGAGAAATCAGGCAACTACCTTTTTCCCCATTCTCCGCCCTCCTCAATAACCACTGACCTCCAAGGATGGCAGGCATAGTGAGGTAGTCCCAGTCCAGGAAAAGAATCCTTGGATTCCGTCACTGCTCCAACTAACCGAAAGCATCCATGCTCTACTAAGAGTATAGCCAAGATTGTAGGCACAATGAAGCCTAAAACACACAGCTTGAGTTTCTCTGCTCAGATATGGCGACTGCCACAAGCCGCCACCATCCATCTACAAGCCCTGTCAAGAATACATGGAACGGAAGTAGTCCTCCCATGGTTCATTCGTATCTTTTTTAAATTTTATGTGCGTAGCTTTGATTCTGCCGTTTGGCATTTACCATTCCTGCTACACTATTGTAACTTTTCTTCTCTAGTGTCCATGCCATTTGGAGAAGGGGGCTGGCCAGAGTTCTTCAACGGACAACAAAAATCAAAAGACTCTGAAGTGTAGGTAATAACGATCTTTCCTGAAAAAGGGGGAGGGGGTAGGGGGAGGGGGTTGGTCAGCATTGCAAACACTTTTTGCATTTTGTAGAAATATTTTGTACTGTAAATGTGTTTTTTTTTATATTATGTAGAAACAGTGAAGTCTGACACCTCCTCATTTTAGAAGTTTCCAAAGGAGAATCATAACACACCCGAAAATTGTTTTCAGAATTCACCCTGTGAATTTTTCAAATATTTCATCTGGAACACGACCTGAATGTTACCTATTCAGTATAGGGCTAATTAGCCTATGGACTTATTGTTTAGGCTCGGTAGCAAGATTACAGAGATGAACCATAGACCTATGAGATTGTTGGCACATAGGGACATGAGAGAAGGGTAGATGTACTCTGATAAATTTTCGGTTTTAGTTATGCTGATTGAATTGCCAATTTGCGTAATTAGTAAAGTTTATGAATCGGTCACTCTGGGTCTATTTTTTTTTACAGAAAGAAGATTTTCAAGTCACTGGAGGTCATTCAAGTTGTCGATTTGCCTAATTATAACTCTTCCATTTTGTTGGATTTCCATGAAAATGGTGAGTCAATGTTGGTCCTGATATATTTAAATTCAAGAATGGGTGAATTGAGGTCAAGAGTAATGGGTCTAATTGGCATAAGTCAGGCAAAAATTTAAGGTAGTGCCCTTAGGGGCCGGGCAATATATCCACCTATTCGCCTCTAGATTTTGTGGTGTCATCTGCTACGACCAGTTTGTATCTACGACCTCTAAGAATAGGTTGGTTGAACACAAAATGCAAAACTGAACGACACTGATCGCGGAAGGCACGATAGCGGTTCATGAACCCACTATTTTCTTTTCTTCCTGCAGGTATCTTGCTTATCGTAATTTTATGATTGACAACTTAGCCGGTTGAACCCCAAGAGTCCTCCCTTTCCCTCCTCTTCTTGACCGCCACGGCTGCCAGACGTAACCTTGCTGGAGATGTCTGTGCTGTCATGAAGTAAAATTAGAGGACACCTGGGAGGCTGGATGCAGACAGGTGTTACATGGAGAATGAAAAAACTATTATGATCCAAACCCCATTTCCAAACACTGTTCCCTATGGAGTTATGGCCTCAAAGTTTGTCCTTATGCAGAGAAAGCGGGGAGAATCCATTTGCGCAATAATGAATGAGTCACGCATGGACAACCCAGGAAGTAATATGTCGGTCCTGTATTCATTGCTTTAATCTATGAATATTGTTAACATCTAGCAGTTTTCGTCTTTCTCTCAAACAACTAACAAAAGCTACCTACCGACCCACTACAGCAATCCTCTCCATAGACTAATGCTTTGAAGTGAAAAAAATGTTGAAATTCAATTCAAATTTCCAAGGAAACACAGATGTTCGGAGGTTCTGAAAGTAGAATCATTATATTGCTGATGGGAAGCTTTTCGATCTTGTGCAAATACACTGCACAAACTTCAAAGGACTGTAACTCAGTATAACGAAGGAAAGTCGTACAAACTTCAGGCGTGGACTGACACATTAAGTTTTTCTCCAGCTATTAGATCAGCCTATATATTTATAATTTATTGCGTTGTCCTCAAGGAAATGCTTAATTTATACGTTGATATCATAAACTTTAACTTAAGGAAAAGAGGTAAAAACCATCTGGCCAGAATTTCCATGCGTGAATTGAATGTTTGGTTCATGCTGGTAATCCATATGTTATTTATAGAAATGTGCTCAGAATTTGGTTGTAATACTTTATGATTGATAGAATAGATGTGTGGCAGAATGCTAGTTCTTCAACAGTATAACGCTGAGTTTAGATCATGTTTTGACTTGTTCGCTTCATGTTAATTGGGTTCGGATTCAACTTACGTTCTCCTACTTGCTCAAAAGGATACAACTGATAGAAAAGTGTATGAATCTGTTTTTTTTTTTCACTGAACTCCTGATGCACACATGGCTGATCCAGGAATAATGAATGTGTGACAAGTCCCAGTTTTCTCTCAATCTACCTAAAGCAACAGTTTTAGTCTATTAAAAAATATGTACGTTCCCCCCATTCGCCCCTCTCCCCCACCCCCCCCCCCCCCCCCCTCCACCTATATCCATCCATCTGTCAATAATTCTACACTTCTGTTGCCCCTTCCTACAGAGTCATGAATTCCTAGAGCAGTGGGTCTGTTGAACTACAGGGCGATCTGACTCTAAGGTAGCCCCGATGGGCCCTCCGCCGACCCCCCACTTTATGGTGATGGCGGACACGCCCGCGGGGTTATCACCCCCATCCAGGCTGTTAAGGGTCCGCAGCAGGTGAGACTCAGACATAGGGGAGAAATGCCACCACCGCGTCGGTAAGAGTCCTTAGCCTACTTTGATCCATCTGGTGGCAGCATTCATCTCATCGTTCTCTTCCGTTCTATCACATCTCTGCTAACACTACGTGACACTCGGCGTGTTCTCATGCATCCCATCTCTCAGCATCATCCACTCGACTCACGGATTTGCCACCGGGGTTTGTGAAAATCATTGTATCATCTAAAATATGCTACTCAAGTGGCATGGTCCTACATGGACTTGTGCAACTGGCCACGGGGAATAGTTCCCGAATTAGAAACCAAATTAAAGCAGTAGTACCACTATATCAAAATCACCACCTCATGCTCTTTGAAATGCATATGGCTGCATCATATTGCAAGAAATTCACATACTGTGGAGAAAGAGACGAAAATCATAATTTTGTTGACTCCCTCGTCAATTCGCACACCCGGCAGTAGTCAGGGTCTGTGGCTAAATTTCGACGATTTCCCTATGAAAATATTTAACAGCTTAGGAAAAGGTGATTATTCTAGACTATTAATTGCTAATAAAAAACAATGATGAAAACAGTAGGTATGATTACTGGAAGAATTTCCAATTTATGAGATTAGGGTAACAGCTTTAGGCCCAACAAAAGATTTAATGTGACTATGTAGTGGGAAAAGTGCAGAAATCAATGAATAGTGACACTACAATTAATAACACCACAGGCACGGGTGGAAGAGGGCAAATCAATGTCACAAATGAGCCGTTTCGCATTAACAAGATTGTGCGTTATTCTCACACTCAAAATTGGCTAAAATTGGGTCTTGGTTTCAATTCTTTGATGTAGTAGATAGAAAGTCCAGATGATAAGTATATACTATTTATCCTCCACAATCACACCGTCTGAGAGAAAAGCTTGGGTATATTTTTCATGTTCTGGAGTAAAACAATGATTACCTTTTCCTAAGGAATAGATAATGAACCTAGAAATTATTAAAACCCATTTTCAGTTTTGTAGTATTGCTTGAATTTGACAGAGGGAGTGAAAACACAAACATTAGTTATGTCTTGCTCCTTTGAAAAGCCTTAAATACCTACATATTTTCCAAAATGGAAACCTCCAAAGTGTGGACCGGCTTGGATTCCTGCCAACAGGTTAAGACTTTTGTACACCACTTCAGTTGCAACAACCAGCCCACAAAATTAAATTGAAATTTCATTCTGTAAAACTAAAATACAGCCTTTAAACAAAAAAAAATGTAAAAATGGTTGCCCCTACATGTAAATGTGCCGTATTATAAAAGAATCGTCAGTACCATGGACATGATTCCCAAATTTTGCTTCAACGGGGGTAGCTCTTCAATCTGTTATTTGCATTTTATTAATGTCACTAATTCATTTTGCTGTCATCTGCACCCTTCAGTGATTAACTATAGCCTGAATAACTTTTCATTGTGACTAGGTGAACCTTCTGCTATTTTACTATCAGGGAAGTTGTGTTTTTTCTCAGCTCAAACCAGCTATGTGATTGAGATATTGGGATCGGCAACAATCGCCTATCTATCTTTCCATTCAGCCATTCATCAATCCATCCAGTACCGTTTTTTTTTTTAGTCTCTCAAAATATTGTTCCAAGACGATGTTGACCAAACCCAGGCGCAATGGTTATTGGCCCACGGGACATCTTTGACCGTAAGGGTTCTCAAAGCTGATGGGAGAGGCATAGGGGAATGATTTGAAAACAACTGTGAAAATGTTATCCTACAGGTAGGGTGGATTACATCCTACTGGTCAGTGTTATATGCACCAGTGTGATACCTACTAATGGGATCAGAGATTTAAGGCAGATTTGGAAGGGGCATAATAAACTATATGTAAGGGAAAAACTTCAAAAATCTACGAAAGGCTCCTTAAACAGATTGTTCCATGTCCGGGATCATGAACTAGTGATACCTACTGTGGGTGTTCAGAGATTTAAGGTAGACTAGAAGGGGCCATAAAAACTATTATTGTCAGGGGAGGAAAACTTCAAAAAAATCTACAAAATGCTCCCTTCACAGGGGCATATTGAGCGTCATGTGAAAGCACTGAAATTAGGCAGGAAGAAGGCTCCTCACACAGGATTAAAGTTGGATAACCATCATACTCGGTCAGTGTTCTCATGGACTATGCTAACTACAGGGTTATAAATTTAAGAATATCAATAAATGTCGTGTATAATCAAAAACCTCTTGTGTTCCAAAGGCAGGAGGAGCCAATTCTGAGAGAGAAAAATGGAAAAATGCATTCCACTTTTGCATCCCCTCCAGTGAAGTGCATATGCATATATATGAAGATTATGATAACGTGAGGCCACTGCATAGCTATAGCACCATGGTATATGTGATTTGTTCTGGAATCAGGGGTCAGCTAGCGGTCTGGGCTCAGCAGTATCTTCTAGGGTCATCAGTGCCTAATGGACTTCATGGGGGTGGGTGGTGGGTCTTGAACAACGCGATGTTAGTGGTCATTAGCGTTATTGGAGTCACAAAGAGCCATTTCATCGACAATAAAAATATTGGCATGAGGGGGGGTGGTTCTGGGATACAGCAGCATGGTGCTCTAGATTCTTATGCAAGTAGAGTATAAGTAGCAACGTGATTGAAAGTAGTGAAAAGCAAGCAGCACATTTCAACGCTCCCATAGCTCTCTTGTTGAGAATGGTCACCTACGTAGACCGGTACAGTGAATAAGAGAATTGTTGGGCATGTTGCACCGACAAGATATGTACATTGGGCGATAATGATGTTCTACTGGGTAATGTTATTGTTTGAAGCCTCAGGTAACTGACTGTAAGCACAAAGTGAACATTATCTAACACATTTGTCTGCGATACTAACATAATTGCTTAACGGATCAACAGTATTTCATCTCCTTCATTGGGAAGTAGCCAATCATCTTTTTCCGTTTCTGCTGTTTTTTCTTTTTGATGCCGTGACGAAGTCAAGAGGATCTATGCAGTACGATGGGTGTGGGTGTGTGTGATGCCCAGCTTGTAAACCGATAACTGATCAGGTCTGAGTAGGTGCGGTATACCTGGTATGTGGCTTCCCCATGATGAGTACAGAACCCTATTGTTTTGGGGTCAGTCGAGATCATCTGAGGTCACAGAGGTCAAGTCTGAAAACATTGTTGTAACGTGATTACGTCCAGAATGTTGTCTGATCAGGATTGGACATTTGGTGTGTAGCTTCTTATGGGGAGGCACAGAACCCTATGTGTGTTGTATAGGTTGGGGGTTTGAATTGTGGTAAAAAATAGAAGATGTTGAAAAGTCAATATTTTGCAATTTGGCTTGTAAACACGATAATCGTCCCGCCCTAATGGATGAAGCTCATACTCGGTATGGTGTTTCCCCCATATGAGTAATGAATCATATTGTTGTGGGTCGGTCAGAGGTCATCTGAGGTCACCAGAGGTCAAAAGTCTTGAAAACCTTGTAAAAACACGATAAGTACAGAATGGTTGGATCTGATCAGGTGAAATTTGGTGTATAGTTTTCTTATGGGAGCACAGGAACCCCTATTGTTTTTTTGTAAAAGTCGGGGTTGAATTTAGGTCAAAGAACGAAAATTTGTGAAAAGTCGAGATTTTGGCCCAATTTGGCTTGTAACACGATAACTCGACCCGCCTGGATGGATGAACTCATAACTTGTATGTGTGTACCCATGATGAGTACAAAAATCCCATTTTGTGGGGTCAGATCAGAATTCATCTGAGGTAACCAGAGGTCAAAGCTGAAAACATTGGAAACACGATAAGTCAGAATTGTTGGGGCTGATCGGTTGAAATTTGGTGTGTAGAGCTCTATGGAGCACAGGAACCCTATGTTTTTGTATAGGTTGGGGGGGAATTTTGGCAAAAATAGAAGATTGTGGAAAAGTCAATATTTTGGCCAAATTGTGGCTTGTAAATGATAACCGATCCCGCCTCCCTAAATGGATGAACTCATTACTCGGTATGTGTGTCCCATGATGAGTCATGAATCCTATTGTTTTGGGGTCAGGTCAGAGTCGTATCGAAGGTCAAACTAGAGGTCAAAGTTGAAAACCTTGTAGAACACGATAAGTCCAGAATGGTTGGTCTGATCAGGTGGAAATTGGTGTATAGTTTTCATATGGGGGAGCACCGGAAACCCTATGTTTTTTTGTATAGGTCGGGGGTGAATTTAGGTCAAAGATAGAAAATTTGTGAAAACGTAGATATTTGGCCAATTTTGGCTGTTGTAAAAACGATTAACTCGACCCTGCCTGGATGGATGAGCTCAGTACTTGGTATGTGGGTTCCCAGATGAGTACATGAACCCTATTGTTTTGGGGTCAGGTCAAGAGGTAATCTGGGGGGGGTTACCTAGACGTCACAGTCTGAAAACTTGTAAACACGATGAATCCAGATGGTGAGATCTGATCAGGTTGAAATTTGGTGTTGATAGTTTCCTATGGGAGCACAGGAACCCTTATTGTTTTTTTGTATAGGTCGGGGTGAAAAAAAAAAAAAAAAAATTTTTAGGTTCAAGTAAGAAAATTTGTGAAATTTCGATCTTTTGGCCAATTTGGCTTTTTGGTAAACACGATAACTCAAACCCGACTGGATGGGAGAAGATCATACTTGGTATGTGTGGTCCCCTTCGAGACAGAACCCTATTGTTTTGGGGTCAGGTCAGGGTCACCATAGGTTCAAAGTCTGACAACTCGAAATTCAGTGTGTATCTTCTTATCAAGAGTATAGGAACCTATTGGTTGGTTGGGATAAACGGGCGGAAATTTGTCAGTTGTTTTGTTGCCCATAAGAGCTGGTGCAATCTTCCATTTGTCTCGGTCTAGCTATAGGTTGTCGGAAGAGTCAAGAAATCACCTAGCCTTTTGGCTTTCTGGTTCATCAAGGAGGAGACAATATCCTCTGGTAGCAATTGGTGAAAAAGTGAGGGCAGATTTGATGACACCCCTGCCAGAAAAGTGCAATTCTATGTATAGTGACGTCTTATTGTCCTTAATGACCCCGCACAATTTTTTAAGTGTTTCGGGGAAATTATGGGTTCTTTGGGGGGTGTAGCCGCTGCCTCCGCCTCGGGAAACTGTGGGGTTAGCGCAATAACTCAACGCTTCATTACGATTGATCTGAGATTTGACACATGTCCATCCTAGTTAAATCTCGGATGAGTCGAACGTGGGCATCACTGATGGCTGCTGCCTTGCAGGTTTTACAAACAATAAAGAGTTAGTCCGATTACACAAATTTGGTGGTGGGGACGGAAATTGGATTCCAGAAAAACCTGACGGTGAAGGTCAATGTCACCTAGGTCAAGTTTGTTGGGTTTTAGACGAAAAACCAGAGCTGTTCCGATTTACATGAAACTCGGTGAGGTGGACACGGAGTTGGTCCCGAAAAACATGAAGGTGATTCCAAGGTCGCCAGAGGTCAATTTGCATTTATTGTGATTTTCCAACTTGTCGATGGAACGAAAACTTGGAGAATGTGGATTACAGTTGCGGCCTGAACAGCAGGTAGTGGCATTTCAAACATCAGAGGTCAAATGGACTAAATTAATGTGCTTACTCAAACGCAGTCACAACGGTAATTCTGCGGGAAAATATACACGTGGCGGTTACCCGACTGCACATGTTCTAGTGTAAAAGTCATAAAATTCAATTTTGAATATCGAGTGACAGGTTCTATGTGAGTAATAGATTAGTGTGGAGAGAGGGTATGCCGCTTTAAGCTCAGAGTTGCTGAAGAAGTATTGACCTGGATATTAGACATTGAAGGACTACCCAAAATTGGCTGCACATAGGTTTTATTGTGGAGAGAGCGATGGATGACCATGTTTACACACCCAAAACGCCCAGACCCTATAAGCCAGTTTGTAGTGCTAAGTGGGCATGACTCAACACAGAAACATTAGGGGAAAGACAAGATTCGGTCAGCTTCCCCCCATAGCAATAATATTCGCCTAGTTTGAACTGTCACCACTATGTGAAGCAAAACCAATTCATCCCTGTTTTCAGATGTTATTGTTGATGAGTCTGGGGGGAAATCTGTAATGGTTTAGATGGCCGGATTTGTATTTTCGGCAGGGGGAGTTCGAAAGGTTGTTCTGCAACACGTGAGCTAAACGTGAACTTACGGTCATTCCCCTATGACCGTTGACACATATTATTATCATCTACTAACGTGTTAACTCTGAACTGGCTTATGCACAGTTGATACATGATGACACCGTTGATCAACATAGAGAATGTGGATGTATTGTGTTCCAGTGTGTAACTCAACGGCCAAAGAAATCCTGTATTTATTGTAATTAACCATCAACATCAACCAACCTGCCATAAACAATCCCCTCTCATTAGACTGATTTAAAAATGAAATTTGATAATAAAATTTTTTTTTTGGCATGGTTGTTCAAGTATTGGACACCATGATGGAAGCTTTTCGATCTTGTGCAATACAATGTGCAAACTTCAGAGGCCTCTGAGTTCGAAAAAAAAACCCAAGGGTTTTGTATGAACACGGGGTTTGGACTGACACATGCAATTTGCTATGGGTATTATATTCGGCCCTATATTTTTTTAATTGATCCGCAGGTGTCCTCTAATAGCATATTTTTGTGCAACATTCGTATGACCGTTGAACATTTCAGTTTGATATCTGAAATTTTGGCTCCGATGCATATACCCTGAAGCTTCTCAAGCAAGATGTGTTTGCCCTACTCAATAATAGCTATCAGGGTTGGATGAAAACAAAATGATGTTGGGGCAGAAAAGTCAAATGAAAGTAGGGGTGATTTATTTATGTTATGATTGTTGGGCTCATTGGCACAATTACGGATTGATGATGAATAGTTGGTGGCTATGGTGATTTGTTTGGACAGGTGCAGAATATCAAGGAATGAATTGATCAGGTTTTCAGTGTAAAAGTATGCTAATTAAGTAGTTAATTTGTTATGTACGCAAAATTCAAAGATAGTTGTCAGAGTTCCTGAAACCTGGTTGGTATGGCTTACCTTCAGTTACGAAATTTTCCATCATGGTTTCAGGGTTACTGGAGGTAATTCAACATGTTTAATTGCATAAATTCAAGTTGGTCGGATTTTTATGAAATTGGTGGTTATGGTTCCCTTGACTAGTTGTCCATTATTTTTAGCATAGACTGGAGGTCATTCAGTGTGCTTATTTTGCATGATTTATTAAATTGTGAAGCTCAGGGGTAGGTACTACATTAGTTCTCCAAAATTTGAAACAGAGACTGGTGGTAATTCATGTTTATAATTGCTTCATATTTGCAAATGTTCAAGTTCGTTGGGCATCCCATGAAAACCTTTAAGTGTGTCCACCATTGGTCCTGAGATATTTGATGTCAGAAAATGGGGAATTGGAGTTGCCGTTTTTGTCTTAAATTTGCATAGTTTAGTGATTATAGTCCAATTTCAACAAAAATTGGTACTCCTTGGTTAGGACATGGTCAACAATCGGTCCTTGAAATTGGTCACAAATAGTAAGCTGGTTCTGTTTTAAAATGATAATAACAAAATCTGAAAGCAACACATGAAGGCCTAATTAATGTTGGCATGGTGACAGAAGAAGGCGCACTGATGCGCGGAACCAGGCGAAACACTGGTGGACAATCGTCTGGTTAAAAAAGGAAATTGCATTGTTGTGGTTTGAGCTACAGCAACCATTGGGTTCTAGTTTGTCAAGGCCCGGGTACAGTTTATGTTTGTACCACGACTCATCAGAATATGTATCAGATCTGTCAATTAAGGTAATTCATCTGTTTTTTTTTAATCAGGTTTCGCCTAACTTACTACCCAAGAATGGTTTGTTACAATGGTGATCCCTGCCTTAGGTGTGAGTTGGAGATAATAGAATAGACCCAGCGTGATGGTATCACTGCCTCACATCAACGTACAGGTGCCCATTGTTGATGACTTTATAGATTGTCCACCCTAGACACATGGCCAGTTGGATAAGACACTTCATTAAAAGCTCATCTCTTCAAACGACTTACTGAGGTGAAAGGGTTACTCATCCTTCTGAATATTGCTAATAAAATTTATCAACATGCAAACTATATAATACTGTGGGTAATGGCTCAAGTCCACTACACACGTCATAACTTTGTCAGCTCCAGAAAGTTGTATGTTTTGGCATCACTTTGCTAAAAAGAAATGAATTATACATGGGGTGCTACAGTCAGTGTCAAGATGGGAAGCCAATACGAAACAAACCGTATCATGATTGAGTGCCCTGACCAAATACATTCGCTAAAAATTCCTCCTAGGAAAAGGGAAAAGACATTCACAAGTTTCAAGAATATTGATGCTGTATTTCGTGACAGAGTGCATCGCAGCAGGTTCGCAAAGATTAAGGATCCTCCTCCACGAAGGATGGCGCTAATGGTCCAGATCTCTCCAATCTCGGCATCAAGACTGATATGTTGCACAACAAGAGAAAGAATATGAAGGTGCGTTGACGGAATGTTCATGGAATTTGATTTCTTCGATATTTTGGGCGTTAGAAATTGGGGGAGTGGTATTAGCGCATTTAGCGGCACTTCCAAAGCAAACATTCTGGCTTAGGATCCAGCAGTCGTCGCTAATTTTTTCGCTAGGTGGCTGTAGTTGCAGGGTGCGGGGTTTGGTCTTGACTTCATGTTTATACTTGGTCTTTGTTTTTTTTTGAGGGATTGCAGTGGACTTTCTGGGGTGACTGGGGTTCGTTACAGTATTCTGTATATTGCTCTGGTTGATGCGGGAAGCAAGTTCACGTTAATCCCCAGGTTATGTGAAAAGGGGTCGGATCCTGGATTTAATGATCGTCCTTTCGGTTGGGAACATAAAATTGCGGTCCTGGCAGTCAGGATTGGTTACACCCAGCACGTTCTATATCATCTGAGCACCAGCGAGCAGAGGAGTCGAGGTATAGCCGGTGCTCATCCACGATCAATACGGCCAAAGTTCATTGATGAGTCTATAGACTTCCTGTAGAAGTAAAATTTTGTTAGATATATGTGAGGAAATAAGTCAATTCACAGAGGTACATGGCGCATCAATGACTCTAGGTTTCCCCTCCATTCCTCTGTTTCAATTTGTGTCCTAGATATATCATGCTGCTATACAGAAAAAAAACCATGTCCAAGTGGGTTTCACCCATAGAGCTATTATATTAGCTGGATGCGAGAAACATTGGAGCACGTATGTATGTGCCCTGTGATAAGTGACATCAGAAGACCACAAACTCAAAGGACGGAGGCGCCTATGCATGGAACATCCTGGGACACATTCAGTGTGTTAACTTTATATTGGAGAATTGCTTCTGACCATATGCCCCCCAAAATACCTTGTTGCTCAGTACTAAAGAGGGTATATCATAGTGCAAGATTTCGCAACATCTTGGGTGAGTGTACCTTGTTTCAGAAAAATGGGAAAGTCAGGCGGTCTATTAGGGAAGCACTGAAACAACATAGTTAATTCGGGAATACAAATCGATTGCGTCTGACACAAAACACATCGAGGCGTTAAAGTTATGACACACGGAGAGGGTGAACTAGAGCTTATTAATGTGAGGCTCGGAATTGGATGCGGGCGTCAAACGGAATTATATGTAATTTCTGACGAGATGCGAGATTCATAACAAAATCGCCCAAAATCACATGTCACTTTATCACACTACTATAAGTCGAGGGCCCCAAGCTGTCATGGCTTCAGTTACAGCCCAGTTAAGCGCTAGTGGCAAATCAGATTGTGTTACACTCGTTTTGTCTCGTCCAAACAAAATAGGACGACTTCCAATAACCGACTGCGTGTATCTACAACACTGTATTCCAGAAACAGTATCCCAAATTACCTGTAGTGTAGAATCATTGCCAACCAACAGCGTCTATTATCTAGTTATTCTAATGATCGCAGCGAGGAAAGGTCGTCCAACGATTGCCAAGGAGCGGACGGACCCAAGAGACGTTGCTCGCCTGGAGGCTCGAGATGTACAAGGAATGACTGGAACAGGGTCTCGAAGCTACGTAGGGAGTCCGGACGCAGGACGATGTATCAGCATTTCCTGAGGTTGCCCATCGAGATCCGTTCCTGGATGATGAGCTCTATGGCTCTGGGTATGTATTCCGGGGTCCTATAAAAACTATACTGAAACATGACAGGATCATTTTGCAGGGGTCCCACCTTACCTGGAAGAGTCGATTCGTAAAGAATGCTCCAAATCCTTGGAAAAGTCAATGGATCCGGTTTAAAGGGCTCCGTTGGTAGCGCTTAGGACTGGTGATTGAAAGGTTTTCGAGTCGAATCCCAATGCCCGATCAACTTTTCCGGTTTACCCTTGGGCAAGGTACTTTGTCTTCGTTTGCCCACCTCACCCAGTCAATGATTGGGGACCTGTGGGATTTGATACAATCTGCTCCTACAATGGCGCTTACTCTTCTCTGAGGATTGGTCCGGAGAGCGTACTGGTTCCTGTGACTTTGTGGGGTAAATAATCTGTCAATATCGCTTCGAGAAAACGTCCTACAACTTTTGGTAAGTCGCTCATCAATCATGCAGATTAGGTGTGTTATTACGAGGTAAAAAAGCCTGAAAACATGGGACACCCATCGAATTTGAATCGCCAAGGCAGACACAAGAAGAATTGATTGGCTAGGGGTGTGGCTTTTAGTGTGTTTGGTGGTTGGTTTGTGGTGGCATGAAACTAAAGCATCTACACACTAAATGACAAAGGGAGTAGCGTGCCTTGCCTTCGAGGCTGTTTCTTTCTCCTTTTACATAATAAACATGCCAAAGCTGACATTATTGTTTAAAGGAAAAGTGCTAACGTTTTCATCATGGAATTTCATTCTCTTGAATTGAATGGGCAACTCTGAAGATGGCACTATATGCATTTTCTGCACGAAAACAAAACCAGATCCTGTAATCAAGAAACTCGTTACCATGGAAACTTGTTTGCTACCAGTTTTTGTAGCATTCATAAAGCTTGAAAAAGTGTCACAACTGCCCCTGTCAATGATAATGAGTTGGATAGTTGTTAGGCTGATAATGTTTCAAACTCTTTTGGCAGCAGTGACGGCCAGCGTGGTGATGGCCATGTTGATGATCAGTTACCACGGGAGGAATCGACAGTGATATAGAGCTTGAGTTAGAACAGCAGTGCTGTGAACAAAGCCAACAAAATTATTATTATTATGATATGCAGACACCTGTGTCAAGCTGGGGTCCCAAATGGACCAAGGATTGGACTAGTATTTGGCAATAATGTCTAGAGTTCCGACAGTACTACACACCAGCAACCGTAATTGTCTAGGGACACTTTGTGGCATATAGTCACTATATGACACAGCGCTGAGTGTGTGAGAACCTGGCCCGCGCTCGCAGGCTTCAGTTCGGTACTGAGCCGGCGTTCAAACTGAGGGGTCTAGGCTGTTTTCCAGGAGCGTAAGCTAGCAACTTCTGTTTCAACTTCGTTTCTGACAGCTTGAGTCTCAAATAATATACCCAAAAGACCAATTATTGGAGTTAGGAGCCAACCAGATTGTTGTGGCAGGGATGTCATTAATAACTGCTTTCACTTGAGCACAAGTTGTGTTTGTGTTAGCAGTTACCACTCTTAAGATATAAATAATCATCAGATTTCTATAGTAATGTTTGCTTTGTGCCCAATATGAATACTAGGATCACCAAAATAAGCCCTGGTGCAACATCTGTTTAAAAAAACGGTTTCAAAACAAGACAGCTGAAAAAAAAAAAGGGTAGTGATTCCCCCAATTATTATGGTAAAAAAAAGATTGTAAGTATTTAGAGTAACTTCATACCATGAATTGGAAATTGTAGTTATCCAATATTCTTGGATGATGCTTGAGGTTCTAGAGGGCGTGTAATGGAGGGAGAAGTTGAGGCATGAGGTGACGGATTTGTCACCTTCAATGGGACGTGTGCTACAGTAAATAATTTCTTCTGATACGTGACAGAGACCACAAAACACGGCTGAATGCAGCAGATTTAGGTTTTTGTTGAAATACACTATATGACACTGCATAAGCTCATGGAGGATCCAGACGGGGCAACATTGTGTGTATTTCTGAGGCTCATATAAAGAATGAGCTTGATGGCTCTTGAGTGTTGTGATAGTTGCATGAGTTATCCTAGGTAGAGTACATGATGAAGAACACACACGTTCCAGCCAGAATGAAAGCTGATGAATGCGGATTGGCCCACCCATATTTGACCCTATTCAGTTCTCCATAACCCCAAGAACACATAATCCAAATTTTGTTTATATTCGACAAGGTTATAATAATACTGCATATATTTTTTTTGTTCAGGCCAAGACCTCGACAGGACCCTATGTGGTCGAGTGTAGATGTAGTTACATTCGCAAGTTTTTCCTTTGACTCCGATAGTTTAGAAAACCGCATTAAAGTATACAAATTGACCTTGGATGCCCTAAAATGACTTCATTTTTGTTAGGACAGGATGTATTTAAATATCCCTTACAACTTTCATGATATGTTTTCAGAATGTGACTATGTAAAAATTTCCATAATTAGCAGACCCCAGTTCCTGGAAGACCCCACTTAGGAATCATTGAGTTTCCATGCCAATGTGCTGGAGAGGAGAGTTGGTGCGCTAACACAGAAAAATAGATAGAGAATGCGAAGACCCCAGAAGTTGAGATATAATATGTTAAACTAGGCATGTAGGATGTGGGCTTGTCTTCCTACTGATTCGCTCTCACCACATGAGGCATCAACAGCAGTAAGTAGTAGAGCTCGAGTAGT
Organism: Sclerodactyla briareus; assembly: GCA_026419785.1. Taxonomy (NCBI): domain Eukaryota; kingdom Metazoa; phylum Echinodermata; class Holothuroidea; order Dendrochirotida; family Sclerodactylidae; genus Sclerodactyla; species Sclerodactyla briareus. The sequence goes on along the minus strand of JAODTK010005882.1, from coordinate 89,241 downwards.
TGAGCATGTGTTAAGAAACAGCAGTGATTGTATTTCATCAGAAGCATGTTATACCTCGATTTTCATTCCCTAATCTTGTGTAATAGTTTTTTGCTTTTTCTCCTGGAGGGATAAGAAACAGGGGCCACTGGCAAACCAGCCGATACCATTCAGCAAATCTGGCACCCCTTGCTGAGCACTGTGGGTTCTTGTTGCTTGCTGTCATCGAGGGGCGCTTCTGCGTGCTAAAGCCGCTATAGTAAGACTTAAAGGAGGGCTGCGAGGTCCAGTTATTTTATTGCTGTTTTTTCCATAATGGATTCTATTGCCCCATACTTGGCCTATCCAGAAACGGTTGCCGGACATCTCCCACCCGGACAATTCCCAACCGGGACACCTACCATCGAAAAGTGACACTAACCATAATTTGCCAAAAAACATTCCGTTGACGGGGGAATCGTCCATGTGGAACTTGTCGGTGGGAATTGTCGCGTCACGATCAGAACGGTTGTTTTGCCAACACATCCCAATCATGAAAATAAGGGTTAAGAGAATTATGATTTAGTTGGGTGAACACCACGGACAAGAAGATGGGACAGGTGCGCCTCCTGCCCTTGCCTGTGGTTCTTTCTGTGAGCAGATTAGTATGAAAAAGAGTCCAGTGATTGATAGCTAGGGGTGGTGCTAAAATGGATTTCAAAACATATGGACAGAACATATTTTAATCCAAACCATGACCAACTTCCTCATAATGGTCAGGATTGTGGGACTGCTGTGAAGAGACCAGCCCTACCTACCATTTGCTATTGTAACTTGCCTTGAATTTATTTGGAATCCATTCATCCATTTTCGATATGATTAGTTAGTCGGTTCTTATAGACACAAGTCGTGGTCCCACAATCTGCGACATATATCCTTGAGAGGAGCATTCCGCGAGCTATACCAGCTATTTTTAATGCTGGTCTCTGCAGAAGTATTCAGATTAGATTACCTTTTAGTTGTAGCATATAAGAAAGATTCTGAACAAATCATGTGCTACTACTTAAGTTTTGATTGGAATTGTCATCGTATTTGTCAAACTGTTACAGAAAACTTCTAAGCTTAAAAGATGCCCGTTATCTTAGAAAGGCAGTAAGGATCCAATGTGGGAAGAGGGGTTTGGCATTTTAAAGAATTAACAAAATGGTCCAATTGAGAGTGAAATTATATTGTTCATACACCTCTCACCTGTTTCAGATGAATTACTAAGATGAAGGGTGAGGTCCCCTCCAGCCTGCTGGACACACACATCAAGAGAGTGGAGGAGACGGCAAAGGCCGGCAACAACAGCGAGAACTACATGCTGGGTGTCAGCGGCATCGTGGCACCACGCCCAGCGAGTCCTCGAAGAGCGCCCCCACTCCAGAGAGCAACGAGAAAGCAGCGACGACAGCAGCTGCCGAGGACCAGAAACCAAAGGAGGAAGCTGAACAGGGAGACAAGAAGGATGACGGTGCTAAGGCAGAGACTACTGATGATGATAAGGTGGGTCTGTCAACAGTTTGTATGGGAAAAATGTATTCTAGGTCTGTAGCCTGCTTTGGAGCCCAGTCTGCAGGTTTAAAGGCCAATGCTTGTGTAGAAATGACTGGACTTTTGGTACTTAACTATTCATTCTTAACTGTTACATTATCGTAGCTGAAACCCCAGATAGATTTCCAGCCAATTGAGTGCTTTGATTATATAAGGCACAATCAGCATAGAAAACATTTGGATCGTGATATCGCAGGGGAATCTGCAGGTTCCCGTATAATACAAAGTCAATTTGAAACATGTTTTTGTACCAAACAATCTTTAGATGGGTTCCAATTGAGAACTTACAAATTAGTTCACAAAATATTGAAAAATAATTCTCAATCTTCACGAGGAATTACTTCTGCATCGCTTCCCCCCATGTCATAGATTCATACATGCTCAAAAGGGAATTAGAAAGTCTCAACATGGCAGTATACTAGAACCTCTATTTATTTTTTATTTATTTTTTTTTCTGGGGGGGGGGGGTTGATGGTGGGGTTGATATTTTTTTACCTGTGCCAGTTCAAGCAAATCTGTTACATGACTATTGCTTTTAAGGCCTGTGTTAAATGTTTGCAGAGTTCTTACTGTGAATGGAAGTTTTGTTTTGATCGATTTGATATTAGGAAAGGGTCAATGTGGTATCTTCAAAACATTTGTTACTTGTTTCATATAACACCTTCAACAAACCTTCAAACAAGCCATTAAAGGCCCATGTCATGTAATTATGACGGGACTTTGTACTTTCTTTGTTAATTTCAGCCGATTCGAGTGCACCGATAAGGCACAATCAGCTTTTGAAAAATCTGCCTTGTGACATCATGGGGGGAACGCAGATTCCCCTCTAATACAAAGTCAATGTGAAACATATACTTTTAAAATCTTGTACCAAACAAACTATAGATGGGATCTGAATAGGAATCTCAAAATTTTGTTCGCAAACAAAATTGAAGGAGAATAACTCATTGATTTCTGTGAATAACATTTCATTGTTCGGTAATCAGGCCAAAAATGCAGCATTCACTGTGTAGTGTCTATGGGCAACCTTTGCATCAAAATTCTCAAGAGTAAATTAAAATATCTCAACAAAGCAACATGATAGAACCTCCAAGTTCGGGGTGTGAGGTTTTGAGATGTCCTATTTTCGCCTGTGCTGTTACAAGCGAATCTTTTACATGACCATTGGCCTTCGGTAATCTTCTGGGGATACAAGATGAGGGGTGTCCAATGCTCTTCAGATCATGTGTTTCATTTAACATCTTGAATCAGGAGCAGACAAAAGATACTGAGGAGGAGAAGAAGGTCACAGATGCATCGTCAGAGAGCACAGACGCCACAGAACCCATGGAAACGTCTGCTGCCCCCACTGAGAACACCAGCAGATGAGCTGGGGACCACGCTGAGAAAACTGAAGCAACAGCTGAGGACTAGAACAGGACGCGAAAAACTGGGAAAAGTGAATTCTGGCAATCTGTAATAAAACCCGTTCGGTTTATAATATTATAATGAATACCAGTATCAGATTCAGACAAGAGTGATTATATCTTCGCAACACTTTTAAGTGTTTGGGTTTTATTTGGTTTTGGGGGTGTATCCGCCATCTCCGCAGACGCAATAAACGCTTTTTCAATCAATCTGACTTGGTCCCACATATCCGTCTAATAAAAATCTTGGATGATTTCGAAAAGGTTTGTGGGGGGGGGCATCTGCTTCAGTGTCTTCTAGCCCTCTATTTTGCAGGTTTTACACGTAAATACGCGTTTGAGTTTAGGGTTTGTCCAATTTACATTGAAATTGGTGGATGGGGGCAAACAATGGTCCCGAAAATCAGGACAGTGATTCCAGGTGACAAAAGTGAAAATTTGTGTTTGGTTTGCGAAAAATCAGATTTAGTCCGATATACATGAACACTAGGTGAGTGGGGACAAAAGTTGATCCCCAACAACATGACGGTGATTTCAACATACCAGAGGCCAAATTTGGGTTCTACTTCATGTTTATCTAACTTTGTCGGATTGTAACGAAACTCGGACAGTTGGTCCTGAACACAGTAGGGCATATGCAAAGTCACCAGAAGGTCAAATAGACATAATATTTAATGTGCTTCTTCAAACGAGGTCCACTAAGGTCATTTTTTGCAGGGAAATACACGTTGGAGGTTTACCCGCCTACACATGTCTAGTTATAGATTGATGCCCATATGCAGTAAAACGTCTGATACCTAATGGCAAAATTACACCTTGAATTGTCCATCCTCTCAGATGTACCCGGTCCCAGTTCTCACTAAAGTCACCCTTGGTATCAGTACACCTCGAGTATGGAGGTAGACAATAGCTGATGTATATGGAGGCTGATATCAGCCTGCAGGGGGGGAGTACTGTGGGCAAATCTGGCAACCCCACATCACAGGGGGTAGGCAAAAGGCCCAAACACCGGCTATCAGCAGTGAGATTGATTGATTGCATATAATGGACCATGGAGCAAAAAGAAATGACAATAGAACAGCTGTATTGTTGTTGAGAAATTCGAAGTGTTCACTGGAGAAGCCATGATAACGTAGTATTCTGTAGTATAAATTGTGGAGAGTAATAGATGTCAAAAGAAGAGGTGAACATTCTGCTACACATAGTCGGAATGTGACGGGATGTTTTGCTGTGGAGGCCTGAACAACTTAATAGGGACAGAGGAAACTATGAATGAAAGCAGGATGTCAGTGAACCTTTGGAAAACCTGCAAAATGTGTAGATTGGTAAATTATGTCGTATGTCTGCTGCAGGATCACTGATGACACTCACCTGAAATTGATACCACTACTACTAATTGTAGCAGATGGAAAAAATAAACAAATGAATTCCCCATGCTTTTCCAACGAGAGAAATCCTCAAGAGAAGTATGGGGAGAGCAAGACTGATGGAGACCAGATCGAACCCAAGAAAGAAAGGTGCGGAGGAGAAAGCTCCCGCCCCCGAAGGAAGAAACCTGAGAGCAGTCAAAGAACGATGAGGAGACTCTCAAGGAAGGGAACGTGGCAACGCGCTTCAGCTGCACTGGCTGCAGCTGCAGTCAAGGCTAAGGTAAGTCTGGGTGTCGTTAACACAATGACTGCAGTATATAGGTGTAATGAACATGATCAGACTGTTAATGAAGGGGTCAGCTGCACTAGCTGCAGCTGCAGTCATGGCTTAGGTTAGCTTAGTAACACAATGACTGCAGTATATGAGGTATGTAACATGAGCAAACTGTCAATGAAGGGGTCAGCTGCACTAGCTGCAGCTGCAGTCAAGGCTAAGGTAAGTCTGGGTGTCGTTAACACAATGACTGCAGTATATGAGGTATGTAACATGAGCAGACCATTGATGGGTCAGCTGCACTGGCTGCAGCTGCAGTCATGGCTTAGGTTCGTCTGGTTTGTCAGTAATACATGCACTGCAGTTTTTGGGTAGGTAACAATACTGGCGGGAACTGACAACAATGATGTATCTGCACTCGCAGCAGCTCATAGTCTTGCAAGGTTTAAGTAAGATGGTTTTTAACACAAACTTAAGAAAGTAATCAGTTCACTGGCATCTTCATTCTGTATCCTCCAACCTACTCAAGATCAATAGTTAAAGTACAATGGTCATGTAAGCGTAACTATTTGGTGGTCTTATATCCAGTCACATTCAGAAAGTCAATTTTTTGGCTTGTGAACACGATAACTCGACCCCACCTGGATGGATGAAGCTCATACTTGGTATGTGTGTTCCCCATGATGAGTACATGAACCCTATCGTTTGGGGGTCAGGTCAGAGGTCATCTGAGGTCACCAGAGGTCAAAGTCTGAAAACCTTGTGAACACGATAAGTCCAAATGGTTGGTCTGATCGGGTTCAAATTTGGTGTGTAGCTTTCTTATGGGGAGTACAGGAAGTTATTTTTTTTGGTGTAGTTAGTGGGTGAATTTGGTCGAAAATAAAAAAATTGTGAAAAGTCAATAATTTTGGCCAATTTTTTGGCTTGTGAACACGATAACTCGACCCCACCTGGATGGATGAAGCTCATACTTGGTATGTGTGTTCCCCATGATGAGTACATGAACCCTATTGTTTTTTGGGGTCAGGTCAGAGGTCATCTGAGGTCACCAGAGGTCAAGTCTGAAAACCTTGTGAACATGATAAGTCCAGAATGGTTGGTCTGATTGGGTTCAAATGTAGTGGTGTGGCTTTCTTATGGGGAGTACAGGAAACTGATTGTTTTTGGTTGTCGTTTGGGTGAAAATTGGTCAAAAATAGAAAATTTGTGAAAAGTCAATTAATTTGGCCAAGTTGGCTTGTGAACACGATAACTCGACCCCACCTGGATGGATGAAGCTCATACTTGGTATGTGTGCTCCACATGATGAGTACATCGACCCTATTGTTTCAGGGTCAGGTCAGAGGTCATCTGAGGTCACCAGAGGTCAAAGTCTGAAAACCTTGTGAACACGATAAGTCCAGAATGGTTGGTCTGATCAGGTTCAAATGTGGTGTGTAGCTTTCTTACGGGGAGTACAGGAACCCTAACGTTTTTGTATAGGTCGGGGTGAATTTTGGTCGAAAATAAAAAAATTGTGAAAGGTCAATAATTTGGCAAATTTTTGCTTGTGAACATGATAACTCGACCCCACCTGGATGGATGAAGCTCATACTTGGTGTGTGTGTTCCCCATGATGAGTACATGAACCCTATGTTTTGGGGTCAGGTCAGATGGTCATCTGAGGTCACCAGAGGTCAAAGTCTGAAAAAATCTTGTTAACACGAACAGTCCAGAATGGTGGGTCGACTCGGGGGATATTTGGTGTTGGTGTAGCTTTCTTAGGGGGCGTACAGGACCCTATTTTTTTGGTATAGGTCAGGGGAGAATTCTAATCGAAAATAAAAAAATTGTGAAAAGTCAATATGTTGGCCATTAGGCTTGTGAACATGATAACTCGACCCAACCTGCTGGCTGATGAAGCTCTAACTTGTTATGTTGTGTTCCGATAATGAACCCTATTGATTTGAGGTCACCATAGGTCAAAGTCTGAAATCCTTGAAATTAGTGTGTAGCTATCTGATCAAGAGTATAGGAACCCTATTGTTTTGGTAAAAATAAATGAGAAATTGTCAGACGTTGTGTTTCCCCACAAAGAGCTGGTACAATCTCCCATTTGTCCTCGAGTCTTGCTATAGGTTATCAGAAAGAGTCAAGGAATCACTAAGCCTTTTGGCTTTCTGGTTGGTTATGGGTTTTTTGCATGTCCTCTTTTCATCTGTGTCAGTTTGAAGATGCTCTGTTGCATGACCATTGTACTTCAACAATATCGGCTACACCATGGTGAGCTATGTTGGACATCCTAACTCCTCTCTCTCTTTCTTTACCCAGCATCTGGCCGCTGTCGAGGAGAGAAAGATCAAGCGCTGTGGCGCTGTTGGTGGAGACACAGATGAAGAAACTGTCGTTAACCTGGAGGCACTTTGAGAACTTGAAACCATCATGGACAAGGAGAGGGAAGCTGTAAGTTTAGGTGCACCCTGTTGCTGTTTGTATTTTCAAATTTCCAAGAGAAGAGTTGTTTTTGATCCTTGACTCCAGTCAGGGTATCTTGCAGTCATGACAGTGTGTGTGTATGTATGTGTGTGTGTGTGTGACGCCTGCTTGTGAGAGCATAACTCCGACCCACCTGGATGGATGAAGCTCATACTTGGTATGTGGGTTCCCCATGATGAGTACATGATCCCTATCGTTTTGGTGTCAGGTCAAAGGTCATAATAGTCATAGCCTGGAAATCTTGTGAAGAGGATACATCCAGAACGCTTGGTCCAATCAATTTAAAATTTGGTGAATACAAACACCTATTGTTTTTGGTGTAGACCAGGGGTCATTTTGGGCAAAAGATTGAAAAATTTATATTTTGGGCAATTTCAGCTTGTGAAGAGCATAAGGTGAAATTTGGTATGCAGCTTTCTTATGATGAGCACAATAACCCCATTAATGTTGGTGTAGACTGGAGTCATTTTTGGGGAGAGATTTTTCATACACCGTACCAATTTTTGCTTAGTAACACAATAATTCATGCGTGGTATGTGGGTTTATCTTAGAAAGAACATGGTCTCTATTGTTTTGGGGCTGGCCTCAGGAGAGGTCAAAGTTTGATGCTTTGCTATTCCTTGTTGAAAGTATCTATAAGTAATTCCAACAGGCATTATCAGTCTGTAATCCACAAATTCCTTGGAGTCGAGTCAAAGGTAATCCGCGGTTAACAAAGTTTTAAGTGAAAGGTTACGAAGGCAGTCAAGGAATCACTAAGCCTCTTGGCTTTCTGGTTTCTTCTCTTGCCTGAACTTTGTTCAAGAATTGACATAGTAGCTTATTTGTTTTGTATTTGTCTGTCTGTCTGTATGTATGTACCATATCCATCCTGATAGAAGCTCATGGTTTCCGAAGGAACTACCTGCATTCTCTGACCGACTTAGTGATTTTGTGTGTCTCAATTGACACATAGTGAAAAGCTGACTAAGGGTCTGGAAGAAAATATATTCAAAACTTAAGTTGTCTTTGATGATCATCAGATGACTAAAAAATCTTACCATGATTCCTGTAATGGGGTGTTTGTGAGCATGTATTTTTGCTCTTTGCCCCAATATCACTTAGTTGGTACAATGCATTTAATCATAAACAAGTACTAGTTCCATGCATCAATGTTCTAATGATTGCACATGGTTCCATTCAGCTTTTATTTCATGTCCTCCTTTCCAGCGAAGAAGCCACCATACTGTAGTAATTATTGTATTGAAAGAAAAAATCTGTTGATGATGAATTGAAACGATAGTATTAGGTCGAAATACTCTGATTGAATAATACATCCAGTTGGTTAAGGTTTGTAATTAGTAACCATCTCATTGGCTTGGGTAAAACTGACTCTGGTGAGTTGAGCAGTGTAAACCATTAAAACACAACTATTAAGTAAATTATTTTTATTCTTGGGAGGAGTTAGATGTCTTACATCATGCTGCCTCATATGTTGATGTGACATTATCATCTATATCTATCTGTGATACAATTGATGTGTCACTTGAGAAAAACTTCCCAGGCTGTGAAAACTATTGGATTCTTCTGACAGCTGGAATACCAGAGACAACAGCTGCTAGCAGACCGGCAGCAATTCCACCAAGAGCAACTCAGGGTAGCTGGATGAGGGCCAGGCAGCATGCACAGACTGTGGCAGCCATGCAGGCCCAGCAGGCACAACAGGGGGCAGGAGACGCTCCCCCTAAAGGTATGACAATAATCTGTAAACGCCCATGCTTCCATTTGTATCAACGGTCACTGTTGATTGTAATGAGTCAGTCTGCACACATGGACCGTAGATGTCCTTCAAACACCCAACCCATCTCCAATGGTAGCTATGTTCCCCCCCATTCCTATCTTATCAGGAGTGACATGGTAACTTGAGATTATCAGCTGGTTAGGGGACGCTCCTTGGAAGAATTTACAAATGAATGACTGCCAGTAAGCAGGATCTTGGGAAGAAGACATGCATGATTTTCCATGTCCAGAGTGATTTCTGTGAAGTCCATTGAGCACTTCCATGGATATATATACTTTGAGAATTCCAATTAATGTAACAGAATATTATCTCAGGGGCCGCCACTGAAGTGGGAAAAAATGCGGAGGATGGAGGGGGGGGGGATTTTGTGGATTGTTGAATAAAATCAGTGCCGGCCATCAAGTTGCATCAACTTTTTCATTGAAGACTTGAAACTTCTTTGATGATAGATCAGCAGCCAGGCGCCAGTACCGATGGAGAGACGGACCCAGAGAAGAAGGGGGAGAGGGTGAGAAAACAGAACGGCCAACCCCAGGGGAGACTGCACCCTCTGGGGATGCTGCTCCTGGGGACTCACCCCTGGGGGCCATCTGGAGATGGAGATGAGAAGATGGACACAGCTGAGAAAAGTGGTACGTGATTGTTGATTGGAGTGTAATGTAGATAGATAAACTTTATTTCATCCAGTATTGGATATTACACGCTTGCATAAGATATATATAGACATACGGAATATAGGACAATTGAAAATGTAGAAAACAAAAATACAAACCTAGCAGAATGGCAAGAAACACAAAAGACCATGTGTGTAAAAAGGCTTGTAAATGGGTGTTGTAAATTGTGTAAGATGCGTGTGAAACGTAATGATATTACAAATGTGTTGCATAACATGGAAGGGTAGAACTAATGGAACCCACAAGGGGGGAAAGAAGGAAAAACAAGCACAGAATATTAATGGAGTATAAGAAAAATAAAAAATCTAGCTGCTTGCCCAACCAAGAGAAGGATGCGATTGTGTATGCCCTCGAACACATATAACGTGGGGTGTGTGTATGTTGGTAAGATTGTGTTTAGTTGAGGACAAAGAAGAGTGGTATTGATTGTTTTTATTAGAGTGTCTTCTAACATGTGTGGAGTTGGTGTGTAGGTGAGGACGCAGAGAGAGGATATGGATGTGTTTATTAGAGTGTCCTATAACATGTGTGTATGTGGTGTGTAGTTAAGGACAGACGAAGGAAAAGTGGTATATGATTATAGAGTGTTCCTATAAATGTGGGAGGTTGGTTGTGTAGTTGAGGACAAAGACGAAGTGTATATATTGTGTTTATTGAGTGTCCTATAACATGGTGTTTATGTTGACTGAATTGTGTTTATTGAGTGTCTTATAACATGTGTGTATGTTGGTGTGTTAGTGAAGGACAAAGAAAAGTGGGGTATATGATTGGTGTTTGTATTAGAGTGTCTATAACATGTGTGTATGTTTGTATTGATGGTGTTATTTAGAGTGGTCTTATAACATGTGTGTATGTTTGCTGTGTAGTTAGGACAAAGAAAAGTGGTATATGATTGTGTTTATTAGAGTGTCCTATAACAAGGTGTGTATGTTGTGTGTAGTTGAGGACGAAGAAAGGAAGAAAGAAAAGTGGTATTGGTAGTATGATTGTGTTATTAGAGGCGTATCAACCTGGGGTGTGGTGGTTTGTATTTGAGGACAGAAGGATATGTATACTGGACACAGGTTATTCTGGGTATGTAATATTATGTACATTGACGATAACTCAATATTAATAGGTTGCGCTGTGGTTAGAGCATTGGCCTTCCAACCCGGAAGACAGGAAGCGAATCCCGGAACAGGTGCTTACCAAAGACAACAGTACTTGCTGCTTTCTTCACAAGGCGCAAGCACAAGATCAGAGACTGTAGCAGCGAAAAATAGGGGATGGCGATTTGTCTGTTGCCATTTATGTGATTACCTCCATCTTCACATTGAGGTACCGCCAAAGAGGCATTGCCTTATTCCAGGTACCTAGTGGAGTATTCGCAGCTGACAAAAAGTGGAGTATCCAGATCCGCACTTCACCAAGCTTGAATAGGTTTTGGTCCTCTCTGCTCTGCTCTGCAAGAATCCCCCACTAATAAGAATAATTTTGAACCGACACAGTTGTTAAAAATCCTACACTCCCCAACCCACCTGGTCTGATTATAGCCCCAGACTGGGATCCAAAAATTGAGAGTAGGGGAATAATTTATATTTCCATTGTGTTCTTGAGCAATGAAATTGGCTCTACCCCCCCCCCCCCCCCCCCCCCCCCCCCCCCTCTCCCCCACCCCGACACCCCACCAGGTGCCGATTAGGGACCTTTGCTGATATGATCATCAGTGAGGTAACATGTTTCCAGTGATCAGGCGTATTGTCTAGAAGTGTTTTGTTCTACTTTAGACAGTGATGTAATGCCTTATTAATATCATGTGTGTGTCATTATATATATTTTGATTCCTGACTAATCGGAATCTTTCAGTCATGCCAGTGTGTGGTGTGTTTGATGTTGTGACGCATTGCTTTTGAACACAATTCACTCGACCCCACCTGGTGGATGGAGCTCATACTTGGTATGTGTTGTCCCATTATGAGTATATGAACCCTATTGTTTTTGGGGTCAAGTCAGAAGTCATCTGAGGTCACTAGAGTCAAAGTCTGAAACCTTGTGAACACGATAAGTCCAGAATGGTTGGTCTGATCGGGTTTCAAGTCTGTGTGTAGCTTTCTTACGGGGAGTAACAGGTACCTTATTTGTGTTTGGGTATGGTCGGGTGATTTTTGTTCTATAGACTAGAACATTTGTGAAAAGTTCCAATAATTTTGACCAATTTTTCTTTGTGAAACCCGATAACCAACCCACCTGATGAATGAATCATTACTTGGTATGTGTATTTCCGTCCCCATGATTGAGTACTGGAACCCTATGTTTTGGGGTCACCAGAGTCAAAGTCTGAAATCCTTGAAATTAGTGTGTAGCTATCTTATAAACAGTATAGGAACCCTATTGGTAGGTGAAAAAAATGGGAAATTGGTCATAATGGTTATGTTTTTCCCAACAATGAGCTGTTACAAATCTCCTTTGTCCTTGAGTTTGCTATAGTTATCAGAAAGAGTCAAGGATCTAAGCCTCTGGCCTGTCTGGTTCCTCTAACCTGCAATTCTTTCAATTATTAGATGTGACTGATAATTAGTGACTGTTCATTCATTCTTGCTATCAATAAATACCCCGTTGATGGCTGAATCAGGTCAGCTGACCGTGATTAACCGAACGAAGTTCAAGTGGCACGTTGCCGGTGTAATGTAAGCCACAGTAGATCAGCAGGGGCGATAACTGGTGTATGGGAATTTTGATGTTGTGAAGGTCACACACGTTTACAACGTTAAAAATGGAACGCACAATTCATATGGGCTATGGTGAAGAGAGAGATCCATTTTGCATTATATGTCACAAATTGGACGCGATACCAGAGCACATGCACAAGCTTAGTATTCGAACGTTTCAAAAAGAATGTCCATGTATCATTCACGCAAGTAGAGCAAGATAACACGCGTGGTGGAATGTATTCCATGCGCAATGTAATGGGCGTTGCTCACAGAGGACGCGATGGGTTGAGACAATCATTTTTATGCATATTTGTAGACTATCAGCGACGCGCTTTGTGCAAGCCTATATAGACGCCGCATCGTTGTGTAATGTGATTCGCAAAGTAAATAGACTCTTTGGCAATGTCATTGGGGGTTCCTAGTTAATCGGAAGTGGTAAAACGATAGCCGTTTGATGGCAATATTTAAACTAAATTTGCGTTGTATGAATGAAATCAATTCATTAGCATCCCCCAAACCCTGTATTGTTGTCTCACAGAGGCTGTGCAGAACCAACCAGCGAGGACAAACCACCAGAGAAGACTGATGAGAGCCAACCGGTGATGAGCGAAACCGTGCCACCAATCAAACCACAGACCACACAAACCATCTGCAGAAGTCAAAGTCAGTTACTCAGCTCATTTGTGCTTGCTGATGTGCCCTTATCCAAGCTACAGCACTGAATTGCAATTTTGGAACGGCTGTTCCATGGGTTAGGATAGATGGGAATATGCTGTAAAACAATTTTTTGTGTGCAACAGTTGTTCTTGCACTTCACAGGCTCTTCGTGAATTTAACAGCCCATAGATATATAGTTCTGAGACCACCACCCGAATGAAAGACAGCATACTGTACCTTGGACTAGGTTCTCCTTATACCAACACTAATACAGTAGGCATGCACAGTGCTGATACATAACTAGCTACAGTTATTGAAGCATATTCAGAGGAGATATTTTTTTCACTGTTGCATCCTGTCTGCCTGTATTCTCTCTATTTCACACCAACCACAAAATATCCCTGGATATGAATGAGAACCCTGGATAGAAGCCACTGCCCCTCAAGATATAACTTACGCACCCAGTATGGTATTGTCTGCATGATTTAGCCTCTCCCATCTGGAACTTGTCACAGCAGTATTTTTAGGTATGTTGTCGTATTCATACCTATATTACTTCCGTATAATATTCATCCACCTAATTACTAGTACCCGGCTATGGGCACAAATGGTAGATTGTGGGGCGGGGTGGGGGGGGGGAGCATGTGTGGTAGTGCTGCTTGAAATATGTTATGTGATATTTTTAAACCAACATATGTGGTCTTGTCATGCAGTAAGTGGTTTTCGTTCGGGCACAGAGATATAGCACTGCAGCTTCAGTCAGATTTGCATCTTGATTCCTTGAGTAATGTTGAGGAATCGATATAATCATGCTGTCTGTATGTGTGACCATCATGCTCTGCCTATGAACATGATAACTTGAGGGCCTGGTGGGTAATGCTCATGCACGGGTTTGTGTGTTCCCATTGTTTTGAGGGTCAGTTCTGGAATCAAAATCAGAAATACTGACTAATGAACGTGTTAAGTCCAGTGATGCTCTGTCCTCTTCTGTTGAAAAAACGATAGAGACCTTGAAAAATTGGATATTAGCCAGTTTTAGCTTGTGACACAGATCTTGATGAATGGAGCAAACTTAGTATGTTTGTTCTTCATGGTGTATGTTTCATGTTAGCCAGAGTCATCTGAGGTCAATTCATGTACACATAAGTCTAGAATGTTTGATCCTATCAAGCTGAAATTAACTGTAGAGCTTTCTAATGAGTAGCAAAAAAAACAACATAATTGTTTCTGGTTGATGACCAGGGAGCAGTAATTTCTGGTGAAACAGGAAAAAAAAAAAAAAGAATCTGTGAGATTGACACTGGCAAGATTAGCTCATCAATGCCCGTCTATAAATATCGTATCTTTTTTTTTGGGGGGGGGGGATTATATCAACCTCCCCACCTCCCTGAGCTGAACCATTGGCTTCAATCACATGTAAGCCTCCTCTTCAGTGCAACCAACTTGTTTCCATCTATGAATTATGGCCATTTTCCTTCCAAAAGTCTCATCTTGTTTTTGAAGAATCAGACTAAACTACAAACCCCATCTCTACCCGCCAGCCGGTCGAGGATCCTTGGTGACATTGCTTCAGTAAATCATCCCCCCACTCTGCTAGCACATGCCCTCTCATAACCTCATTCCTCTTAACTCCCTCCTCCATTAATAATTGAAGGAACATTCTGCACTTCAAATACCCTCCACCAGTTGACATGAGCCCTGGATATGGAACTCACAGTCATTGCCCACACCCCCCCCTCATTTGATTTACTGAACTTGTTCCAGCGCTGTTCTTTATCACTGTGGCATATATAGGTTTTGAATGGGGGTCTTCTGTTTCTTTTGGTTTATCGTAACACTCTGCACATGGCCAACATATGGCCAACTCATAAAAATAGCGTTAATCCTAGCATGGGGCGGGTGTGTGCATAATGGTTCTTAATATGGAACCAAATGGCAAATTGAAGTCATAACTGGGAGGGTCATTACTGCTTTCCTAATTTGGGGTTGTTTCCTTCGTCGTAAGTAAAAAAAAGTTGTAAATGTACTGAAAAATAATCATATGTCCGGGATGAGTTATGTAGTCACAGTACGGCTCAACAGTGACAGTTCACCTGACCCCTTTACACAGTCATCTGGTATCTTCGGCTGTTACATGTAACAGGTTTATAAAAGATTCTGGTTTATGAGAGATCTTGTACATATGAGAAGGTTTGTTGTATGAGATGATAGATTGCTTCCAAATGCAGTGAATGGAAGAACTTAGAGAAATATGATTTGGAGGAATGGTATATAAACACATGTCTCATGTGAAAATAATAGTATACTCATCCAAATGCATAAAAACACTGTAAGTACAAATCTTGTTGATCAAGCACTCCTATTTCTGTAGACCTAATAGAACTTCCCTTTCAGCTAAAAGGTGACTAACTAAATGAAAGACTTGTTTTGTTCATTCATCTAGCTATTTTGTTTATTTCATAGGCTACTCTGTAACATTCCACAACTTCCCCCTCCTTTTGTCTTGTCTTGAATGGAGTTCATGCAGACAACGAGGGGAGCTATAGGGTGATGTGGGTTTGACTCCATAGTACAGGATATCATGTAGATGAACTGGATAGATTTCCCATCCCAAATATGCTAATTGAGTAATTCTATTTGCCGATTTGGGGCAAAAATTGAAGGTCTGTTGAATATTCAAACTTCCTTGGATGTGGTGCACCTTTAGTCCTGAGACCATTCGAACAAAATTGTAATTGCCTTTTTTTGTCATGATTTTTTGCAAATTTTCATTTTGTCAGATTTCAAAGAAATTTGGTGGGATGTGGTCCGACTTCATGTCTGATAATTTGAACTGTTCTCATTGTCAAGACATTGGAGGTCTTAAATTTTTCTATTTTGCCTACTTCCACAAAATTTGTTAATTGGTTTGCATTCCAATGAAACTGAACTGGATGTGGTCCATTTTTGGTTCTAAGATATTTATAGCTGAAGAAGCAGTCACTGGATGTTGAATGATGATGTTGCTGTATTTGCATAATTGCTGCAGTTTTTTTTTTTTTTTTTTTTTTCATTTTGTGTCACAGTTTCATTCAATCACAACACTTAGTTCTTTGGTAGAACATGGTTCATTATTGACTCCCAGTGAATTTGAAAGTGGGACTGGTCACTGGGTCTGGCCATTTATAACACCTCTCATGATGCTTTAGATCTCGGGTTCTCATCGTTTATTCAACAAGTCTCCACTTTGACCTCTGAACATGAGGATGTTGAATTACTATATACCACCTCAACAGAAACAACCAGATCACAAAACAGACTGTTAACTATGCCATCGGCATGCCCTACCTTGATTGAGCCAGATTAATGCCTGAGACAGTGTGCCCACCTCTCACTATTGGTGATAAGTGCTCACTTTGTTGATTTTTTACCTCCAAGGTAATGAATTTTTATAATTATCCCTGCAACCCTGTATGTGTTCAGGGATATTATGGTTTTGGGGGCTGTGTCTGCCGTCACCGCTGTCTCCATCGCCACCAGAAAGTTTAGGCGTCACGCAATAACTCTTGATGTTCCATCCGATTCATCTGAAACTTGGAATACATGCCCACCCGAGTAAAATCTTGTATGATTTGAAAGGGGCATTTACTGGCATTTTGCTGCCCTCTATTTTGAGTTAGTGTCGGACTGGGTGGGGACATGACAGTGATTTCAAGGTCACCAGAGGTTAAATATGTGTTTTTTTTCTCTTCAGCTAATTGAATGGAATTCGTTCTCAAAGAGGTTCTCCTGTACTAAAAGTACACAAACAAACCAATCACCACTGAAAATGCTTGACTTGCTGACGTTTGTCATCTGAGATCATTGGTTAACCAAAACCTGTGTCCGATTGATCTTGAGAACTAATTGCTGATATTTACCTCCGCAGAGCCTGAGAAGAAAGAAGACGGCGTCAGTCCCCCCGAAGAAAAGAGGGTGAACCAACGCCACAGAGTACTGAGAAAATGGACACATCTTAGAAGCACCGAACCAATGTCACAGAGTACTGAGAAATAGACACATCTTGGAAGCACTGAACCAACACTACAGAGTATTGAGAAAATGGACACATCCTAGAAGCACCGAACCAATGTCACAGAGTACTGAGAAGATGGACACATCTTAGAAGCACCGAACCAATGTCACAGAGTACTGAGAAAATGGACACATCTTAGAAGCACCGAACCAATGTCACAGAGTACTGAGAAAATGGACATATCTTAGAAGCACCAAACCAACGTCACAGAGTACTGAGAAATAGACATACCTCAGAAGCCCTGGAACAATGCCACATAGTACTGGGAAATAGACATATCTTAAGAGCACTGAACCAACACCACAAAAAACTGAGAAAATGGACACATCTTAGAAGCACTGAACCAACATCACAGAGTACTGAGAAATAGACATACCTCAGAAGCCCTGGAACAATGCCACATAGTACTGAGAAAATGGACATATCTTAGAAGCACCAAACCAACGTCACAGAATACTCAGAAATAAACATATCTCAGGAGCCCTGAAACAATGCCACATAGTACTGAGAAAATGGACACATCTTAGAAGCACTGAACCAACATCACAGAGTACTGAGAATAGACATATCTTGGGAGCCCTGAACTAATGCTGCAAGTACCGTGAAAATGGACATATCGTAGGAGCACTGCAAAAATGCACACATCTTAGGACGCTGAACTGACTCTGCAGAGGTCCTTGAGAACAGTAGTAGAACTTGAATTACGAATGGCTCAAATGACTTTCTGACTATTCAACACTGGAAGGATCCCAACTGATTATGTCCACCTGTATGCGTACTACAATGCAAGGCTCGATGAAGCATCCCAAACTTTGACCATTTCAATTTTTGTCTCATCATTGTTGTGAAAACTCTTGTTTCGTCCACGGTGTTTGATTTTATTGTATACATGACTGTATGCAGACACCCTCATGATGTGCAGCATCCAGCACCTGAAGAGTTTTCACATTTGATGAGATTCCCCAGCACTTTACATCTGATAGGGAATTGGGATGGCCATAGTCAATTAATTCTGTAGTATCCATGTATTGTATGAGGCACCCACTGACCTCATAGGATGGTTTATGTTCTTTGAATGACTGATTAGCTGTTGCGTTGGGAGCAAATCTTGAGGGTGACAGCGCCCTCCTCAAGTGGCAATCTCTCGAATGACTTCACTTTTACCTGTACTGACAGTGTTGAATGTTGATAAATTTAGACAATACCATGAGGGGCACCGCATGGCAAGGTGCTGCCGAGGGTCCATGCAAATTTTTGGCGAGATGACCCATGCAGATTGCAGGCATGGCCATTCCTTGTCGCTGATATTTATTTCATGCACTGAAACTTTGATGTCGCCATGTACAATTGCATCGGCGACGAGGGGGTGGGCTATGACTCAATGCCCTTTCCTCCACCCCCTAAATACATCACTGCAGGAAGCATCAGGAATGGCAGAGCCCTATGTCTCATCAAAATGTGTTACTGTTCATTTTCCTGTTGACTTTTCTTTTTTTCTACTCACACAAAGTATTGCCTCCCTTCCTTATTGTGATGACCCTAATAATCAGTATGTAGAACAACTGGAATCTTTTTTTTTGTAGTTCTGATCAATGTGACCTACGATAGAGTATCACAAGTAACGACTAAACAAATCTCACATTTTCGTTTTGTTTCTTTGTCATGTATTTGTGTATTGTCAGTCATTTCTTCTGTGGGGGTGGGGGTTGTGTTATGTTTTTCTGCATTCCTTTGTTTTCTAATTTTCATAAGTCCATCATTGTAAATAAAACTATTCATCAATGGCTCTGTTGTCATCAGGAATAAACTGTAAATATTATGTAACAAGTGCTGTTGTTGTTTCACCTCTCATATCTGTTTAGCATTCCGTGGGTCTATATTCAAGGATGGTGGTTGTGTTGCAGCTAGAATAGGTGTAGCTATTGCCACAGCTGTGGTATGGTAGCCTTATACTGCCATCTGTGCGCTCCTCTTTTTTTATTCCTTGACAAAGTCAGAGGAATCTGTGCAGTAATGACAGTGTACATGTGTGTATGTGACACCTCTTTTTGTTAACATGGTAACTCGAACCAACATGGATGGATGCCGCTCATACCTGGTTTATGGGTTCCCCATAATCAGGACATGATCCCATTGTTTTGGGGTGAGGTCAAAGGTCATCTGAGGTCAAGAGAAGTCTGAAAACCTTGTTAACATGAAAAGTCCAGAATGCCTGGACCAATCAGGCTGTAATTGGTAGGCAGCTTTCTTACAGAGAGGTCATGTTTTTTAGCTCTTGCTCTATTTAGCTTAGGTGGGATGTATGAGTTGGGATGCCCATTGTACCAGGTAGGTGAGGCGGTGAGATTACAGTCTTGGAGACTGCTAATTTTGATTTATCATCATTTAGGAAACGCTTCACGGGAGCAGCTGGAATGACCCCTCCTAATCCCCCCCCCCCCTCCACCGCCAAAGACAACGGCCAAGGTTTCTCAAAATATTTAAAACAGATCCAGTCTCTAGAATAATCTGGAGCAATATAACGTGCTGCACATCTCTGATTGTTTTTAAGGAACACAATCTGAATAGATTTTTTGGCACAAAAGTAACTAATTAGGTAGGGTAATTGGGCAATTCTATGTAATTTATTGCTTAGGCGCGTTAGCAAGATTACAGAGGAATCGTTGCGTGATATGGTGATGATTGTTCGAGGACCATGGTTACTAGGATGATAAGGTGATGAAATGATTCGAGTTTCCGCAAAAAAAATATGCTAATTAGGTCGTCTAATTTAGTAATTCTCATGGATTATGTCAGATTCTTACAAAACTAGGTGAATATGGTTCAGTCCCGAAACTTTTTTAAAATGATATGGGGTCACGGGAGGTCATTCAATGTGTCTAATTTGCAGAATTTTCACAGAATCTTGAAGTTGGTTGGACTTTCATGAAACTTGGTGGGTATAGTTTACCTTTAGTTCCGAACTTTTTAACATGGATTCAGGGTCACTGAAGGTCATTCAACCAGTCTAATTTTCATGATTTAGGCTAATTCCAATGTTCACCAGATTTTCATGAAACCTGGTTGGTATGGTGGTTTAGCCCCCAACATTTTTAACATAGATTTAAGTCACTGGAGGTCATCATGTGTCTAATTTGCATATTTATGCCAATTCCAACGTTGTTCATTCATGTATCATGATTGGTATTGTTTACCTTCTTTACCTCTAATCCCAAATAAGTTTAGCACAGATTTGAGTCACCTGGGGTTATTCGAGTCTTAATTTGCTTCAGTTCGTGCATATTCCCAAGTTTGTTGGATTCCCATGCAACATATCAAGTGCCGTCCACTGTTGCTCCTGAATTATTTCAAATTAGAAGATGGGTCACTGGAAGTCAACTATTGTGTCTAATTTGTTAATTTAGGCAAATTTTTAGTTACGTCCCCATTGTCCATAAAACTCATATTCCCCCTTTGGTAGACATGGTCAATAATCAGTCCTTATGACTTTGAAATTGGTCACTGATTAGTAAGCTGTTTCTGTTAGATGCTATACCAAAATCTAAGCCACACATGGAATGCTTTGAAATTGTTTGCATGGTGACTGATAGAATAAAAAACTCTGATCGCGCAACCAGGCAAGACCACAAGGGGGGGGGGCATCACCTTGTTTTCAAGGTCCTGCTGTAAGGAGTTTTGTGGGGATCACAGATATAACCAGCATATGCCAACATTGGCAGGAGGAAGGGCCCCCCCCTCCATAGGCAGCCAAGCTCGCATCTTTTGAACATGAGGTAAATTCCTCTGAAGAACTCCCACCAGGATTCTGTTACTTTGTTTACACACATTTTGAACAGGCGTTTCCCAGTTGAGATCTGACGTGATATAAATATCCAGGTACTTAATACAATTTACTTTCAGCAAGTGAACTATAATTTCTATGTATAGACTTCTTCAGTAGTAGTCAAATTTTGCATTTTACAGCTGGGATCCCATACCCCATTTTCCGGTCCCACTGCTCAGTATATCAATATCATTCTGAAGTCGATGGCAATCACTGACATTATCAATGATCCGGACGACACAAACAACCATCAGCAAACAGGCGGTCACCAGAATGAACAGCATAGAATAAAGAGAATGGTCCCAAAACTGATCCCCGAGGAACACCAGAAGTGACTTTGGAGTGGGCAGACCAAGCCACATCAACAACTTCGCATTCACCCAATAGAGGACCTGATGTGAAACACTCAAAGTATACAGTCAAGATTTCAATAATTCATGAGACCGCGTCGAAAACCTCAAAACCGAGAATAATGGCTTCGATTTGCTCCTGTTTGGCCTATGAACCTGATAGAGAAGGTGTCTACTCGACCAGTTACTATTGCTCGATTGTTCGTGGCTGTTTGATGTGCATCAAAACCACAATAATATTAGTCCTTTAATTTTAAACGCACGCTCGATGTCGGTGAAATTTTGCGGGACGAAAATGGCCCTTCTGCCATTGAATGAATAAATTACGCCTCGGACCCTTACCAGATCTTTATGTTTTATTTTGCTACTATGAACTGGTTTCCTTGTTTGCCCTTTGAGCCGTGTTGTTGACTTGGTGCAACATCGGACATGACTAACAATTAGTGAATCTTTGCGGTCGATATTTTCCCACGGTGTTAAGTTGGCCCACCCTTCTCTATACCGCAACCATCTAACCATATAGCTATATTTGGAACACTCTTCAAATAGGTCTGACTGGACTCTTTTGAATGCCAGACACATGGATTGTATTTCGTTTCCCTGTATTTTTTTTTTTTTGGCGGAATAAAGCAATTCATTATGGAAAACGAGTGCACCCCGCTGAACAATTGCGCAAGTTACAACGGCTCTTCAGATGAGTTAATTAACTGGAAAGAAGGGCGTTCACTCGGTGTTAAACCACCTGGTCACTGGGAATCCAAATCGATTCCGATTTTTGCACAGATGGTGGGCTGAAATAAGGGTAACCTCGAAATAGGCATTTAGTAGGCGCTAACCACTGAAACATATGACTTTTGTCTAAGTTATTTTGAGAGGTGGATAGTTTTAGAGGAGGACAACGACCTTGGACAGACTCTTGAATTATGTAGGACCATCGCCAGATATAGTGCGATGGTCCAACCCATTCCAGCTAAGCCATCTTCCCTGACCCTTGTTTTTCTAGCAATTACATACGGTGGGTTGGTAATACTATGACTTACGAATGTGTCCCCCCCTATTTTGCCGACTACCTTGGTTCTGCTGACTAACCCGCGTTGCATTTGACGGAACCTCTTTTAAATAGCGATGAGCTTACCAGCGGGATTTCGGCTCCGTGCCACCATAGCTTAGCGCGGTGCGAAACAATTTTCGTTAAAGGGTTACCATGCATCGAATCGGAAAAAATACCCTCATGATTAATAGCGATTGAACATTCAAAGGAAATTCGAGTGATAAAAGAACACCCAGGATAATGATGTTTACAGGCCACGATGGGATAAACATTTCAGGATCAGTAATTCGGCCTATCACTCAGTTTGGAAAGGAGCGTTGTCAGAAATAAGAAGAATGCTAAGATATAAGACGTTTTTTTTACTGTACCGACTGTACGCATTTCAACAAAAACGAACATAAAGCGGGAACACGAATATAAGAGAGGCACATTGAGTTTCCGCTTCTTGTTCGCCGACATTTTGGCCGGTTTTCTATCAAAAAACTTTCTACCCGAATTTCGGACCCCGAAAAATTGCAAGCAGTCCGCCACCTAGCCCCTCTCAGTGCCAGCGTAAGGAACAATTATTCGGCAGTGAAAAATAACATGCCAAGTAAGCTTGCTCTTCAACAGTCAAAGCTGTTCTCTCGCAACCGCTCAACGATGTATTTGCTGAATAATTAACAACTGAACGTCCAACAAGTTGCAACTTCATATCCCCGCAACATGGTAAGTGTTCGGGGATAATATGGTTTCGGGAAACTTTTGGCGTTAGCGCAATAAACGCTTTATCCGATTGATCTGAAACTCGGTACGCATGCCCACCCAATAAATTATCGGATTGAGTTCGAAGTGGGCATTACTGCATGTCCGCTGCCCTCTATTTTGGAGGTTTACTAGAAAATACAGTTAGTCCCGATTAGCACGAAACTTGTAATGGGGACAAAATTGTTCCCGAAAAAATGATGGTCTTTCAGGTCACTAGAGACAGAGGTAATTTTGTGTTTTTCGTCGCGACTTTTGCGGTTATTTAATTAATTCCCAACTTTGTCTGATTTGAGATGAACTGGTAATGTGGCCTGTTGTTAGGCCTGAACAACAAATTCATATCATTTCAGGTCCACATGAGGTCAATTTGAATAATTATGATGCTATTTTTTTCTTACTTCGCTCGCGTCGTACTGGAACGAAACTTGGAGAATGCGGATACAGTTGGTCCTGAAAAGGTAGGTCAAGTGGACATGGTTGATGTGCTTTCTCTAAACGACATCCACGGAGGTAATTTCTGCGGGGATATATACACATCGGCGGTTTACCAGTCGCCACCTGTCTAGTTGACTTTTAGTACTGGGAGGGAAATTCACTGGAATTATCACACCATTGGGTTTATATGCCTTTATTATTTACGTTTGGCCCCACACACTCGCTGTCCCACACACACTCGCCTGCGTCGGTTCGGTTCCGTTGACTTTTGCGTGAAATCAAGATAATTGCAGCTGGCCCAACTTTTCGGCTCCTCCTATTGGTCCCCCCCCCCGAAATGTCCATGCAGTTGCGTAGCCAATATTTTTCAGTATGGGGGCATTGAGAGAGGGGGGGGGGTCTAACTGTCTGGTAGGGGACGCCAGGTCACTATCCAAGCGGAGCGCCACCATAGGTGGCGCGTATCGTAGTCGAAAATTTACAGCAATTATGCCTCCCAGTCATGGCAGGAAATTGCACTTTCCTGACCTATTATAAGTAGAGGATGCAGTCGGCATAGCTACAGTTTTTCGACATTAAGATGAAGGCATGTCAGAAGATTGAAATTGCCCCAATCTCGAAAAGTTGCCTGAATAGATTTCCCTGGAATTCAGTGTTCAGTAGGCCTACTAACGACGACACTACTACTAAATACTAATGCGCGCGGTGCGCGTAACGCTTTACCATGCACATTGAGGGAAGAATTATGCACCCAGTAAATATGTGTGGTTAATCCTTCCACTTTCGCTTCATATCCCTGCTTGCTCTCATATTATCTCATAATATCTAGTAATTTTTGCATTTCCGGGCAGCCGTCGATCAATTTGGTGCAATATAGCCCGCCTGAACATCCAGTCTGCTTCGGGAATTATTCTGCGTTTCACCTGCATGGTTTTAGGCTTGTAGCTCCGGGAATTTTGGCATTTTAAGGTCGTAAATGCAATCTGGTGCACTATGGCACAGTACACCGAACCAGGAACCGCGCAGAAGGAAGACCATGCTGGGGGTGGGGGTTTTCGGGGGCTACGGCATATCACGATCCACTTCCTCGGTAAAATTTGGCGATATCGCTTGTTTAGGCTAAAAGTATGCTGTGAGATCCGCTACGTCTGTACCGGTAGTGTCTTTCACCTTCGAGCCTTCAAGTCTTTGCTTCTTTCCCCAGTACTAAATGGCAGAAAATAGGGATGAACATTTCCCTCTTAGCTTTCTACAACTGTTGAAGTTAGTTGCGCAGGAGCAATGTTCATTTTGTATGGCGTAGTAGGACCAGCCCATTTCCCCGGATCGACTGCAGAAAATTCAGGCTGCATGTGGTAAAATCCGGGTATTCGGGAACAAATGTCGGCGATTCCAAGTCTTTTCCCTTGGGGGGGGGGGTGTGGTGATTTGCACTCGTCCGTTACCGCTCATTCGTTAGTCGATATTTCGCTTGAATTTCAGTCTGTCATTCCCCTGTAACAGATACTCTCCACCTAATCCATTCCTGATTTCGAACTAAACCTGGGGAGTGACGGTCTGACGGCTTGACGGTAACGGTTAAAACAAACCGGGCCAACGCCAACTGCACTCAGTGCACTGTATTATATACAAACTTATACAACTCCTGCCTAAAGTTGGAATCTGCGCGTCTTGGATTATATTGGTATACCGAAATTTTGGACAGTTCCATCTTTTGTTCATTAACTTTAGGACACCGCGGACAGAAACAGACACCTTCTCGCGCGTAGCACGAGCTTTTTTCGGAATACCGATGATGAATATGACAAAATTGACCCTCTTCGAGTTCACATGCCCAACCTGACTCGTACTGGAAGGGGATTTGTGATTATTCTTTTCATACGTGAAAAACCAAACACACCCAATTCTCAATGTGGGGTGGGGGAGGGGGGGGGGTTCGTCCATACAAACGATACAGTAACAGTATAGACATATTATTAGAGAAGAAAAAATTGTTCATCGAGCTTGTGAACAAAACTGTAGGCCTATACATGAAGAAAGAGGAAAAAAGGGAATCCCTGGAATAAAGTATACAAATCAAAGTGCTTACAATCGAGTCTTACAATCAAGTCTCACAGTAGCGTAGGAACGTAATTTTGAGTGGGGGGGGGGGAGTTCGATGACGGATTTGGGGGAGGGGTCTAAGTCAGAATTCTTGCATAAGTTGCGGTGACCTAGATGCAATTTTTTGCAATTCGACATTCCTAGGCCAGTAAACACTCACTTAGTTCCAGAAATAATTTCGTATTTTAACGCCCTTAGATGCGACTTGTACTCAGGATCTTGTGATTTTTCTTGCAAGTTGTACTACCTCCATAGGCAGTGAGTATAGGCTCTTCTTCGTGAGTTGGGCATTCTTACCTAAAGCGGATGCCACCGTAGGCATACGAGACCATTCAAATTTAGGGGCCGACATAATTTGCCCAAACTTTGAATGGGTCACCCGAAAAGACGGTACCGCGCGCAAAGCGCGTGGAAAATTTTCGCATAATTTTTTTCGGGCATTATCATAACTTGGCGTCAGAGGGGGGGCGATTCGAAGATTCGGCATTTTTTTTTCTCCACTTTGCTTTTCGCTGCCCAATTTGTCACGGATTTTTGTCATTCCCCCCCCCCCCCGAATTTCTCATTTCAGGGAATGTGTGCGGCATCCTGACCAGACCCACCCCTCGCTTATGATCACCCAAAATCCCTTTGAGGGGGGGGGGGGGTGCTGGGGTGTTGCTGCAGCACCCCCAGTTTTTATTGACCCCTACCGATTTCAGGTAATTGTGTCCAGCACACATGTCGATTTTTGAGCTTAAAGGCTGTCATGGATATATTGCACGAATGTTTATCCCGGTTTTCGATAAGCTG
The DNA here is from genome assembly GCA_026419785.1 of Sclerodactyla briareus. Classification (NCBI taxonomy): domain Eukaryota; kingdom Metazoa; phylum Echinodermata; class Holothuroidea; order Dendrochirotida; family Sclerodactylidae; genus Sclerodactyla; species Sclerodactyla briareus. The sequence continues at coordinate 63,006 of JAODTK010005882.1, read as the reverse complement.
GTTGCGTAAGTTGTTTTATCAATGTACTTGAGCAACTCAAGACACCTAACAAATTGTTGAAAATACCGGAAGTTGAATTTTTCAAGAATTTTCATCGGTAGTATAAAAAGTACGTATTTGTTTGTGCTCGTAGGCACCCTAGCGTCAACATTCAAAACATGGGGTGGGGTTGAAATGGGCCAGGCTTCCCGGGACCGGTAGTGGGAGGTCGCCAGTGTAAAGGTCCTTGGACGGAATCTCAGCAATTGTTTTATCGCCTGTTGTGCTTTGTTACTCGTGTGCAATGGACGTTGCTGCACATGTTAAGTCCAGTGGCGGAAGGGGGCACGTGCCCCCTCGAAAACCTTGTGCCCCCCCCCGTGTGCCCCCCAAATGAGATTTGTGACTTTTGAAAAAAATATTCTGTAGTCAGTATCGACTACCAGTTTGGAATAGATCTGGCAAGACACAACGGAAAATATCACAAGAAAGGCAGTAGTTGTGCCAAATTCGCTTCCAATGCGATAGAAAGTTAAAAATTTCGCGCTTCGCGCGTGTACTATAGTGGCTTCTGTCCCATGGCTTTTCCCGTCCTCTTCGTAACTCTGAGTGGATTTCACATACATTGCCCCCCGCCTGACTCTTCAGATTTGGAGTTTAAATACTGAAATTATACAACACATTCTCATTGACCTTGACAACTACAGTCAACCTCTTTTTTCTTATTACTGAACCCTTTAAGCTCCGCCATTTTCTCCTCCCTCGACCACGCGCGATTGGAACTACAGTAGCTTAAGCTTAGGCTATCAGACCACTTCGATTTTCAAACGCGGTTTCCGCCAGGTAACTGCTTATTGACGTCATATCATGATTGGGACAGTAGAGCTGAAGATGTCCCAGATTCCCAGATTTTCTGGTGAAATCCTGTTTTTGTGTCCGGGAAACCCAGAAAAATTGCGCGCACTGGTGAACAGTAGTGTCAAGCACAAGTTGTGAAATTCGGGCAAAAAATCTGGGCCAGCGATAGGACCGAGGTCTGACGGACGAAATCTAAAATTTTCAACTGATTACAGAATTTGTTTCAACAAAATGCGCAGATTTGAAGCTTGGTACATTGCAGCCTAAACGCCCTCGGGAGGAGAGGTATCTCGGCCATGGGGGGCTCGAAAGCAACCAAAAAAATTGTGTACCGCTACGCGCCAACCTATGGTGGCGCTCCGCTTAGATGGTAACTTGTGCCCCCCACAAAAAGTCTGTGCCCACCTCCCCCCCCCCTCCAGTTGAAAAGTCTGGCGCCACTGGTTCAGTCCGAGTAGTACTGCCCTTTTCCGGGTCTGTGAAGCCTGATTTGTTTAAAATTCCTTTGCCTCGCTTTCGCGCCACTTATGCATTTCTTTGACGGTCACCTCACCATAACACATCCTATCCCAAAATAAGCCTACTACGATTCACAACCCGTCTTGCGGCTGTAGGCACAACACTGTCTATTCATAGGCCTCAACGTATGCATAGGGGCCTGCACATGACGAATTTTCAATCCAATAGTTTGATTCCCAAAAAAATAAGAATCATTACCTTGGGCGGCGATCACGGGGTTAGATGTCCCCCAATATTTTTGGTGGGTGCATATTATCAAATAACCCCCCCCCCCTCATATTTTGCGGACTGGCGGAAAAAAAAAGATCCTATGATCATATGTAACATATATAATACACACAAAAAAAATGTCCCACTCATATTCGTTATTAGATTGTTTAATCTTGTTTTGTTGAGGCCGAAATGCAAAAAAAAAATCAGCGCTGCTCGCTGGATCCTATTCTTTTCCGTTTCATGTATTACATTGGGCCCACGTGTATACAAAAACTTGTCAATTCTGGCAACTATGATTTTTGTCCATAGGTGTCATCTCTAAGGGTGGTGAACATATATGTAGGGCCCACGAGGAATTTGGTTTAGGAAATGATTTCATGTTTGTAGCAGCAACCCCCTCCCCACTACAACACTGTTCCGGAATCCAACTGCCACTACTGCCAGTCTACTTCTGATCCAGCCAGCCTGCCGTGCGCTGCCGTGTTTGTTTGTATAGAAGATGAAAAGCTATATGTAAACGAAAAACAACGGGGCATGGGATCGTGCACATTAGTATAGGATAGGTTTACGTGATTGCGTATGGAACTAATACAGGCGCGGAGCGAAACAATTCTGAGACATGAGAAATTCGGACGAAACATTTCAGCGAAATAATCGAAAATGACCAAATGACTGGCTTCAGTCGTTCAAAACAAATGCCCGAAAATGCACACATTTTCCATGACATGGATGTTCGCAATTTTCAATCTGCCGGCAGCCTCCAAACCCAATTGGAATGGTCCTCGAATGGAATATCTCTAAGACATGGTTCCTGGTAGGAATGGAGACCACGATGAAGAACTGTTAACGATTAACATCGAGCAGTTTTTTGGACACTTTACTGTCAATTTCAGTTTGATTGCCTACTACCATGAGTCGCGGGAAGTGCCGCTTCCCTGAAATCGGGGGAGGGGGTGGGGTCTGTATGAACTATTTTCTTGTACGGTACGCGTCAACGATGGTGGCGCGAATGTAATGATAAACAATATCATTTCCTTCAAGAGTGTTTTCTTGAATATACCGGTACATTTCAGAAATTTATTTCAATTTTTGGGGATGTTGCTCACTGCAATAAGACATGGGAAGATACCGTTTCCAGCAATCTTGGGGATTCGTAAGACTCAAAATTTCCTTGTTCCTACACTGGACACTGATGCTGGCCAAATTGGAAGGAATAAACACATTAGTTCCTTCGAGAACGTTTCTTGAATATAAATTTTAAAATTATTGCCAATTCTAGAGACGTTGCTCATGCCATACAGACCCCCCATACAGACCTGCCATACTGTAAAATGAAAATTCCCTTGTACCCTACGCGTCCCACTGATGGTGGCGCTGACCGAATTGTAGGAACACATCAATACATCAATTAGTTCCTTCAAGAACGTTTCTTGGAAAAAGAGTTGCATTCTGAATTTATTGCCATTTTAGGGACGTTTGCTTACTGCCATACTGTCGGAACTGCCGTTTCCTTCAATCTGGGGGGTTCTGTAAAACAAACACTTTTCTGTGCCCTACGCGGAAGCAACCGACGGTGGCCCGAATTCCGAATTGTACGGAATGAACATTTGATCAGTGTCGCTGGCAAGAAGGTTTCTTAAAATAAAAAAAAAATCGGGAATTATTGACGATTTTTGGATGTTGCTTACTGCCATATAACCCCAGCAGTGCCGTTTTACTGCACTCCGGTGGGGAGGGGGGGGGGGGGGGGGGGGGTATGGTAAAAACAAAAAAATTTCCTTGGACCCCATTGGTGGCGCTCCGCTTAGATGGTTGCTCCCCTCATTATCTCCACCCAATATTCAACACAGAGCGCCCCCCCATGATCTTACCAAACCGAAAGGACAGTGAAGTAAATATAATCAAAGTTATAATTATGGAAAAGAGGACATTAGAGCTCTTGATGTAGTATGAAACAATTTGCATCTTCGAAACAGCCACGAATCTTCAAGAGGGGACGGGTGGCACCCTTCACGTATACCTCACTGACGGCCATCAATAATGGCGGACCCTGAGTTGACGGTCCCCTTTTACACAGAACATGGCTACTACGCCGCTGTTACGTTATTTTTGATTTGCTCATGGGTTGCACTTGCCCTCGTGCTGGCTAATTAACCGATTAGGCGGTACCGTTACCGCGGGAACATCAGGGTGTACTGTCGAATCGGAAATTCACGCGATTCGTTATGAAAATAACAAAAGAAAAAAAAGTATAAAAAAAATTGCAACAAAAGACAAAAATCTGAAAAATTAAAAGGACGAAAATGTGGTTGTTGTGCAGGGGGTAGGGTGAGGTTGCTGTTGTCAGGAAATGCTCAGCACCCCCCAGTATTTAAAAAATCGTTCGCAGGGGCCTGATCTAGCGCGTTTTAGCACTTTTAAAACATTCACATCGTTCCAAAAATTAAAATTTGCATTTTTTCACATGTGCTTAGATGCGATTTGCTGCTCTGAAATTTGTGATGTTATCCGGCCAAAATGTGCCAGTGGCGCGCCGGCCGCCAAGGGGGGGGGCCTCTTTCTTTTTTGGGGGCTTGGGGGCTTAAGCCCCCCACAAAAGTAGTCAGCCCCCATTAGCCCCCCCCCACATCTCCCCGCTGACCGTAGACCACTCATGGAAACATACAAGTTGTGGCCCATCATTTCTTGGAACTGGAACAAATTTGGAGTGAATTACAGTATTGGACTTGACCTTGATTCCGACCTGGAAGATAACAAAACGTAGAGTGCAAGTGCAGCGGTCCCTGTTTTCCGCAAGGTAGAGGTCTCTACCTGAGTCTCCTTGAATAGAGACTGTTCTGATTTTCTTATGTCCAGTCGTGGAGACGAGGGAGGGGGGGTGGGGGGGGGAATGTCCCCCAACGTTTTGGCGATGAGGGAACATGAGGTTCGCATGGACATGCTCTGGGTTTGTGATATCTCCATTTAGGCGCGGGCATTGAACACTTTAGGCAATAAGCAAGATGATGGACTAAAGCCTAAAACGCCGCATTTGCTTGGGTGTGGCAATCAGTTTTTTTTTTTCCCGACTTCCTAGAATTGTTAGCGAAAATGGTTCTGCAACAAGGCTCATTCTGAAAACTTATGAATCAATCTTTAATTAATCTTCGGAATTAGGAATAGGCATGGGCCATCGCAGATCATCTATTTGCAAGGCCCTGAATCACGTTCACACCATTCTACAGTAGCTGAAATTACGAAGGAATCTCCACAATTCAGCCGGCCAGTGACTGTTGAGTGTTTGACTCGACTGTTAACGCTAAATGTTGACTTCCTTACGATGAGCTGCTGAGCCAGGAGACAGTTCACTTCCAATTACTCACCTTGACGCTTTAGAATTTCGCTTGGTCGCCTGTGTTGCAATGAGCAACACATCTTTGGAAGAGTTTCTGTGCGCGCTTCGCGCCAACGGTGTGCTTCTCTACGGTTGAAATGATAAGTAGGAGCAGGAATTTTTGTTTTTTACACGTTTCCTGTAGAATAAGTATGCTTGAAACGTTCAAGAAACGTCAATCCATAACTAATTTTACCTTTAGGTAAAGCCTACGCCAGGGATGAAGTCGCCGCCACTGGTAAAAGTGCCTCAGTCGTTGGGAGAGGGTCGAAAATTTCACTTTTCAGGGGACCGTCAAGGTCCTCTAGTTGGGTCATTCTAGATGACCCAGGTCAATTGTATTTTCTTTCGACAATTCCCGTTCTCCCGACGTAAATATTCGAAAAAGTATGGCCCGAATATCATGAAGTTTTCGAATTTATTGAGTTCACAGACGACGGGTACGGGAGGAAGGGGAATACATCGCCAAACTTTTGCACAATTTTGTGATAATTGATTAAAAAAAAATTACCCTTCGCATCATCCGTTTCCTGAATTTCGCATTTTTTCGTCGAAATTTCGATCAATGTTGGGCTAGTTACTTCTCACCCTCATTTTCTTACTATATATAGTATATATTGAATTCGGCCCCCCCCCCCCCCACCCCCCGCCTCATTCGGACTGTGGCCAAACTGCTCACATCTGGCCCTTTGCCCCCCCGGAAATTGGAGGGCTAAGAAGGGGTGATTCCTCTCGTGCCTATGTAGGCGACTTCAGCTGACTATCCAGAACGCTATTTGTATATTTTAGTATCATGCACGAATAATACAGGAATTGCATTAGACTAATGTTATGAAAAAAAAAAAAAATAACTGAGAGTCAATTCGAAGTTTTTCAAAAGCACTATTTCAGGGGCGTCCAACCGTAGCCAGACCTTCAATCTGGGGGGGGGGGCACCAAGGTTTTTAGGGGGGCAAACCCGAATGGTGTTTTGTAACTATCTAAGGCGGAGCGCCACCATGGGTTGGCGGTAGCGACAAGCAAATTTTTGGATTTTACAAACCCCCCAGGTGGCCGGAAATGGCCCCTTATAGTGTTTTGGGCTAATATAACCAAGTCTTGAATGGGATCTCGTGTTCTATGTCCAATTAGTGAGAAAAATACTTCCCTTCCAAAACCTGTAATACATATCAGGACGACATAATACAATAATCTTGAGAATCTGGATCCTCTTTTTTGTTTTGCCCACGCATGGGCCGTATAGTAGGATATTGTTAGTTAGAGAGTGTCAGTTTGGACATTCCGACTGTAATTGTGCGAGCGGCTTAGAGAATGAGAACTTGAGCGGAGCGCGCTACCGCTTACTAGTGGCGCGTAGAGGTGTCCGAGAAAAATTTTGGTTTTTGGCCCCTTAGGATCACTGAAATGGCACTTCCTGATGCATAAAAGGACCAGCGAACACACTGGCCCATGATCGAAGTTGTATCTTTACTGGAAACCTAGTGGTTTGAGGTTATGGAAAAGAAACAAATATTTTGAAACATTGAGCATATAGGCCTATCACAAATTACCATCAAAGGTCCCCAGGAGGTTGGTGCCTGCACCTTTGTGACATTCCAGTTAACTTGCTGCTCCACGCACATGTTCAGACTTGTAACCCGGCGACTATCTATATCATTTATACGATCCGCGCCACTATAAACGACTGAGAGCCGGTCGTAGAAAAACATGTTTTTGCACCCTCGAACGAAAATGGTACTTCGGCGTAGAGAATGCCAAGATGAAGTTTTTTCCCATTAGAGCTAGGCTAAGCGTTTTATGTTTTTTTGGAACCAACTTTTTTTTATCATGCTCAAGCAAGGAAATTTGGGTTTTATCCATCAGTAATATTGACATTTTTGACACATAACCTTGAAATTTTCTGGGTGGGGGGTCAGATGGTAGTTTGGGGGGGGCCAAGGCCGCCAGCCTGCCCCCCCCCTCCCCCCCCTGGCTACGCCACTGAGCTATTTCACTCATTGGTGTAATACCGGGAATCTAATCCCTACTCCACTGCCCAATCTCTAATCATAGCACTAGACACAATTGATTGCTGAACAATACGACAGCCAATCACGTAGGGTCGCTGTAAATACGTGGACCAAAGAATTACTGTTAATGGCGGCGCGAAGCGGCGAAATTTTTGGCACATTATCTGGATATGTTATCAAATTACAAAGGAAGTTCAAGTAGGCCTAATTCAAGAAAATAATGAGGAGTGGGAATAGCATAATGACGAATGCCCCCCTGTTTTGAACATCGAAAAGGGATTTTCAGACTCGAGGAGTGGGGGCGGGGGGCGAATGGTAACTTCCGCCCCCACGTTTTCACTTCCCCAGCCCCACCCCCGGTCCCTACGAGCCTTTGAATTCTTAGTGAAAATGTACAAGACTGCCAACCAGTGCAAGGACAATGTATCATTTCAAACAGTGTATCTGGCAATTATATGAGCTTTCAATCAAATCACATTTATCTTTAACATTCGATGTTACGCAAGAGGTTTAGTGCAATTCGGATTTCATTAGGAATATATCTCTACCTTTGAAGCTGTGTCATTGTTAAATAGCAATTTGCTTCGATTCGTAAACCTTATTACTAACGACAAATGCACTGTACTGAGCTCTTCTGTTAAATTCAGGGCTAGCCTAAATCACGTCTCTGAGAATTGAGGCAGATTCACATGACCAAAGCGATAAATGGAACCACAACATTTTGAGAATAGCCCCAATATTGTGTGAAGTATTGGAACTAATTCAAGGACGGCGATGTCGGAAAATATTATTTTGAGTTTTATGTTACTCTGCTGCAACAACTGTAAAGCTTAATAAGGCCTGCTTCAGTCATGCCGTAGATCTCAACACATTCGCATTTATTGAGAAAACGAGTGAATATTATAACTGTGTTGCTCCGCCTGAGGGGATGGATGCCCTCCAAGGCGGTAGAATATTGCATTATGCAAACAGGCTTTTGCAAAGTCCTCCAATCTTTTTGCTGGAAGGAAAGCTGGTTATCAATAAGAAGACCTTTATTTACCAAGTCTGTCTTACTTAACAAATGACATTACCTCCATCCGTTCCAGTTGTACAATACAAAATAATCAGCCTCAATCACGCGCCTCACGCAGGCCTATTAAATAATCTTAATTGTCCATCTCTCATTCCTGCCTCTCTTTTCGTTTCTTCACGCAAACTTTGACAAATATCACCTGTATTTTGGTCTGTGGACCCACCCCACTCTTTAAGATAAAAAAACTCCCCACTCAAAGTTTCCCTGGACTGTTTTATTATAGGTTTGGGGCCATACATATAGCTGGCGCCTTTCATAGGACTATTTCCATGGAATAAAAAGATTTTATACATATACCGTATCAATACTTCCCACAATATTCTGGGAACATATGGTTTTAAAACCTCCACATTAATGTTGATTAATCCTCGCGAATCGGAACCCTACACACTTATCCTCACCTCATGTTTTCGTAGTGCATGCTCTCTCAACTTACGTACGGCAGTTCCATTGGCGAACTGTGCATACAGAAAGGCCACTATAGTCGTGTTCCTCTAAGTACTAGTTGGGTGCACCTGCAGCTAGCTGCACAGGAACTTCGCATTCATCACGGAGTCCTCACTCAGTAGACACGTGGTGCATGAATGTTTTCACTTGTCGTCATATCCCAGCTCACATAGTCATAGCCTAGCCAGAAATTCATGCCCTCCTCCTACATCGGTCGGCCGCCACCTAACGGAACCTATGCCTAGTGTAGTGTGTCACATCAATAAAAGTTTCAGTCACGGTTCCGTTGTCATACATCATTCATACCGGCACTCTGCAGCAGGCGCGCTGGTCTTTGCCTAATTGAATTGGCTCTCGTCAGAGATCGTTGGTTTTATTCTTAGGATTCTCGCAGTCAAGGACTCTGGATTAATACACGGTTTAATTTTTGTAAAGATCAAACCCAATTCCAGGCTTACCGTTACGGATTAGTTTTCCGGGGTGATATCCTAAATCTGCATCACACCTTAATTCACTGTCAAATATCTTGGACAATATTTTGTTAGCCAGTATGACTACGACTGTATAATTTTGAGTTGACTACTTTTTATGATACTTTACTGTCGGTAGGCTAGACCCAGGCCGAAAATCGGACTAGTTGGGGGGATTGGGACAATTTGTAGAATTTTGGGGCTCTGCAAAACGAAATCTTGGTAGTTTTTGGTATACCATATGTGGAAGATAATATTTCCTGACTTTACTGTGCTTGTCTTCTAGTTTCGAAGGCAGAGGCCACAATCCACTGTCCACCTGGTTCACATGAAAAATAAGGGATTCCGGAAACTTGGAACTGGAGGTTTTAGAGGACGCCCTCTGAGGTTTTTGAACTCCTGTGCAAATATTTTTGAGAAAGCTATTCATTAACCGGTTCATTCTTTCATTAAGAACTAATTTTGAAGTATGATTATTCCCTCAGTCAATGAATAAGTCTAAAACCCGAGCAGCATCTCCCTCTGAAACTGTTTTGGCAGTGAGGATTTAATTGCCATTTCCCTCCATTTTGAAAGTCTTGGTGATTCAAATTCCCTAGTGTGTACCTGATTTGCAGTACAAAACCCCTCTTTCTTACCCTTCTTGTGTTTGTGCTGAAGACAGTGCAAATCAAATTAGTGAGACACTGTTAAATCCTCATATAAGCCGTGGAGGAAACACTGTTCCCAATAATTAATCATTCAGGTAAGGCTAATAGTAGAGTGCAGGATCTTAGAATCTTGATCCATCCTTTCAAATACCTACATGTATCTTCCCCATAACTTAGCTTATTTTAACCACAACAGACACCCACATGACTTGCGGATCGGAATCCTGATAGTGCATTTTCTGTTTATAATCTTGGTTTTTCATTTTTGTTTTATTTGCCTTGTGATTGTTATCATACTTTTACTTGCAGTTTACTTGATTATTGAAAATATGATTCTATGGTGTCAGAGGACATTGGAGGTATACTTTGGCAATTTGATGTTGCATGTCCTGAACAGTGTGGCAAACCATCTTGTTAGCTGAGTAATGCTAACTAGTTGATGAATCCCAAAACACAATAAAATGAAACAATTGTATCCTCCTGCAGTTCCCTTGCTACTATCTCTTCCTGTCATCCATAGGATGACGGGCCTCTCTCGCATAACCATTCAATGATATTCCATAAAATGATAACAATGACCTGTACACCTACTCATTAGGCAAGTAAAAAAAAAAGCAGTTTCTCGTCCCCGCCCGCATCTTTTTTGATAAGGTTGTCAAATTCTTTTTTTTTGACAACTTCACTTGATCTTCTTCAAAATATGTTTAAAGGAAAAGCTTCCTACTGATGCCATGCCAAACTATGTAAGGAACATTTTGGGATGGCTTTGTGGCCTCTAGGGGGTATAACCTCAGAGAAAAAAAAGAAAAAAAAGACGCCTCATGCTCATTTCCAGAACTGCTGGTACCCGCGAATACGTACTAAATATGTCTGAGAGCCAAAAAAAAGAAAAAAAAGCCCTCACCCCAAACTTCAGCGAAGTTCGGACGAGAAACTATTTTTTTTTTTTTACGTGGCCTTACATAAACAGTCCTTCCATACCTCCCACAGCACAGGACGTCATCCCAACATCTAGCTTTCCTTACAGGCCATCCACAATACTCTTATAGGATAGCCTTACACTCATAATACTTGGACAAACAATCACATAGATCAATCTCCCATCCCCATCCTATGCAACACTGAGACCCTACGTAACCATGGGGGGGACTGACAAGTAGTATAGGAATAGATTAATCCCCACGACAATACCACAGACTATTAACAGCTAATCCATGGACACGACCTACCTACAGCCTGCAGGTAAAACAGCCAGGATCACTTGGCCTGAGCAGAGGGCCCATATTGAGCAAAATCTGCTGTTTTTTTCATCTGGGCATCGGACTCTGAGCACCTCTTAAAAACCCCTAAAAATGATGGAGGACAATTTTTTTTTTGACACACCATTAAATAATGTCTAGGACCTAGGTCGTCTACCTAAAGACAATGGCTGGCTGTGCAATCTTCATAACATCACAAATATTGATTTCAGGCAGAAGTGAATGGGCGAGTTGACTCTGTTGCTATTTTCTTTTCTATTTCCAAACGTAATATGACATTTCTTGGGGTGGACATTGCTACAGTGATCCCTAAATATTAACATTAATTTTTTTATTTTTTTTATTTTTTTTATTTTTTTTAAAAAAACAATATAGATATATTAGATGTCAAGAAATGTATGAATGTGTGTACTGTTTATGACAACACTGAGATAAACTAGCCGGGGGTCAAAGTTCATGGCGTCTGAAACCTCCCAATCTGAAAACCCCCTCCCCCTTATAAATCCACCTCCCCCTTTTAACCCTGGGTATCATCATGACCATCCTGGCCTGAGCCACAATGCAAAGAATAAGATGTAAATGAACTATGTTAATAAACAATAGTGGCACTTGAGGCTTGCTTCTTGTCTGTTACGGGAGAATCGGCAGACTGTTTCTTCAGTCACTGGCAATTACAGATACAACTATGCCTAATATACCTGAACAACTCCTCCTTTACTCGCATCCATGGGGTCCCGCTTTTGGTCATTCAAGGGGATTACAATCATCAGTAATTGAATCAAATGGATGTTACTATGAATGAACTTAGAGTCACAACACACCGCTACCACTCATAGCCAAAAGGACTAGACACTGAGACTATGTCTAAAGGTATCATATAATACTGTCACGAGGTGCCTCCCGGGAGAGGGAAAAAATGTACGCACTAGGTAGCCTGGAGGCACATTATTCACCGCTAGCAGCTTCCCCATTCCAAAATCCTCCTTAATATGTCGGCTATAGGCTACATTTTTAACAGCTCAAAGACAGATCCAGGGGAGGTAGGTGTGATCTAGGTGGGATTGTTGGATCATGGACTATTTTTTAGAGAACATGTTGCTTCTGCCGGAATTGTGGCTAAAGCGAACCGCATAGTGGGTATAATTAGACGGACTTTCAGGTATTTAGAGACAGGGATGTCCTGTGTTGTGTTAAATGCTTTAGTATACCATTCGTGGGGTACGGGCAACCAGCCTGGGCACCTATTTTCCGTCGTGAGGCAGAGGCTATCAAGCAGTTCAAACTAGAGCTACTAAATTGCTGCCGGACTGAGTTGTTTATCCTATGAGCAGAGACTCAAGAATTGTATCTTTATACTGCCTCACAGACGCTTAAAGGGGAATGATATTCGTGGATACAATATTCTGAATGGACTGATAAGTCTAGCCCCGACCGTTTTACAAGGGCTCATGGACAGTTACTAGGGGACATTCCTGTAAGCTTGCTAAGTTTAGAGTGAACACTTCGCACCGCCAGAAGTACTTTACTCAGAGATCTATTTCTTATTGGAACTCATTGTCAGAGCACTTGTTAGTTCTCATTTTTGATTGTTTCAATTGGGCTGGACATATCTGGAAGATAAACTGAACTGTTTACTTTTATCAATACCTCTACTGTGACTTTTGTCATATTTTTTTTTTGGAAGCAACTGTTTCTCTTGGAGCGATGAAATGGCCGTTGGCCCACAGCATCGTACCAGAGTGGATGTGATGTGATGAGGTAGGGGCAACAGGCGTTGCCCTATTGGCAGTCCTGAGAAAAGTGAGCAAAAATTGAAATAGTATTCCAAGAATAGGCTTGAAAATGTTCACATATATATGGCAACCATTTGCATCTCATCCTTATTCGGATTTTGTATTGGAGACCCCCACTGACTGCACTACCTTCCTCGTGGTTGCATGCTCATGAAGGGACAGCCTGCTCACACCTAATACTGTACCATTCAGGTATAATGCCAATCCGCCTCAAGTGACTGGCTGTAATTCCTGTATTTCCATGCCCGAATTACTCAGCTTAAGGTTGGATTATTGCAAATATGCTGGGCCACCAAATACTGGCGTGCAGGGGGATCAGGACTTTTAACTTTTATGGGAGCTTCTGCATACATATTTTTTGCACACACAAAACTATTGGTCTTCACTGCTTTTGACCCCCCTCCCCCCCTCCCAATAATGATATACCAGTAGGTAACACACGAAGCAAATACCAAAGGGGCGGGGTGAAGAACGCAAAAAGGGACGCAGCCATCGGGTGATTAGGGGGTTTGACTCACTTTTACTACGAGAGCCTCCATAGCCCACACAGAAACCCTTGCTCAATCATTATTAAATTAGGCCTACTGCTACATAATTTGCATACACAAACTATTGGTCTTCGCTGCTTTTGAACCCCCTAACTTTCAACAATTAATAATAATAATAGCATGGCCCTTGTAGGCCTACACTTGAAGCAAATACCGAAGGCCTGGCCATCGGGGGTTTCAGGGTTGCAACTCCCAATTTTACTACGAGAGCCCCCTATCCCACACAAACTGCTTAATCATTTATTAGGGCCTACTGCTTCGGGCACCCCCCAATGTAATGGCCTGTTTCGATACACCACAAGTAGTTGACCTTGCATTATGGCATTGTTAAAAAAGAAAGCGTTTCTAAGGCCCTAAAGGAATATAGTCTCTTGTTGGAACCTCTGTACTAAATAGGTCAAATCTTTTAATCATGGTGATTATTGCTAGCCATTTTACTTGTTTCAGCTGAGCCAAGTTTGTAATTAAATTAGTTTTAGTCTTATTTTTAATAAATTATGGGTCATTGCCCCATTTTAATTTCCATGGGGATTGACTCCCAATGAACCGGTGCCTGTTGTTGGGGGGGGGGCTTTTCCACCTTTGTTCGAGTGACCGGTTGTTTTATGAAAACAGGACAAAAAAACCATAATATTATTGTAGCTATACTGAATGGCCACTGATCTCAGTGAAAACAAGTGCGCAATCACCCCATTTAGGAGCCAGCTATTTGTAAAAGCCATAATCATTGTGTCTTTTGTGTGCTGCATTTTTAGGTTATTCCCTATGGAGTTTACTTCCAGGTCAACCAATTCCCTTGCAGACATCTATATGATATGCTACACAAGTTCAGCTAGGTTTCTGGTGGCCACTGTGTATAGACCATGATCAATTGGCAAGGTGAACTGAATTTTCAACCATTGGTCTATTGCATTTGGCCTATATGGCAAATTGGTGAAGGGGATAAACTGGGGGGGGGGGGGAGGGGGGGAGGGGGGGGGTTGGGGAGTTTGTACTTGCAGCGTTTGCAGGGGGATCACATGAGCGCCACTCCAGGGGGGGCGTGTCCCCCCACATTTTGAGGATGCTCCGTTGATGCTACATTTTCAACAGTAATTTTTTGGCGGCGAGGTCCCCCCACCACCACTTTGGTCAGGTCCCCCCTATTCTGAGATGGAATTGACGCCTGTGAGCATGGACAAAATAGTGCCAGACAAGACACTTGAGTGAGTACCGGTAGCAATTTTGGGAGGAACTGTAGAACCAAAAACAATGAAGACTTGCCTAGAACTTCCAGAGTGTTTTAACAGTCTTGCTCATTTGAGAGCATTTTTGCCAAGCTTACACCAGCTAGTTTGAATGCTGGTTTAGGAGTAATTTAATATTGTTTTAAATAAAATGGCTGTTAAAAACAAAAATAACTGTTGAAACTTTTTTTCAGGTTTTTTTTTTTCCACCTCACTATACCCAAATACGAAACATGCCCATTCTTACATACACATCGCCTCCTACATACTGCACTTTTCTCATGAGGGTCCTCCTAACAAGCTTTTGCTATGGCCTTAGGACCTACACACAAGAGAATAGCTGTGACACAACCCCCGTACCCTGGGGCAAGGCAGTAGTAGGCCATGCAATTGAACGCACCATTGAAGGAGGGGGGGAGGAGGGGCGCTGTGTGTGGCTTTTCAGTGTTGTCCCAGCTTGGTTTGCCAAGATGTCGCCCCATACAGTACAAAAAACTTTGAGTAGCTCTTAAACTAATAAATGTCTGCTGCACCTGAATAAAAAATGCTGCGATTTCCATAAAAAAACTGAATTAGGACAGTCTGTAAATTGTTTTGAATGTGACAGAATCCTTCGTGAAGAGCTGCTTAATTGGAATGTTTGGATCCACTTTTTTTTAGTGAATAAAGTCCTTTCATGCAGTATTCTGCAATAGGGATTTTCTTTATTTGACATAAGGACCAAAATTTCAAGGTCGATATTAAACTCCACATAGAAATATTGAATTGAACAGGGTTCGGACCTGTACATACGGTTTTCAATTCAAATCAAATTTATAGCTTTGTTGTAGGCAATCTTGCAGTTGTCTCTTAAAATTACTTTTGGTAGTTCGGGACAGCCTGATACGTGCCAGCAGTTTTGCCCTAAATGGGGAGGAATTGTTCTTAGTAATGACATTATTCAGCCAATGCTCGGGGAGTTTTGGGCCTAATCATCCAGCAATAATCAGGAAAAAAGCTGAGCGACCAAGATTTTAATCAGGGAGTGAACGTGTTATGTGATTATGTAAGTGCCTTGTGTTGTACCGTCTGGTATATGTGACAGAAAGCTACAAAATTACGAATAATTATTAACGAAAAGTAAACCATACATGTTGGAAAGTGGGATGCAAGAGGGAGTAGGTTCACATTGAGGTAGGGAGAAGTTTGTCGCCAGAAAACCGTAGTTTTCATCTTGGTAATGGCAAGACTACCATGTAGAAGGAATAGAAGGGAGGGGAGAGAAAAGATATTCTCAACAATTTGGGATGAAATGAAATTGTGGACTTAGTTTTTGATGGTAACCTATTTCACACTTTGTTATGGGCAAAGGGCTTAAACCTATGAACAGGTGAGGCCCGGCATGAAAAGTTATGGCAGAGTAGGAAGAGAGAGCTTGTAATAACCTTAAATTGAGAAACTGGAGGTTTGTAAGAAGGGGAGCAGGGAAGGAAGCAGAGCATTTCAAAGGAGAGAGGGTCTTACAATGAGAGAGAGGTGTGAGCAACAGTGAAGTACAGGTATTAGTAATGAGAAGAGAGAGAGAAAGTAACCATCATAGATGCCCAAGAGATGTAGAGCAGTGAGAGAAGCATCACCGTTGAGAAGGTACCATTGGGAGGGGGGGAGGGGGTTTTTAGTAGTAAGCAGGCACTCAGAGAGGCAGCTGCAGTGGAAGAGTGGATGAAATGTTGTTGTATCAGTGGAGGCACTGTCCACGAGACAACATCTGGGGGGTGTAAACCAATTGCAACCTACTCCTGTGGCAGCCCCCCAATATGTCCCTTTCTCAAAAAGGATGATCGTGTTCGGTGAACACCAGGGTCCGACCCACTTACTTGGAAAACTGGAGTTTCATGTCCAACATGGCCCACAAAAACTTGCTTTGACAAATATCCTTGGGAACAAACAAGGGGAAAACCCCCCCCAAACTGATGCCAACAACAAAATGTGATGATGACTCAAGTGTAGTACACCTAGGGAATGTCTGGTTGCGTCCTGATTCTCATGGAAAAATCCTGTTTGCGTGCAAAAATGACTGATACCACTCTGCATTCTTCCACCCTACATGCTTACAATAAGGTATTATATTCGGGCGTGAACTAATGTTTTTCAGACAATGGGGTCTTCCGAATGACATGTTTCTTTCATGTAATCTGGGATGAGAAGGAAGAGAGAGATTTAAAGAAATGTTGGCTATGGAGATGGCTGCACGGATTGTTATCCAGTCCCTACTCAGAGGCAACTTACATGTTCATCCCAGACATGTGACTCCGAAATATTTCAGCAATGCAAATCACCGTCTGTTCAAGTTTTTTGTTACGTGATCCATTATAGCTCATCATGTGGTGAATAAGAGCGACCATTTTGTACTAGTTGGGGTGGGAATAATCTGTTGATATAGCCTAATTGGATTAGTTTCAATGCCGTGTTGCTATTTGCTACTAGGTTGATGTCAACAGTATGATTTGTTGTGAAAGTTTCTAATTACTCGCCACAGGGAGCTTTAGGCAAGTCCCGAAAAAATTTGGAAGACAATTTACATTTGTCATGGAATCAGACTCTTTCTGGAGTGTCCGTCAAATTTCATGTATAAATTTTCTACCTTACCCTTGTGGTTTTTGTTCAAACTGTAGGTGTTGTTCAATTATGTTTTTCACAATGTGTACCAGAGGATTTTTGTCTCGCCTGAAGGAAATTCAGGAGGAGACTTATTGGTCGCTATGGTGTGTTGTGTGTGCGTGGTGTTTGTGTGTGTGTGGTCACACTTTCTCGATACAGGATATCTTTCGAACGGTAGTGCAGTTGCGACAAAATTTCATGTAGTATCAGGGTTGGTGAACAATGTCTTATAGATCTTGGGCACACAAGTCACTAATTCAGTGAGGTAATTAGCCTATTTTATGTATTTTATTTTTTAGGCTCGTTAACAAAGGCCAAAGATAACGGATGAACCATAGGTGCTATGATGACTTTGGCACATAGATGCGGATTAGGTAGATAAACTGATTATATTGTCCGCATTTCAATATGGTTTTTGCATAATATGCAAAATTACAAAGGTTAGTCGGATTTTCACGAAACTTGGTGAATATAGTCCTGGCCTTGAGTCCCAAAACTTTTTAACAAAGATTTGGGGTCCAATCGAGGTCATTCAACGTACAACGCGATTTGCATAATTTATGCGAAATCTTCAGTTGCTTGGGATTTTCAATGAAATCTTGTGGGTATGGTGTTTTAACTATGAGTCCAAGTTTTTTTTTAGCATGGAGTCAGGTCCTGGAGGACATTAAGTAGTCTACTTTGCATCATTTTTGCATTAATGTTGAAGTTCGCCACATTTTCGTGAACCCTTGCTAATTGCCTAACTTTGCATACTTTTAAGGCAACTTTAGAGTCACATCTCCACAAAACTTTTACTCCTTTAGTCACATAGGCATATTCGGTTCTTTTTCCGAATTTTGAATTGGTCACTGATTAGTAGGCCTATTTCTGTCACAGTCTAATACAAAATTTAATCGTTTGCATTAGGTCTAATAGGAGTAACACTGATCCGCAACCAAACAGGCGAGACATGGGGCGATGCCTTTATTAAAGTGGTCCACACACCTGGAAACTCCCTGCCGATATCCGCGGCAAGTCAGTGATTATGCTTCGTTCAATCAAACTTCATAATCGCAACTTGCTTCTCCAAGTATACTTGTGATTAGTAGATTTCTGTCCCGCGCAGGTTTTTTAATTTGTTATTTTTCTGGCGCAAAAATTTTTTTCCCACACTACCCAGTATCCCTTTTGCATTTAACTACCAATATACCAACATTGAGTGAATTGTTTCACCCTCCTACTACCCCTGGTCCTCTTATTGTACTGCCCCTACGAACCAAACAAGGAAACAAAAGTATATGGAGCAAGCTCACAGGTGACGTCTTAGTACAAAAGGTGAATGTAGGCCTGTTTCATGTATCACATGGTATGAAATTTTCTTTGATGCACCCTCGCCAGCAGACCCACCCTCTGTTCTCACGATAATGCGAGGGTGTTAAGCTGTTCATCGATTGTAGCCGTCTGTTTTTTATTTTGTTTCCCATGCGTGGTGTGGTACCCCACACACTCAACACCTGTGCTCCTGGCTATGTCCGACTGACGCCTTTTGAGTCTTTAATCCCGGATCACAAAAGCTAAATACCAAGTGTGTGACTTCACAAAGTTTGTTTTCAGAGGATCTGTCCACGCCGACGTTGTTTGCATTCATTGTGTTTTACCTTGATGAATGACGTTCGTACCCGGAACAGTGAGTGGGCCTCGGTGTCAGTCAAAATTATCTGAGTCCGATCACTTGTGATGTACTAGGCACAGTATTGACTAGGTACGTGTGTGCATGTTTGAAGTGAAGTAGTTCCAGTGGTTCATGCTAAATTGAGATTTTTTCACTTCGCCAAAGATATTGCTGGTTGTTCAAAACACAATTATCTGGCTATAAATTTGTCTCGGAGGCATGTCCGTGTAAATGCACACTGCATCAGTAAGTCATTCACCTGAGAGGTTTTGACAATATCTTTGCCACAGTGGGAGGATCTACTAACATTTCCTTTTTTTTTTTTACTGTCATCACTCATTGAAAACATAACCATCAGGATCCACCCCATTTTTTGTTATTTTTGATAGCAAGTGATGGGGGGGGGTATTATTTTTAAATTTTGTTTTAATAGAAAGAGTGTTTCAACAAATGGTTTCATGCAACTCCGACTGTCCAGTGTACCCATGACCTGTGACACCATCTCAATCATCATCCTCATGTTACTAACTTTGAACCGGCCTTCAATTTCCTGACTGGCCACTGGCCCTTTTCTAATTAACCACTAAAGCTTGTGCCACAAGGCTCACAGTTGAAGATACAAGTTAAACTACTGCTGTATTTATTCAACAGAGCCCTACTGTACGAATGCATCCCTTAGTATGCGCATGTATTTTTATTTATCAACACTAAGGATATATATTTTTTGTCATCTCTGGCTGCCATCCTGTTAGATCCCCCACATCCTCCTGGAGGATTCTTGCATTAGCGCAATCCTTCTACCCCATTTTCTAAGAAACGTGGTAGATGCGACTGTAATCTGGTCTCCACAGGAATTGTGCAATGGGAGTTTTAAACTTTGTCAGGTATGAACAGAAATTGGTGTCTATGTTTCTTTGGGTGATGGGGGAGCCTCCGATATCAAATGAGGTTGACATTGGTCACCCATTGACATCACTACCACTACCTTCTGGGGATATTATACCTCAGGGGTAACATCATGAGAATATAAGGTAAATCGCGTCCAACTGCGCCCACATCCTCTCGTGAAATGCAGCTTGCGCATACCCTGCTTGGATTGATCATTCATATGTAAATGTGATAAGTTACTGGCAACAAACACCTGTGCACGTCAGCATGGAATCCTAAGAGTGTGGGTTCCTGATGGGGATTTCTCTGGGGTTATGTGCAACAGGTTGCCCATACGTGCCTAAATATCTAATAGATTAGGCTAATACTATTGATTATCCTATCAGTCTATTCTCCATCAGCCCCAGCTGAGCCACATTTCTTTGTTGTTAAGCACTGAGTTATCATCACCCATTGTCAGGGGCGTCTGAAAAGCGTTTCGAAAAATGGGGGGGCACACATAGATGCAAATGACCATCTAAAAGCGGGCGCAACCCATCGGTTGCGCGGACGTACCCAGACATTTCCAGATTTTTCATACCTCCTCTCAGATCGACGGAACGGCACTTGCCACGCTCGATAACACCCATCTACATTGTGTGATTTGAGTAAAAGACATGCCGACAAAAAGAAGTTTGTCCTTGTGCATACTATTTGATTTACCGAGTATCACACATGGTTTTTTTTTTTTATTACTTTCCGGACGCTGGCTTTGTTTCGTGAATCCAGGGTCCATTGGCGCGAAACCCTTGGAAATTATAATCAACTTTTGGCTATTCGATTTAAAATTCGAGAACATCGGTATGAAGCATTGGTAATCCTTTCCACTTCGGCCCTGTCGGTTTCCAGAATCTTCACAGGGGTCTACCCTGGAATTAGTGGACTTAAGACAATTTCCAACGGATTATTGTTTGGTTAGCAAAATTGGAATCAGTTTAGGTGATACAAAATCAGAGCATGTGCCTATTAATTTTTTATTACAGTCCGAAACGTGGGGGGGGCCAAAGATATGATATTCCCCCACTTTTGAAAGTGGGGGGGACGTGTCCCCCCCACCCCCACCTGTTGACGCCCATGCCCATTTTTGTTGGCATACAGAGTGGGGACTCATTGATTATTACTCGATGCCCACATATTTACTTAAAAAACCCTCCACGGGGCACCTAATGCCTTGTCTATTGACAGAAATGTAGTTCTCTTAGCTCAGCTTAAATGTTGTAAATTGTAACTTTTTTTTCAGAGACTGTCATGGATTAATTTCATGCCCAACAATTTAGTATCACGGTTTTAGTAAGCTGCGCAATGAGGATCTGCGTAAGTTGTTATTAGCATTACGCACACTATGATATGAGGATATTCCAAATGACCCACAACTTAGTGGAAATATGATGATTGATCTATAGTAGGTATATTCGGGAAAATATCTCTAAAAGTTTCTATTACTAATGTGTACAAAATTGCAAGGCGCCTAACAAACTGATTACAAATACCCGGTCAAGGTTGAATTCTAAGAATCGATGAGTAAATGCCACAGAAATTGATAATAGAAAATTATACAGAATCAGGAGCGAATACAGAGGGGGGGGGGGGGGGGGTCCAGGGGTCCAGCCCCCCTTTTGGTTCAGAGCTTTATGAAACACAATGCTTCTACCAAAATTTGTGGATCCAGTTGTGACCACTACCCTGGGATGTGAAGTGTATTGGATACATTTCTGTCGCATATAGCACACCTTCCGTGTGTACCCCCGAAAATTGGCGCGCTGCGGCGCGGGCGGGTTTTTTCGTTAACGTGTTGTATGCTCCCCCATTGATAGCTGCTCATTGCGTGCACCCCATCAGGAGGCGACCCCTCCCCAGCTGGAGGCCTGAAGTAGGTATGCGCAAAAAGTACGACCTCGACGAAAGCCTCGATGCACGGCGGGCTATCTTATCCAATCCTTTTATTATAATAGCTACTTTTCTTCACCAAATTGAAAGATTTCTGCAGCAATTTGGGCGGCCTTGTTAGGTCTACACAAGTAAACGCGGATATCTTCGATCGTTCACCCACGCGCGGAACTGATTTTTTCGGGGAAATGAAACCATACATTCGCGAGGAAATAGAAAATAAAGTGAATGAAAAATGGTATAGACTTCGTGATGGTGTAGGGTGAGGTGAAAAAAGTTGGACTGCCATTTTCGCTGGAGCCAAGTTGGACCCCGCCCTTTTGAAAATCCTGGATCTGCCCCTGAGAATGATTTCATTTCAGTCAATATTTGGCTCAAAGTTCACCTATTAGCATTAGAACATATCAGTAAAATGAATATTGATCATTGTAACTGACACCTGTTAGATCATCCGCGGATTCCCACGATTTCACAAATTTTTATGGTGCACTCTCATTGGTGCAGCCAATTGATACTCTTTTAGGTTAACTGCAACATGGTCAAAGTTAACAAATTGAATATATCTGTGAATTGACCTTGTACTGCCACACTGCGGTGCATTCGATTGATTATCATGTTCGAACTGGGGAAAGTAAATTAAGTTTTATGTAGACCATTAATCCTTACTTAGTACAAGGTAGTTTGAGTTTATGAGGTGAACTCATTCACTTCATGGATCATGGCCAAGTATGGGCCAAGCAAACAGTGGCTCTAACCTGACCTCGAACATTCTTTCCCAGTGTGGATTGCAGGCTGCAGCATACAGGCCTAAAATAGTTTTTTTGGGGTACACGATTCAGATTGTAAAGCCTTTTCGTTAGCTGTGGTCTGGTTCCTCTCAGCTAGCCCGTTCTTGTGGAAACCGTGGCCTTAAACAACAGTGGAACCAAGAGTTACTAATAACATTTCGGGCCCTGTGATGGGTTGAATAGCTTGTTTTCTAAACAGATTTTGTTTTGTATATATTCATGCATTGGTTGAATAGGTTTTCTTTCTGCCTAGTCACGTTAAAGCTGCATATTTTCGTACAAAAGCTGTCAATAGATGTATTACCTTTTCCTTTTGAGGAATCCTACTAACTACCATGCATACAGAACTCTAGTAGAGTACAATTACAGGTTCATCTTACAGTAGCACCTTTTTTGACATGCTGAAATCGTTGTCCTTCAGAGGTCAATGAGCTATAGGTAAGAAAGGATGAATGTAAAGCACTGATGTCGGCTACCTGATAGCTACCTCAACCTGGCTAATTTTAATCTTCAGCACAGAATAACAGGGGGTTCCGGGCAGGGATCAAAATAAGAGATCTGAGTCATGGGGTTACTTTTCAAGAGGAAGAGCCCCTGGTTTCATGGAGTCTGGCATGGGACCAGGGGTATTTTGGTAGGAACAGGGGCTCTGATCACTTTCTCAACTTCTCGGCTTTAGTTGAGGAGGACTAGGGCTTTCAAATGAGACTTCAACCCCAGGGGCTATAAACCCAGCTCACATGCATTACTATAATACACTGAAGTGTCAGTCTGCAACAAACATTGGAATAGTGCTTGCTGCATTTATAAGTTAGGCCTACATAAATGTGACCAATTGAAGACCCCAGGGGCTATTTGCCCCCTGAAATAGCCCCTGGTTTATTCAATCTCATGAGGAACCTGGAGTTATTGATATATTTCCGTCACTGTCGGGGACCAGTATACATGCCATGTGTGGCCCATCAATCCTGTGCGTATCTACATGTCCATTAAAAACCGCACTGCCTTGTCTCAGATTCTCCAAATGCATTTAAAGTCCCTTCAACCAGACATGGCATTGCTCCACTGCCCTTTCACATCTGTAGCTCTGCGAGTTGCTGCAGTGTCCGCTGTCTGAATCAAAGCACATCTACCTGCCTGTACATCCTTGATCAAAACATTCTGTAACACACTAGCCAATCAGGGAGACTTTTCTGTTTAAAATCAGCTCTGTATGCCCTAAGAGCGATTGCCGTATTACCTCTTGTACGTAGGCCAGGATTCAGGTGGCGAGTTCCACTGGAACGGTGTTTGTCCTAAAGGTAATGAAGAAGAGCGTCTTACGTTACTATCGCATTCATCTCAGCTGAGGAAAACTAGGGATATGTAAATTGATCGTACAGCCTTCAGTTGAGCGGAATTTCGACCAAAAACATTGATCGTGTCGCTTCCATCTCGCCTGAATCATACTCCGCAAGGTGAAAACTTGAGGTGGAGGAGGGTCCTCTTTCCGGCTGAGTGGCAAGTTTCAGTTATTTTTGCGTCCTGTTTTTGGATATCCACCGCCTGTTAGGTATGTATCTCCGGCGCTCACTGCATGCTAGATTTAGGCAATTATATTATTTAAACAAGGCTGAAGGATGTATGATATTTGAATACTTATCACAGATTCAGCATATCACTCATGAGCTTCCTATGCCAGATGGGGCCTAGGGGATAAGATAACGATCAAATATGCAGTTGACATATTTTAAGTAAATATTCCGTATTAGTCTTAGAGCCAGAGGGAGGGGGGGGGAGGGAGAGAGAAGCGAGCACCATACCCTACTGACAAGCTACAACCAAACCCCGTGAAAGGGTTGAGGATACTAGGGGTATGACTTGGGGCAGTTTCTCGGATAAGGGAGTTGGTGGAGACTCTTCCTGCTATATTGAATCACCACAGTTATAATAAAATCACCCACTAATTAATTGATTGGTTAAATTTTGTCCACTCAACTGTTTCCATCTGTGTTATTGTTGGTTTAATCAATTGATAATAAAAAAGTTGAACTATTTCATAATAATTCTTGTAATGCCATGCCTATACTCATTTTCTTTCTGAGGTGCAGAAAAAACAGATACCACCAACCCGCCTGGCGTAGAGAAAAACGCCAACTTGTATCCCCCCACTTTGCCAATAACCATTTCTATTTTTTTTTGCCTGTTAACTCCTTAAAATAAGCACTTTATTCAGACTCAACCTTTAACCACATGACACCGGACAGGGTCCAATTGAGGTCAGAGGTCAACCACATGCAGGTCAACAATGGATTATCACAATGGTGAACCTTCCAAGCTTCACAGATATCAATTCTCCGCTTACAGCCAGAAAACAGTTTTTGACCCCTAAAGTGACCTTTGATGACCTTCTATGACGTGGCGGTTTTTATGAAATTGGTAACTCTCCATGTGATACATCCCCTCCTAGAGCATTTTGCATTCTGATAACACGCCCAGTGCTATTGCCAAAAGTATTAAAATCAGTTTTTGACCCCTCTACGTGACCTTTAATGACCTTCATGACATGGCGGTTTTACAAAAATTGTTACTCTCCAAATGTGGATGCACTCCACTCCTAGACGCATATTGCATTCCATAACCCGCCTAATGTTATTACGAGCTATTAATTAAACTTTGACCCCTTGTAACTACCAAGTATGCGTTCCGATGAAGCGGGAGTTGGTTTCCTCCTCCATAATGCACACAAACTCTATCACATATCCCAAAATAACTTGTTTCTATTTTTTGTTTGCCCCGTAACTCCTTAAATAAGCCATTTATTCAAGACTCCATCCACCTTCAACACATGAACCACCCCGACAGAGGTCAAATTGAGGTCAGAGGTCAAAAACATGCAGGTCAACAATTAAATATCACAATGGTGAACCTTCCACCATCACAGATATTCAATTCTTTCTCCGATTATGGACCGAAAACAGTTTTTGACCCCGATGACCTTGAATGACCTTTAAAAATTGGGGGACATGGCGGGTTCTATAAAAATTGTTACTCCTCCATGTGATGCATCCACTCCTGGAAGCATATTGCTCCAAGAACACGCCTAATGTTTATTGGCAAAAAGCTATTAAATTAAACTTTGACCCCTTGTAACTACCAAAGTATGCGTCCGATCGAAGCGCTAGTTGTTTCCTCCCCATAAAGCACACAAGGTCTATCACCTATCCCAAAATTACCATTTCTATTTTTTGCGGCCCGTAACTCCTTAAATAAAATAAGCACATTATTCAAGGACTCAATCACCTTTAAAAACCACATGACCAATTGACAGAGGTCAAATTGAGTTCCGAGGTCACCACACATCCGGTCAACATTAATCACAATGGTGAACCTTCAGCCATCACAGATATTCACTTCTCCGATTATGGCCAGAAAACAGTTTGGACCGCCTATGACCTTGAATGACCTTTAAATGACATGGCCGTTTTTAGCTCACCCGCAGCATGTGCTGTGGTGAGCTATTGTGATCCTGCATGTCTATCTATCTATCTACCTCTCTACAGTCTATCTTCTGTCAACAATTGATTAAAGTTGCTACTCCTCCTACAGTGTTTGATGGATCCTGGTGAACTTGGTCACATAGATGGCAAGTGAAGGGGCATCTGGGTGGTTTCAGGGAATTTTGGGGGGCCCAAGGCCATTGTGGGCCCTAGGTCCCTCACGGAATTCACGCAAAATGCTTTCTCCTTCCTACAAATTTTGATGCACGTGCTGATTGGTCATGTCATAATGATGGTCTAATAGCCGTACCTTCGGGGTGTTCATGAATTTTTTGGACCCAAGGCCCATTGTGGCCCCTAGGGCCCATCATGTGAATCACGCAAAATGCTTCTCCTCCTGGGTACGAATTTTGATGCCAGTGCTGATGTTCGGTCATAATGATGTCTAATAACCGTACCTTCGGGGTGTTCAGAAATTTTGGTCCAACAGTCCCACTTGGGCTCTAGGGCCCATCTGGTGAATCATGCAAAATGCTTCTCGCTCCCTACAAATTTTGATGCACAGGTTAGTGATGATGTTCGGTCATAAAATGATGGTCCTGATAGCCGTACCTTTGGGGTGTTCAGGAATTTGGTCCAGGTCCCACTTGGGCCCTGTGGCCCATTTTAAATGAAATTACACACAATTGTGCATGAAACTGGAACTCCTCTTACAAGCTTCAATTGATGTTCCTCAAGTTCATGTAATGGTCCTTGGGTATGGGGCCAATCGGGGGTTTATCCAGAATTTTTGCTCAATGCCATTGGTGGGCCCTAGGGCCCATCACTTGAAATCATCAAATGCTCTCCTCGAACGAATTTTTTGAGCACGTGCGATGTTCGGTCATATGATGATCTCATGAGCCGTACCTTCAGGTTGTTTCAGGAATTTTGGGCACAAACCCATTGTGGGCCCTGATGGCCCATCATGTGAAATCACGCAAAATGCTTCTCCTACGAATTTGAATGCACAGTGCTGATGTTCGGTCATATGATGGTCTAATAGCTGTACCTTCGGGGTGTTCAGAAATTTTGGTCCCAAGGTCCCACTTGGGCCCTAAGGCCCATCATTTGAAATCACGCAAAATGCTTCTCCTCCTACAAATTTTGATGCACAGTCTGATGTTCAGTCATAATGCTGGTCCTAATAGCCGTACCTTCGGTGTGTTCAGAATTTCTGTCCAAGGTCCCACTTGGGCCCTAGTGCCCATCAGTGAATCACGCAAAAGGCTTCTCCTCCTACATATTTTAATGCACAGTGCTGATGTTCGGTCATAATGATGGTCACTAGCCGTACCTTCGGAATGTTCAGAGAAATTTTGGTCCAATGTTCCCCGCCAACCCCCCCCACCTTGGCCTCAATGGGCCTATTTTTATGCAATTACGCCACATGGTGCGTGAAATGGATCTCCTCTTGACAAGCTTCAATTGATTTCCTTTCAAGAAGTTCCATGTAATGGTCCTTGGGGAGTGGGCCATCGGGGGTGTTCAGGAATTTTAGGCTCAAGGCTCCGTGTGGGCCCCTAGGGCCCCATTGTAAAATTATCGCAAATGCTCCTCCTACGAAGATTGATGCACGAGTGCTGAATGTTCGGCATAATGATGGCTAATCGCGGTACCGCTTCGGGGTGTTCAGGAAATTTTGTCCAAGGTCCTACCTGGGCCCGAGGGCCAATTACTGTGAATCACGCAAATCTTCTACTTCTACAAATTTTGATACACATGTGCTGTTTCGGTCATAATGAGGCTACTACTTACCTTCGGGGTGTTCCGGACATTTTGGTCCATTTTCCCACTTGGGCCTAGGGCCCATCATGTGAAAATCAACGCAAACTGCTTCTTCTACATATTTTAATGCACAGTGCTGATGTTCGGCTATAATCGGGTCTAAATAGCCGTACCTCCGGGGTGTGTTCAGAAATTTTGGTCCACGGTCCCACTTGGGCCCTAGGCCCATTTTTAATGAAAATTACAAGGTGCTTGAAATGCATCTCTTACAAGCCTTCCCAAAGTGGATTTTCTTTAAACTTTGGAGCAGTGGTCCTTTGTAATAATGTTTATTTAATTTTTTGGCCAGTGTGGACCCTAGGGTCCCATTATATAAAATCATGCAAAAATGTATCTTCTTCTTCTGCAGTGTTTTGTTGTCTAGTGTTGATAGTGGGTTATAATAATCCCTGGAATTCACTATTGGGAAGAACCAGCCCACTACATACTCGTTTGTTATAACATGTTAAATGTTCATCTCATTTCAATCATTCATCAAATTTATTCCTGATAGAAAAGTGCCAGTAGGCCTACTAATATACAAGTATGGGGTGAGCTACTGTGCCATTGGCACTCTTGTTATGAAAATTGTAACTCTCCCTGTGAAACATCCACTCCTAAGGAGCATTTTGCATTCTGATGAACAATGCCCAGTGCTAAGTGCAAAAAGTACTAAAATCAATTTTGACCCCTACGTGACCTTTGTATGACCTTCATGACTGGCGGTTTTTATAAAAATTGTTACTCTCCATGTGATGCATTCACTCCTAGAAGCATATTGCATTCCAATGAACACGCCTAATGTTATTGCGAAAAACCTATTAAATTAACTTTGACCCCCTTGTAAGAAAAATTACAACGAATTTGACCTCGGATGACCTTGAAAATGCCACCATGTTTTTCGGGACAATTGTCACCCCTGAGGTACCAAGTTTTGTGTACATTGGACGAACCTTAAAATTTTACATAAAATCACCAAAGCAGAGGGCAGCAGACTTACGGTAAAACCAGTTTTCGAAAGCATCCGAAGATCTCCATGGGGTCAACCCGTATACCAAGTTTCAGCTAAATCGAGTAAAACGTTGGAGAGTTATCGCGCTAACGTGAAAATCTTCCGGCGGATGCGGCGACGGCGGATGCGGCGGCGGCGGATGCGGCAGCGGCGGCGGATGCGGCGGACACGACAAGGCAACAACATAATATCCCCACGTTGGGATATAATTAATTTCATCTACTGTGGTTTAGCTCCTTATACTGAGTTCAGTGTTTTTTTTTTCTGTAGCTAATTGGGAATGTTTACTTGGTTTAAGTTGGCTCCTCAAGTGCCCGCTGTGGGAGGGGGGGGGGGGGGGATAGGATATGCCCAGGGTATTCCTTGCCTGTCATAGGAGGTGATTAAAGGGTGAGGACGGGGATGTGTTTCAAAGTTTGAATGATGCTATTAACTGTGCATGTGAGGATGCTTCATCAAACATTAACAACCTACCTACACATTGAGTGTATAGCGAATATTATCTTGACGCAGGAGCTCTTGACAACAATAAACACATTATCCTGCTTTGTAGCGCTCAGTCTTAATATGTTTTGGCAAGTTTGTTGAGGGTTATTAACTTATCAATTACCTCCAGAGCTCGCTGAGCCTCCTATAATTTGTAGCCAGCTGTTCGTAACCGTCCACCACCTGAGAGGAGGCCCATGCCTCACGAGCATTTTAATTCTTCTGGCTCCCCCCATCGAGAGACAGTGGCAGACTTGTGGCACCTCACTGAGGAAGCTCTGGTTTCCTTGGTTCCTGACTGACCGTACTACAGTGATAGAGGCGATAATCGGCAGAGCGACCTAGGATGAGCTGTCCTCGCCAGTCTGACATTCCCCGTCTCCCGATGACGTCCCTCATCGCCACCAGAGACGTTGGGCTAATCAGAATGCCCATGAACCGTCTTACATTAATTAAAATAGTGTTTGAGGTTCTAATTTCAGGGGGTGGCATCTGTTAAGTAACATTACTACAACCGTGAGTTGTGACAAACAGAGTAAGCTTGCCCTGAGTGGGAGGTGGTTGAGGTGAGGGGGGGGGGGGGGGGGCACCAAATAACCATCAACCTGTTTTCCCTGTCATCAACACTGCAACAGTTGGTGTGATGGCAGTGATGCTGTCATCTTCAGATCAAGGAAGATCAAGCAAGAGTCAACAATTTAGTGCTTAACATTGTCATCGTTGTAGGCCTGTATACTGTATTGAGATTAATTTATTCTGAAAATGTTACTGTAATTTCAGTGATGTAGATTGATTGGGAAAGTTGGGGGGGGGGGGGGGCAGAAATATCCCTGAATGTGAAATAACCCTTCCGTAGCTATGCATCGGTTTCTAGATCTACACTCCTATCCCGTGCCCTATTACGTTCATCCATTCCTCCTGCTGGTATTCTAGGGTCCTTATATTGGTGACCATATGACACAAAAAATAGCATGAAAATGGTTTTCAGAAATGGGCTTGAAAATCACATCTGGCGCATTTTGCATCTCAGCCCTTTTGCAGAGTGACAAATTCCCTAATGCAAGAGGGGCACCCCTCTTCTTAGACCTCTCCCCCAGGTTGGTGATCAGTTCTGCTTTGCGACCCCCCCTAGTGAAATATACCCTCCCTGTGGCTTTGCCTCTCTATTTAGATCTATACCCCTATCCCCTGTCCTATTTTGTTCCTCCAATTCTCATGCTGGTAAGCCTCTCTCATTGGCATACGAAACGCTTCCAAATGAGCACGAAAATTGAAATATTGTTCAGAAATAGGCTTGGAAATCATTCACATATAGCACCATTTTGCATCTCAGCCCTCTTCAAGCAAGGATTCCCAAAGGCAAAGGGGGTCACCCCCTCCTCCTTAGCCCTCTCTACCCGTATGTCATCCAGGCTTGCTTTGCGACCCCCTATAAAAAAAAAGTTCTGGATATGCCCCAGTATACTAACAATGAGAGTATTTTGTATTGGCCACCCCAGACTTTCAGATCACACATAAGCCAATCGCTCCTCTGGTTATTATCTCTGTTCCATTTCATCCATTGTTGGAGAGAAACTTACTGAAAATATATTACGTCCTTGATATATTCTGTATTGTACATCAATCACCTTGGTCTTCTCAACTCAACTAAAACTTGTCCAAATTGTGTTTAGATATATTGGAGTATAGCAGATAGAATTTCACTCTCTGAATAGTAATGAGTCAGGGATATTCCTGTTGCTCGTAACCATTGCTCTCGTAAACTAACGGTAAGGAGATAAATAGGAACACTGAATGAAAGACATGTCAGCATCAGCAGTAAATATGTGAATCAGAATCAGGCTTATAGATTGAGCCCTTCATAAATAATTGCCCATCACAATAATGTTATGATAGTGACATGTTCGCAATGCCAAATTCGCACGAAGATTTGCACTGCATGGAAATTCAAAAGTCCCTTATGTAAATTATTTATCAAGCTACCAGCATAAAACCTCACGAAAGTCAGTCCCCACAAGTGAAATAAAAAAATGAACATGATAGCTTCTACTGTGGTGAGTATAGTTCAATCATATGCAAAATGATATGGCTGTGGAATGTACTCTCGCCTGTGTGCACTGAATGTTGAATTGTTCAAAATTGGAACTGGCTTCTTCAAAGGACAACTGCAGGCTTGATACAACAGAGGGTATCGTGGAGAATGAAAAACTGTATTCACAGGTCCAAACCCCATTTCAATACAATGTTCCTACGGGGAGTTATAGTCTTCAAAGTTGGGGCCATTATGCAGAGAAATGGGCTAGAATCCCAATTGCCACAATAACGCTTGATGTCACACATGGACAACGCGGGATATTATGTTTCATTCTGTTGAAATAAGTCAACATGTAGCGTGGACGTCCGATGTCTTCTTCACCAAAGTAATGAACAGCACCTACAAACCCAATCAGCAATCCCTCCCATAAACTAAATGCTTTTCAAAGTGAAACAAATGTGTGATTCCATCAGAAACAAAGGATGTGCGCAGGGTTGTGCAGGTATGACATCATTTATTAGTGCATGATGGGATGGCGTGTCGTCCTGTGCAATTCACATGCACAAATTTCAAAGGACTGTAACCTGTAACGGAAAGTCGTAAAAACGTTTGGTTTGGACTGACGCATTTTTTTCTCCAGCTATTACATCAGCTAGAATTATTGAATCATCATGCAGTTGTCCTTTGAGCAACAAGTTTGTTGCATACATGAGAACAAATGGGCAGTATAGAGGTGATTTTCAAGGTGAGCAATTGGCCAATCTCTACATGGGACTCATTGGCATACCAAATTGCACATTTTACATGATATCTCACATTGCCTCTTGCATGATATCTACATTGTTCTCTTTGCATGTTATCTAACCTTGCGCTCTTGAATGGATATCTCCATTGAACCCTACATGAATTCCAACATTGCACTCTCTGTATGATTATCCATTGCACTTTCTATATGATAATCTCACATTGTACTCATCGATATTAATATGGCGCTTTTTGCATATATCTCACATTGCAATTTGATGCAGTGATACCTCCATTGAAATCTTCGCATGATATCTCACATTGCACTTTTTGCATGATACCTGCCCATTGAACGTCTTCGCTAGTCCTACACATTGCCTCTTGCATGATACCTCTCCCATTGCACTCTTTGCATGATATCCTCACATTGTCCTCATCGCATCTCTCATACTTGCCGCTTTTCATGATATCTCACAGTGCACTTTTTGCATGATACCTCCCTATGAACCTTTGGCATGATCCCTCCCTTGCACTCTTGCATGATCACCTGCCCATTGCATCTGCATGATATCTCATATGGTACCTTTGCATGATATTCACATTTCACTCTTTGCTGAGTTCATATTGTAGCTCTTTGCATGATCCGTCCCATGGCACTCTTTGCAGATACTCATATTGTACTCTTTGCATGATACCTCATTGAACTCTTGCATATACCTCCATTGCACTCTTTGCATGTACCTTTCCCATTGCACTCGTTGCGTGATACCTCCCATTGCAACTCTTGTGCATGATACCTCCCATTGCACTCTTTGCATATATCTCATATTGGTACTCTTTGTTGCATGATAAACCTCCCCATTGACTCTTGCATGATACCTCCCTTGCACTCTTTGCATGGTTTCTCATAGGGCCTCTTTGCAATGAGACCTCCCATTGAACTCCCTTTGGCAGATACCGGGATCCCCTTGCACTCTTGCATGATACTCCTATTGTACTCGTTGCATGATATCTCATATTGTACTTCTTTGCCATGATACCTCCCTCCCATTGAACCGTTTTGCATGATACCTCCCATTGCACCTTTTGCAGGTATCTCATATTGTACTCTTTGCCTGATACCGACCTCCCATTGAACTCTTTGCATGATACCGCAACTCCCATTGCACTCTTTGCATGAATCTCATTATTGTACTCTTTGCATGATACCTCCAATTGAACTCTTTGCATGATACCTCCCATTGCACCGTTGCATGATACCTCCCATTGCACTCTTTGCGGATACCCCCATTGCACTCTTTGCATATACCTCCCTTGCACTCTCTTTGCATGATATCTCCTTTGTAACTCTTTGTGCATGCTACCTCCCATTGAACCTTTTGCATGATACCTCCCATTGACCTTTGCATGATCCTCCCATTGCACTCTTTGCAGATATCTGCATTTTGTACTCTTTGCATGATATCTCACATGTTCTCTTTACATCTCACCTTGCACTCTTTGTCTTATACCACCATCCCATTTTACTCTTTGCAGGTAGCTCCATTGCCACTCGTTTGCTGATACAGGCCCTCACATTGCACTTTTAGTTTGATGTGTTGCACTCTTCACAGATTTCTCACATTGCACTCTTCACATGATTTCTCACATTGCACTCTGCATGATATACTCTTATGTTACAGCATTGGGGCCAGGGTAATCTAAACCAACTGTCCGATTTTAGACATAGATGAGGTCCTCTTTGTCTTAGAGGTGTTTAGAGTTGCTACTTATCATATGCTTGACAAAGGATCCAAAACGTCCTTGTCTCCAAACCATCCTGTCTGATTATTAACGCATTCCATTCTATTTCAGGAAGCTACCATTTGTTTTCGTTAGGTGGCTATTGCAGACAAACTCTTGACAATGAAGTGCATTTTTGCAAGGGATCGATACAGGGTAGCTTGTGTACGAGATGAGTCCAAGGCTTTATTGAGGTAAGCAGAGACTTCACTAATGAGGAATTGAATACAAAAGGCTCTTCAGTGTGTATTCATTACCTGTTGCCTTTTAATGAGCAGCCTTTATTGCTCTTCTGTTTCAGTATCTGCTGCCGTTGATCGGCGACCTAGAGTCTTTGCCTCCCTTACTCAGTCTCACCCTTTCTCTTTCAGCCTGCTGGCTCGCGCAGCGGCTCGTCCTAGAAATAAAATTGTGAAGTACAATCGGCCACTGATTGCCATATCTGTTATGTGCGAATGTCCCAGAGGAAGGTTCCTGGAGGCTGTCGCGATCATAAGCTTCTGTGGATTTGATGCTTGTTGGCTGAGTGGGGACCATGGTTGAGAGCTGATTTCCACTTTTTGCCCAATACAGAGACCTCAAGAGACGATCGGGCACTGGTAACAAATGTGAGCACAGGCCCCCAATGGCCCACAACCAGGTTTCCTCTATTAGCACTAATGGCACATTCGCGCATTTTCTCACTGATTTGACGCACTCTGCATTCAGGCAGGGAAGTAAAAAAAGGAGGGTTTTTGGTTTTGTACTGCCATATCAGGTGTCACAGGGAATTCGACTCACCACAATTGTCCAAAATTTTGTGTCTCTCATGATGCACTCAAATGATTGACAAGTCTAAATTGTTTAATTTTCTTCTTCACAGAACCCCCCCCCCTTCCTCTCCCCGCCCCCCCCCCCAGAGACATCCTCTCAGTTCATGAGAGTGCAGGACCAGCAATCTGATCCATCTGCTGGGAGCGATCTTGATCAGTTCTAATGATGGGGTGGGTGTTACACTCACAGAACATTCATGGCCATTTGTGGCGGCGTGGCCCTCATGGACCCATGAATCGCAGGCTGGCACGCACATGGCAGAAGAGGAACACCACAAATGTGATAAAGTCAGAACAAAAGTACTTAATATGAAGGTGAGTGGCTAGTCCGCATTGCGATATCCCACTTGCTCCCTCTACCCTGCGTTCACTTACTGCCTCGGTTACAGGTTGTTCTCTGTATTGAAGCCCTAGTCCAGCTTGTGTGTCCTCCACATGCTATTTAACTTTGTTCAACAATGTTGAAACATTCATTTTTAAGGGCAACTGCAGGCTTGGATACACCAGCAATTATATTGTGGAGAATGGAAAACTATGTGTAGGTCCAAAACCCATTTAAATACGATGTTCCTATGTGGAGTTATTGGCCTTCCAAGTTTGGGCCATTAAGCAGAGACATAAGGATAATCCCATTTGCGCAATAACGCAGAAATCGCACAATAAAAACACAGGTAATTATGTTAAGTATTTGATTGTTTCATATTTCGTGGGATAAGTCATCATTTAGCAGAAGTTCTGTTGTCTTCTCGCACCAAAGTAACCATCAACACCTACCAACCCACTGAACCCTCTCCCATAGACTGAATGCTTTTCAAGGGAAATTAAGGTTTGAATTTCAGTAGAAACAAAGAAGTTTACAGGGTTTTGGTGCAAGTATGCATCATGTGATTACCGCATGATGGGATGCATTTCGATCTTGCGCCAATACACATGCTTCACAATACACAAACTTCAAAATGACTATAACTCCGGAACAGAAAGTCCTATGAATGTCCGGGTCGACTGAGCATTCAGTTTTTATCCAGCTATTGAATTATCATCTGTATCAATCATCCTGCAGTTGTCCTTTAATGATTGGTTTATTTAAATTAACTTGAAAATTCCCTTAGCCTTTCAGCGGTGATGGAGAATGGGGAGTAATGGGGCATCTTATTTCAAATTTGGCTGACGTTATCCCTCGAGTTGGTATCCTTCCTAGTGCAATTTAGTTGAATGTTGAATTGCTCAGGTGGGACCAAGGCATGGAGGATGACGGAAGGGGAAACTTGCACAAAACCGATTAATTATCTTAAACAATATCTACATGACGGCTGGAAGAGGCCTAATGTTAGGAAAGACGGGGTGATCACACCAACCAATAATTGGGCCATTGCTGGCCATGTAATGACCATATGACATAGGAAAATCAACCCACTGATGAATAGGCCACTGTTGGCCATGTATGACCCATATTACATATGCAATCACACCCGCTGATCTAAGCCACTGTTGGCCATGTATGACCCATAGGACATAGCAATCACCCGACTGATAATGACCCGTTTCCATGTATACCATAGGACATAAGTAACTCCTCCCTACTGATAATAGCCACTGTTGACCAGTATGATCATAATGCGGGTAATTACACACCCTACTGATATGGGCCACTGTTTGTTCATGTATGACCCCATGATACATATGTAATCACACTGCAACTGATGATAGGCCACTGTTGGCCATGTATGACCCTAGATCATAGGTAATCCACCTGACTATAATAGGCCACTGTTGGCCATGTATGACCAATAGGACATGGGTAATCACACCCGACTGATAAGGGCCACTGATACCATGTTAACCCATGGGGGATAGGTAATCACACCCCACTGATAATAGGCCACAGTCAGCACTGTGCAATATGGGACATGGCAATCATACAAACCAATCATCATTATATCCCAGCACGGGATGTTCTGGTTTTGGGTGTGTAGTCACTGACGCCGCCATCCGCCGCCGCCGCCCACGCTCCTGCCGCCGCCGGGGAACTTGAGCTTAGGCGCAATAATTCTCCAACGATTTATCCGATTGATCTGAAACTTGGTCACACATGTCCGTCCTAGTAAATCTCAGATTAGTTGTTTTAAAAGTGGGCATACTGCAATGTGGGGGCCACTAATGCATACTGTATGCAAATTTCAAACTTTGTCAGATGTGAACGAAACTTGTTGAATGGGGGCTACATTTGTTCCTCATAAAATTGAGTCATTTCGAAGGCTTATCGTGGGTCGAATTTGCTAATCAGTGCCTTAAACTTGAGGAATAAAACAAAAATTGGTGGATGAAGTTTATTTTGTGTTCCTGACCAAAAATGGGGATCTTTATGGGGTGTTAGATATTTATCCCAATGATTGCTCAAAAGCGGGGATATACCGTGGGCGGTTTTTATTCTCCTCACATGTTAGTTAACTAGTGATGTTCACCTGTCCTGTAAAGAGATCGCTACTAATGTCTTAGTTTGTTTATTCAGGCTTGAGCTGTGCCTCTTATGACTGGCTAATGCCTGAGTGACAGTCAATAGTGCATATAGATCATATTAGGTGTTGACCTATGCCTGGGGCTATATCGTTTCCCAGTGGGAGGCTTCAGGTGGCACGACACTGTCTAACCTCTCCCAGCTCGCTGCGCTGCTTATAAAGTGTGAATCTAAGGTACTGGGATCGAGATCCTCCAGGAAGTCGGTGGAGGTTGAGTGCCCCTATCTCCCTTCGCACAATCCTTGTACCCAGCGTGGGTAAGTCCCCACTGAGGGGTCTCTTGGGATTTTCTCAGCAAGGAGTGTTTGGGGAGGGCAATGGACAGTGCATACCTAGATGATCCAATCTGTTCCTGCTGTAAAATCGAAGGGTCATGAGGAGGGAAGCAGAAGAGCCTTGAAGTGACCATCACTGCTGACATTAGGCAGGGTTACAGCCGTCATTGAAAACCTGGAATTTTTTAGTCATGGAATTTGATCAATAAAAATCCAGGCTGGTAAGTTTTGAATTTGATAATCAGCGAAAAGTGGTTGAGTCATGGTAAAGTCATGGGAGCTTCCATGAGGTGATGTTGTCACTTTCTCAAAGCTGTTTGCTGTTGTTGCTTGGCGTTTTGTTGGATGTTCAGTTGAATTCTGTGCTGAGATGTAACGGAGACGGGTCATTGGAAAATCTTCAGTGAGTCATTTGAACTAGTTCAAGGATGAATGATTGCCCAGAATCTGCAGGAACCCTTGATTAGGTCAAGGCATTCGTAGGATCAAGGAGGAATGTGACATACAAGGGATCTGTGCTCTCCAAACTATCCTGGAGTACGGCCCAAGGGAGGGAAGACAAGGTCTTAAGATATCGACCTTCCAGCACAGAAGCCACACTGAGATCTATGTAGACTTAGCTCGACCATCTTCTTCAGGCAATCAGAAGGAAGAGAACGTCCAGGATGCTAAGAAGGGAGATGCTCTACTGCTGTTGCCCCCCACTTTCTTGCTCCACCCTTGTCCTGTATGGTGACTGTTACGTCACATGGAATGGCTTCCGCTCGCAGCACTGGCAGGACGAAAAAGTCGGAATAATCTACTAGGCATACTCAACTACCCATATTGCGACATTGCACCCTAATTTACCACGTTAAATATTGTAGAAGATTAACCAGGCATTAAATGTGTCAACTCGCGAAGAATGGCCAAATTTAGAAGGAGGATGGCCCCTTGTGTGTGGCCAGGTGGAGCCCTTCAAATTTGCCAGGTTGTTAGATAAATTGCGAGTTGTTTGCAATAGAGGTAAGTATTCGTAGCGGGGGCTTTTGATTCACACCTTAGCTGTTTTTGGAGATTACAGTAAGGTAGCGGCGCTTGATGAGGTCTGGAGGAATACTTCCGCTGCCACTCTTCCTTGAACCTGTTCCATCGGTTGCACCATAAAAGAAAACGATTACAAACGCTGCAGCTGCTTTTTCACTGCTGCGTCCATCTGTGCATTGCTAGCCCAAACCCATGGCTTCTCTCCTGAGGTAAACTGCTCCTCAGCTAACGTTGGTCACCTGCCCCGGCGGCCTGGTCTTTAGATATGTTTTTTGACGCGCGAACTTAGATTCCTGTCATTATGCTATTGTGGGCCTGGGCCAATGGTCTGACCTTATTCTCTTTTGTTGTGCTGGCTCTGGGAAGGACAAATAATTTTTTTTTGGTATTGCTTTCTTTGACTAAATGCTTTACGCTTGTTCACTCCAAAGGGCTCTTTTGTAGACGCCGCCGCTGGGTCTGTTAGTGTCCCTTGACCTGGGGGGGGCGGCGGTTGGAGAACTCGCCCCGAAGTCAAGGTCTCTTCTTAGGCCTACATGAGTCCCTGATATAAAATCTATAAAAAGGGCATATACATGTTGTAAAAGAACTAAAAATTTGCTTGAATACATTAAGCAGTAGCTAATGTAAGAGTGATTATCCTCATTCCCTTAGGATCAGGTTATGAATCGCCATGAGTGCATTTCTATCTGTTAATGTGGATTAGTCTAAGTGTCTTAAATGAATGACAAATGTCCTACCACGTGCAGACTGAACTATCACAGTAGGACAGTGATAAAGTATCAAAACTATCATTTTGCTTATTCATCTTCATGTCTGATTAATTTGAGGAATACATGGTTTACGCGAGGTGGGGGGGGGGGTGTGTGGGCGCGATACAAGTCCCACTCCATCCTTACAATCAGTAATGCTGCCGTTCGTGTATTATTGATAACAGAGAGATGAATTTATAAGTGGTTCATGAACAAAAAATAAAGGGATCATTCTTTTATCTCGTGTTAATTGATTTTGTGTCCCTAGGTTATGGGGGTTTTACAATAGGGTAGGGTTTGGCGAACAGTTAACGCATGCTTCCATGTTTGTCCTGCTTGTTTTCTGTGAGATAGTACCAAACCCACACAGTATGATTTTGCTGCACATTCTAAAATCTCAGGTGAAGAAAAACAGGTGACACGTTTTTTTTGTATGTTCTCACCTTCATTCACCTACGGTGATCATTGTAATAGAAGACACTGTATGAATGCAAACACTCAAGTATGCTTGTTTATTGGAACATTGATCGGGAACAATAGCACCTATGTCCCTGAATGATGACAATCTCCATGGTGCATTTGGTCATCATATCCCCAACAAAATGAATATAGCCGACGACATCTGCCCATACATACAAAAAGAACGCCCCATTCACATGTAAGAGCAAGAAAAGGAGCAGTCACCATTATATTTAACATTTTCACATTGAACTATCTATTATTCATATTGGCCTTGCTTGAGAAGTGTACACCATTCGACCGATATTTCACCATTTTATGGTAAAGTTATCATCAGTGTCTTGATCTGCCCCCCGAGGGTTTCCCTCCGTAGGGTCTTGGCTCTCTCTATCCTTCTGTTGCTAGCAAATTGGTTGCACTCTCCCCCAGCAATTGCCCACTTTCCGGTGTGGTAGAGCAAAGGATTGTGGACAAGCCTCTCCCTCTCCCCATAGAGCTTCAACCTCTTGGTTATTCAATAGGTCAGGTTTTACACAGGTGGATTTCGAACCAAGTTTTCCTGAGTACAGCCACACCATCATATCACCAAGAAAGTCAACATGGTTTGTTTCCCAAACAAGGCTGGATGGAGGCCTGCCCTGGTGCCTACCCTGGAGAAATAGGCTACCACTGTAGTTCACTTTTGAGCACCAGTGTTGTGTATAAACCCTGGGGACTCCCAGTCTGAAGCTAATGTGTGGACCACGGGTACAGACTGAATGGGGAAATTATTTTTCCACGCATTCATCTGGCAACCTTCTGTTTTTTGTTATAGTTTCTAATTATAGGAGATCAGCTGCTCTTTGTACGTCTTATCGAACTTGTCAATGTACGCAGCATTCCTCCATCCCTGGATAGGGTGAGTCATAGTCGATGGGATCCAAATGTTTAGTGTATATAATGATGCACTCCTCTGTCACTCAGATACTCACATTCTAATAGTAATTTTCCCCATCATTTTCCATCTAATTGAGCAAATTGAATTGACACCCCCCTAGTAAGACTTTTGTGACTGATCATGTAGTTTAATGTGACGGCACAGTAGGGCCCACTCTGGATTGTAATGACCTTCATTTACCTGACTGCATCCCAGGGGGGTTTTTAACAATGGGGGGGTGCCATGTATTGACATGCATTGTGGCTGTAGCATAACTCACTACAAATGGTGTCTTTTGCACTAGGTCACGACTAAAACCTGCCTCCTGCTGAGTCCCGGTTCTGTCAATCATAGGTTCCGAGTCATCGGTAATCCAAGTCCTTATTCCGAGTCATAAGAATGCCCCCCTATAACTCACAGAGATAAACCTGCTGCATAACTGTCTTATGAACCATTACAGATAAATTTAACTTTGTACTCGGAAAGTGTACTCACTGCCAATCACAGATCAACTTATGAAGCACATGGTTGGATAGTAACCGTACTCACAACTGGCAAAACAAGGGTGGAAATGTAAGCTAGGTTTTAATCTTCCCCAATACAGATCGTAAATTCAAACCAGATTTTTGCTATTCCAGGTTGTGTTAAGTTCGTGTGAAGGTTTCATTATAAACAGGAATAATGCCTGTGACTTTTTCGTTAGTAGATCTCCCTTCATATGATTTGTTCCAAGTTTTTCTTGTATATATGTCCCTATGTTATGCCGCAAACAATTCGGACATATTAATATTCGTCACAATGTAGACTCTTCCGCTCGGCGCTCGCATGTATCTGTTGTTTATCTCGTAATTGATTATGGACCATCAAACCTGCAATTGGTTTGTAGAGACGATGTAATTTCCATGGGAGAAGTTTAGGCTACTTTTTGGCGAGAGTTGTGCATTTCATTTTGGGGGGGGGGGGGTCTTGTAACTATCGTAAAAATCAAGTTCTAATCCTCTCGACTCGAGTCCCTCCATCACTGGTATCATCACTGTGAATAATCATGCAGTGATTCCCAGTATGTAAGTAGATAACATTGTACATACACAATAACCGGTCGAATAATGAAACTTCTAATTTGTTATTTTCATATGTGCAATTCTGAAAGCAATCCCGCGCCATCTCCGTTGTTAGTTTGAATTTTCCCACAGGCAAATGGCATACCCCCACCATCCATTATGCCCAGGTGGTGTTGTGAGTTTTATCATGGCTTCTTTATCAGAATTGGAGGCTTGGATGCCATTGCCCAGCTTTTATAGAGGAGGGAGCATTGTGATGTACAGCTGATATACTGCAGGCAATGCCACAAACGTTGGTTTCGCTAGTGGACCCCCTTCACCCCACCCGGCGGCCATTTGATCTTTGCGATTTTTTTTGGGGGGTGGGGGCAGATTTGACATTTGCATATTTTGGACAGGTGTGGTCAATTTGGGAACCAATCTCCCACTCCCGTTCCCCTAAATCCTCCCCTTCTTAATGAAAAAAAAGGCAAATAATGTCACCCCTCTGATTGATTGAAAGTGGGAACGATCTATGTGCACGTTGGCGGTGTCTATTCCTCTAGGGGGAAGGGGGGCTTCATGATGAAACGACTGAACTTTCCATTGATTCAGTTGATTTGCCAAAAACTTCCTATTAATAAAAAACGTTGGGATTGTCATACTGGCTGCTACTGTTCTATGACAATACAGGGGGTCACCCAGGATGGTGGGCACAGGCCGTTCAAATAGGCGGCTTCCATGAAATTAGTAACAGTGATTGTCAAACAAACTGTATGTAGCAATCGGAATACCGGTAGTCCATGACTCCTTGACTGTTTCTCTGGCTAAAGCAAGCCCTGGATTGACAGACCAAGCTGCCAATCATAGGCGTCATCCCTTCCGAAGTGGGGGCGAACTGACTCACAGGTGGGGGGACCATGACCTCGCCACCAAAAAAAAGTTACTGTGTGAAAAAATTTAAAACATCAACTGGGGAGCACCTCAAAAGTGGGGGGACAGGTCCCCCTTCCCCCCCCCCCAACCCAATGATTGACGCCCATTGCGGCAAATCATTGCAATGTTCACCACAATATGTTCTGATTTTCCGTGGTATGGCTATTGGTAGGCTGTGAGGCGGTAGGTATGATGGTCTTGTTAATTCACTGTCTGTGGCTTTGCTTGCCTGCTGTATTTTTTACCAACAGACCACTTAATGGGGTACCACCCACCTTAATGACAGTCATTTCGTTGTTTTGATTCTGTCTGCCATTGTTGTGTGGTCCGCTGTGGCTAACAAGGAAGCCTGTGGTTGGTTTGCCCCAGAGGTCTTGTCTGTACAGTTTCTCTGATTTCCTTTATTTTGGGGAAGTTTCAAACTGTTTGCCTTGAATTGAAATGGTTTGCATGAGTCACTGACCATATCACAAATCACAAGCCCCTGGACAGTGGCTTACACAGGTTGAACTCCAGGGCTACTCATTGTTGGGGGGGCTTCCAAGTTATTCATTGTTTATGCGAATACATCAAGTTTTTGTTACTCTCCGCCTAGCCCGGGTGCAATGGGTTCATTGCAGTCTGGGTGGCTCATATCCTATGTTGGATGGGGCAATGTGAAACGTATCAGTATGATTCCCCACAATAATATCATTTTGCTAGAGACAGTCACAACAATAGGGTTCCGATAATCTTTCCGAAAAAGCAATTCTGTCCGTGTTCCAACCTTCGGTTAATGTAAAGTCCCATGTAATGAGGTTTTAATCATGGCTCAATTAGGCCTTCGTCCTCTTCTCAGCTTTTGTCGTATCCTGATTGCTGCCTGTTCTGGGTGTAATTTTGGCCACCACTGGCGTTCCTGTTACCCTTCAAGTATGGGCCATTACAAGCCTTGACCGTAATGAAACATTTGCCCCTTTCGTGTTTGAGTCCTCCATATGGCTCAACTGGTATACTTACGGGAACCAAGTTCTATGGATATTTTTATTTTGTCTTACAGTTCAGTGCTAGCCTGCTCTTCGAGAGGTGGGAATAATCAAAATTCTGAATTTTTTGTTCTCTAATCCTTTTCCACGCAAATATTGTAGTAGGAATATTCCTCCCCCCTGTTCTGGATTTGTTTTTGAACATCTCTGCTCAAGTCACATGATGTGATCTACCTCCTTGATCTTGATTTTTTTTTCTTTTCATTCCTTTCCCTACTATCGCTCATGGCTCCCATTTTTTTAGGCCCTTTGAGTTTAAATTGTTTTCTCTCCTCCCCCCCCCCCCCCCCTCATTTATCTGGTGATACAGACCCTGGATGATGACCCTCAACCTAAGTAACTCCCATAATTGCCCTGATTTTGTAGAGTCATGAATACCCAACAACGCCCACCACATCGCTGATGTAGGAGCTGGAAAAGGGTGGTGAATCCATCACCAACTCATATCATGTGTGACTCTGAGCTTTTCTGGAATTCTGACACACCTTAGGGCCATGTTCTAGCTGATTGAATGTGGTTGAAATCAATGTCAATCTCATTGATATTGGGAAAAAGGCTCTAATACCTGCCTGCTGTTTCACCCGCCTGCCAACGTCCGAGTTTATATGCTATCATGTACAATTTGTTTGATAGAGGGGTCTGGTATGGAAAAAAAAAACGCCCTTGGGCAATTGGCATATTCGTGAGGTAGGAGGGAGGAAAGTGGGGGGTGGTGGGGTCTTGTTATCTCTCCATAATAAAAGTTGATTTTTCCTAACAATTCTGTTATACAAACATTTGTGCATCAAGTCCCTGCAAAGCCTAACTGATGGAAATCTATTCAAGTACATTGGAATGAAGGGGATGAATTTATCTGCCACTTTCAATCAGGTCTTTATTGCTTTGGCTCGAACACAGTTCAGGAAGTGACTCGGCGATACCTTTGGTGGTGTGTGTGCGTGCGTTCGTGTTCTATGTATTATGTATGATATGTATGTATGTTATATATTTGTATGCATGTATATAGTGTTTGTATGTATATATGTTCATATGTATTTGTAAACTTTCTAGCCTTTCGTATAGGTAAATGGTAAGCGGCATAATTATGCGATTCCACTTTCCATTCAGCTGTGCACTAGCCAGTGGCATTCCCTGGCAAACCTAGAACCTTTATAAAAGCAGATGCTTCCAGATTTTGGCAATTAGCTCTTTCTCAACCCGCAACCTCGAGATCAGGGTTTTGGTTGAAACTAGCCTGCGCTCCCCGCTGGGCTTTATGTACCCCTCGCGTTTCACAACTCGAGCTAGGCTTTATTTAGGCTAGCGCATGTGGCCAACTTTCTGTTTCAACTACTTCAGTTTTCCGATAAACCAAGCT
Source organism: Sclerodactyla briareus (assembly GCA_026419785.1). Classification (NCBI taxonomy): domain Eukaryota; kingdom Metazoa; phylum Echinodermata; class Holothuroidea; order Dendrochirotida; family Sclerodactylidae; genus Sclerodactyla; species Sclerodactyla briareus. Next base: position 18,233 of record JAODTK010005882.1, on the reverse strand, counting down.
TGTATTTCAATTAATTATACGCCATAAGCGCAATTATTTAGTTAAGAAAGGTTCGAATCATTCATTCCCGTATGGTCTTTGGCAGGTGGAGAATTACCAGACATGCATCCCTAAATCATTCAGGAATCTCTTCACTGATCACAAGTTGACTTTTGATCAAGACACTTCAGTTTGTTTTTTCATTGCCACTCTCAAGTTCTGAATAATCATGCAGATTTTTTTATATTATATGTCCTGCCTGTGCCCAATAGGAATATAGGATCGCCAAAATGAGCCCTGAGTGGACCAGCTTCTGTTTACAAAACTATGTTTCAAACAAGACAACTGGGGAAAAAACAAGTGGTGATTTTCACCAATTAATTACGGTCAAATTTAGCTTGTAAGTACCAACTTCATACTAATGAACTTTCAACATTTCAGTGGATTAGAATGTTCTTGAATGCGTTTTTGAAAGTTATAGATGGCTGTGTAATCGGAGGGAGAAGTTGGGGCATGAGGTGCGGATTTCGTCACCTTCAATGGGAGGTGTGCTACAGTAAAATTTCTTCTGATCCGTGACTAGTTGAAACCTACTAATGACTGAACAAAACAACCACCAATCGAGCAAAACCCAAGACGCAGCGGTTTCAGATCTCACTTGTTTAAATCAACGGTTTGATATTCTTTCATCGTTCAGAGATAATCCTATATTCCCACTTTTGTCTATTTGTTGGATTTTTTCGGCAAAATTCAGTTATTTTGGCCTCATTCACCTGCTGGCTAAGTTATCATGGCATTGTCATAAATTTAGAGTTTGAAAAGCAGAAATAACGACTCGAATCGGCGGCCTGCCAAGAAACGTTCTTACTTCAATTTAATTTCCTAGTGCACGGCTGTTTGAGGTGGGTACCTCCATTGGTTGGTGTGAACGAGCATAGTGTGATTTTCCGAGCTCTCCAGATGAAGCTCTCGACTCGTCTCGATATGCAGATGCCGGGACTTGCTTGTCACTGCAACCAGGAAGAAGCTTGTGTCATTGACAATTCATCATCTCAGACATTTTTTTGAATTATTTCTCGGAGTGTTAATGATGCTACACCATACTCTCCTTCTCTCTCTGCTATCAAAAACAAAAGGCGTGGTAAGATCATTCTTGTTTTCATTTTATTTTACTGTCAATCTTGGTCTGTCACATCTTCCCTGTAGAATCATTCCACTCCAAGAAGAGATCGACCTGAATCCTTGCGGGCTCAAAGTAAAGGCATCTCCCTACACCCTAATTTCTTGATCCACCCATATCCTGGGCAGCTATATAAATGTGACAATGACGCGCTGCTGTTTCTGGGGTTATTTGTTACGACCCATGGTTGTTTATGTCAAGATGAGCATGGATTGTGGATATTGCAAAGTCGGCCTGAGGAGATTAGAGAGTATCTTCGTATGAGGCAGTTGAATTGATATCTACGTTCAACGAAGTAAACTTTCATGTGGACCGTTGAGTGCAATCCTCAGGGAGGTGCTCTGAGAACATCATTCTCCCACTCGAAAGTTGTATCGATTCTTACTTGCTTATAATCCAGAAAGGAGGAATTTCAGTCCTGACAGCATTGTAGAACATGGATTTGATGACGTGACAACAAAACATTATCTACCCTGCGATCCCCACTGTTGGGAAGCCGACTAATGCCATAAATATTTTCGTTGGAAAAATAAATTCTTATTCTCCATCTGGTTTGCGGGATAATGTCAGCAAGCATGTCATAAATTTTTTCTAGTACAGGTTCAATTGGCCCCACGGAAGTATTGTGCTTGTGTGGGATTTGTTCTGCATATGGGGATAATCACCATAAGTAGCCTGTGTTATAGCAGAAAAATCAACAACTTGTCCAGGGACGCTTACATACTGGTATCTTTCTGATAGAAAACGTACTACTTCCAAATGTCAATTCTTGAGCATGCATGCTTGTTAGCACTTGGCAGAACTACTACATGTATAACGATGATAAGTATTTAGATCAGACTCTACGAGCATTGCGATTCGGTTTTGGATTTCGGGATGGGGTGTCAAAGGTCAATGGGCGGTTTATCTAATGTTGGGGGGGTGGGACATTTCACATAGGCAAGGCCACATTACATGACAGTTTAAAATTAGGGGCAGATAGGCATCTACACAAATATTATTACTCCCATATTTGATGTACGCATGTCCGAATATTGCCTTTGTATTTGCTCAATCAGTAAGTCCTTCGCCCTTCAGTCACGTCCTTGAAATGACCACCCCCTTCCAAGGGTTCACTCTCGCGGTTTTAGGTGAGATGGTTGAAGTGGAAACATTTTTGTTAGGAGTGTGTGTAGTCATGGGTGTGTGACCACTCTGGTAAACCTCAGTTTGTGACTAACAAATATTTCACAGTTCATGTGGGGTTGCCAGTACCATCTTTTGTTTTCCCACCAGATTAGGAGTTCAGAAATATAGGTGCATCTGGTGTACAAGTAAGTATCCTCCTTAGTTAATTCCCTACTAATTAAGTTTGGGGGATTCGCTTTGTCAGATTCTTCCTGCTCACATGTGGTTTGGTTCACATTTTTGAAGATACCATAATACCCTTGTATTATACTATAGCGAAATTCTCGTGTATGGGGTACGCGTTCTTTCGCATCCGCCTCACAGGTTTCCGCGCTTCACGTACCCACACGCCAGTAAACAAGCTTTGTACATTTGCACCTGTTGGGGGAGAGTGAGGACAAACTCTCTTTGAGTCTTATTGGGCAGTCTGTTGATAGCAGCTGTTGATAGGTCTTGTCTGTCACCGTTCAACACTATTCAGATATTGGAATATTTTGGTTAGGGGTGTGGTCATGGCCCATGGGTTACCACTTGGACCACATGTTTCCTTTGTTACATGACTACAATAGATTCAAATGAACGGAGCTGTTGCAGTTTAATTTGGATTTTTTTTGGTGCTGTGGGTCTGGTTGTGGGGTGCTTGACTGGCTGTGCCTGTTCCGAGGAACCTTATCTGGTGACACTTCTGTCAAATAACAGTTGAATTATATCCTTGATCTGAGTCATAGCATAGACTTGGTATAAAGTTAACTCAATCATTTTCAGCATTTTGGGTAGGGCGGAATTGGGGCATGGAAGGGGTCTCGTCTCAGATAAACCTTGAGTTAGTGGCCCTCTGCAATATATCAAATAAGGCACTCACAACACACAGTGAAAATTGTGGAAGTTCCATTCATTCCATTCAGCCTTTGGCTGGTGGTGGTCATGTCCGTGTCCTTCCCAGCCACGGTGTTGTGGTGTGCGGTCCCATACTGTAGCAATCTATTGTGTTTACCCCATTGGGGGGGCTTGTAGTAATCTATTGTATTTACTAATTGTGACGGATATAAAATTATAATCGACATTGAATTTTGACTGTGAACATTACAATATAGCACATTATATGCTAAAACATGCCACATAAGCACTGGATTTGCATGCTTGGCCCATCCGTGGAAAAGGAAAAAAAAATTGACCAAAGGGAGTGAGGTGAGTTGTCCTAGTCTAAACTCTCCTAAGAAATGTGGCCATCAGCCGTTTCTATCACCACCACCTTCTCTATACATTCCTCCTGGTCCTACCGTAGGCCTACAAGAGCCCTCTTCATCTGCAAATTTGGGTTGGGTAATTTGACATATGCCGATCGCAAAGCCATCTGAATTATTCAAAGACAATATTCTTCGCACATCTGTCAAGTAATGGTACCTTGTTGTTTCTGCGTCACTAACTCACAATACAATATCGTGTTATCCAATCATATTGTGATGACCTATCACAACAATATCCATACTCTATTCTGAGTTGGCAATCAAACCTTTTTTTCATTGTGATGCCAGACGTTGTGTCTAGAATTGTTCCAAGTTTTCTCTTCAGGAGAGAGTCAATTTCAACCCACATTCCAGCTGAGTGTTTTAGTTTTATTCCATGAAATTTATACCAATAGAATGTGGCGCCCTAAAACATGACCCCAAAGTTGTAAACCCTCTCTGCGCCATTCAGCCCTTGACAATAATTTATTTCCTGTGTCAAATACTTCCATTTTGATGATTCAAAGTAGAACAGTTCCCGCCACTCAGTCTGTACCAAGCATGGATGGCGCCTGGGAGATGATGCAGACTGCACCCCAGCTGGCTGTCGATAGATAGCAACTCGCTAAAGGGATAACCTCCCAGTAATTGATTAGCAATAAATGACAGACATTTTTAGCAGCTTTCTATAATTTTTTTTGCACTCTATTCATTAGCAGAGAGGAACCAGAATTTGACTTATATTCCCTGGTATGACCGCTGTAGCCAGTGTAATTATGGGTTGCTCTCATTGTAGTATATCCCCCTTTCCCCCCCCCCCCCCCCACCTACTTGTCTCGCCAGAACAAAGTTCATGGAGAACTTACAATCGCTGTGTTTGTAGTGTGTGATATCTATCATGCTTACTTGTTTTGTAGGATTTCCTCTGAAATGTTAAGACACTGATTTCCAAGAATACTGTAAATTCTGGTGATCAGGTTTGGGTAGAAATTTGGACAGCCATTTGGTAGAATGAATAGTCAAGGCTATGTACTTCAATTGTTTGAGGTCATTGATAAAATTGCAGCGTGAAACATGATAAATAAGTAGTCTCCTGGAGGTCAATGTGGGCCAGGGTTAGACGGAAGCTAGGGTTTTCAAGCCCATAGAAGTTATCCCCCCCCCCCCCCGAAAGGACTGTGAGTGCCCGAACTGCGCAAAACATGCTCCCAATCAGGCAATGATTTACCCCTTTTGTAGCTGGGTTTCGGAGGCCCTTACTGGGGGTCCTAATTTATTAACGATTTTGATAGTGGCACTCCACATAGATGCTCAGATCATAAGCTAGACATCGCCGGGCGGGTAAACGCAACGTGTATATCCCCACATTTGGAGCAGTCAGTGGGAGAGACAATATCAATTTCATTTATCCGATGAGGCTGAAACCAAAGTTGGTCCAAAATGATCGCCATGTTCCGAAAATGCGTAAATCAGTGATGAAAAAAAGTTTCGTCAAAAATTCAAAATGGCCGCGGCGGTGGAGTCCCATGAGCAAAAAAAATTGACAAGTTTATCCAAAACTGAATCTCCATGTACCGAAACGCATCAATCAGCGCTAAATGTGGTTGGCAAAAATCAAAGAGGGCGCTGGGGGGAGTGCCAATGGGGCAAAAAAAACGAAAGTTGGTCTCAAGTGATTGCCATGTTCCGAAATGGACAGATTCAGCAAAAAAAAATGGTTCTTGCCAAAAAATTGGAATGGCTCTGCCGGGGGTTTTCCTGGAGCGGAAAACGAAAAAAATTGGTTCTTGAAACCATCGCTAGTTCCAAAACGCGCAGATAAGCGTTAAAAATGTTTCGTCAAAAAAAAAATCCGAGAGGCCACCTTGTAGTGGAGGGCGACGCCAACTTTCGAACTCATCCGAGATTTTATTGGATAATATAACAAGATGCGAGAGTTTCAAGTCAATCAAGAATGCGGTTGTTAAAGAGTTATCGCGTTGAAAGTTTTTCCGGCGGCGGTGGAGACGAGGCGGAGATGGCTGGCGGCGGAGCCGATGGCGGAGTGGCAATGGCGAGTCAAAACCATATGAACATCCCCATGTGGGGATATAATTCTCATCAAAACGAAATATTTTGCCTGTTAGAACCCTTATGGTCAACTTTTTCAGTGTGTTCTTGCGGAACTCGAGACCAGCAATGAAAATGTCCTCCATGGAACCAGGAATGGCTATTTTCCAGTGGCCTGAGAGCCGCTATTTTCAAGGATTCATTGTGGTGCTATGATTGGATGTTCCTCATATGGTTATTCGCAGAGATGGTAAACCACAATTCTGCCCCCCCCTCCGGCCGTACACCGATGCAGGCCTCTGCTCCCAGACACTCATACACTCAGTTAGATTCTTTTCAATCCAGTTGGACTTTTGAAGCTGCCTAACCTCCCTCCCCCACCCCCACCTCCGCCCCTACTCTGTGCCCAAAGCGTACGTCCGGGGTTTTCTGTTGTTCGCTTTACTACATCTTTCCTCCTGCCTGAAGTTTTCTCACCCCAACACCTTTAATAGACAAAATTGGCTATAGTGTGCCATTCATGCAAATGTTGTTGAGTAAATGTTCGCTTGTTGTGAGTCCATCAAAACGCTTGGTTGGCTGTTTATTGTGAACCTCCATTGCTCGACTCAATTTCATGAATCAATAATTATTTGCTGTTTGTCCTTTTTCAGGATAAATGGTGGAGTAATCAGGCGTAGAGTAGGCTGGTCAGGGTATTGGATGGCAATGTTAGTGCTGGGCATCTTGCGCCAACTCCCCCTTTGTTTTTTTTTTTCCCGCCAGCCTGTGATTAACTGCTTTTTTTTTCCTCTTGATATTCTAGAGCCAATGCGGAATCATGTTGACTGTTACAATGATACTGTTATTGATGCATTGAATAGATATGAGGACCACAAAATTAACCAGTCAAGACATCATTAGTCCCATAGATATTTTTCCCGTTGTTCACATAGCTAAATAAAGGAAACCTTGTCTGTATTTGGTGGTGTCCGGGTAGCTTGTGTTTTGGGCTCACTCAAACAAATTGAAACCCATCCCGGTGGCATGGGAGGGAGAAGGGAGCTTTGGAATTGAAAGATGAAAAAAAAAAAAGTACCCATAGTCTAGTAGCAGGAACTTCTATGGTGAGGCGAAAATACCTACAAAATAATAATTGGACAACTCTGATCATTTGGGCATTTTTCTTCCTGTTTTGGGTTTACTAAGGTGTAGGTATCTGAATTACACACAGAAAAAAAACACATTTTTAGCAGAGTTGGGGATCCTCAATATTTGCCAAATTCAGAATGTTAAATGGCAAATACTCAATTTGTAATTTGCTTTATTGCTCTGGGGTTGGTCACCAAACAACCACTGCCACGTTTCTCCATACGCCTGTAGTTGGTGCTGATGGGCTGCTCTATGTGCCCCTTTGGTCTAGGGTTCATGTAGCCCTAGTAGGGGTCTCTCTTGGCGGAGTCCTAGGGCAGGGGTTCATTGGAGGGGATAACTTTATTGGCCTTCACCCATGTGAGGTATTCTGCCTACAACCCTGCCAAAAGAAAATAGTTGGACGAAACAGCACATATTGCAAAACCCATGGTGTGTTCGGTCCTAAGAACATTTCTCCTACATTGAAATGGGGGGAACGGGCCGGAAGTGGGGCTCTGTTGCATAGCCTCCAACCAAATTGACAGTCAGCTGCAAATACAGCAATACATGCAGCTGTGCCAACAATTTGGCCGGGGCTTGAACCATTATGTATGCGCGAGTTACTGGGGATGGATCACACAAGAAGCCAATACAATTTTTGAAGGCTCGCTCACCTGACAGATGTACGTTATGGTTGCAATATCAAGTGGAACATAAGCTGTGTACTGCATGTCACTTCACTCACCTGACATGCTTATGACGTCATCGTACGTAAATGGAAGTCATGTGAGGGAAAGTGGCACCTCGTATCGAAAGTTGCAATCACTAATATATCACGGGAATGATATGCAGAACTACAGGAACTTCATGTTGAACTTCCTGGTTTTTCGCCCCTTCCCAGCAGACACGCGCATGGTTTCTTATGAATCTTCGCCAAGTTGCGGTGACCCGTGGCTGCTAGCGTTACTGCAATTGTATTATGTTACTCTGAGTGCGTACACTTAAAAACTTTTTCGTGACACACTGGTGGGAGTAAGAAGGAATATGGTAGTATGTACGGTGTGAACTTTATACTGTTGATGGTCTGGAGAGCAGGACAGACCCTTGAAAACAACAATGAAAAAAAACATCTCTGACTGATACTCTGCCTTCCAGGAGGTGTAGACAGTTGTGCACGCCATCACCTGAAGTTGAGCAGGCTCACATAGGAGTTGGACACCGCATAGAGGTGGGTGCAACCTCCGCCTCTCTTACCCTATGTTGAACAAAAAGAATGAAACTGTTCTACCAATGTGACCTTTACCTCGGGTCCTACTGCAAAGCGTAAAATTGGTGACTTCACCCCACATGCAATTGAAGTCAGAATACGCAAAGAAAAAATACATAATAGGAGAATCCGCATTGATTTCTGCAGTGAGTATATTTCTGGGTATTGATTTGATTGCTTTCTGCCAATGTTTGGCAGGATAGGGTGAACAATTTTAAGAAATTGTAATGTTGATGACTTGCAGTAAAATAATCTGAAAAATCCTTTCTCAGATTGCGCCTCATCCCAGACCTCCCATCAAAAAGAAAGAGTGAGGGTTGAGAGAAATTTCCTCCACATTTTGAGCCCCGAACTTCACAGTTCTCTGTGGGCTGGAGGAGTGGGGGGGGGGCATAGAAAATCCCTCCCCTGAATTGGCCTACAATCTGCGGAATTGTGCAAAACCTGCAGGCCCGGACCATCAACCTGTAATGTTGTAGAGCAAAGTTATCTTCAGGCCCAAATTAGGAATTATTTCCTTCTTCCTTTCATATTTACTGGACATGGTTTAGCCCAGTTTGCAGACATGATGCGACAGACTTCTCACAGCTGGTTGTGGACTATGAAAATGATCAACTCATTGTTGGTGCAACGTGAGTATTTTAGTGTTAATTTCAACTGGAAAGGGCAATTAAACTGTTACCTCAGACAAGGCGACAAAGGCTGTCACGATCAATATCTAACGTAGCCAATACTGATAACATTAACTTTTAGATTGAATCCTGTTAGAGGCTCTTTACTTCCAATACTGGACTTACACTCTACATCCACTCTTAATATAGCTACTGTGTTCACTTGTTTATTTGATTCACCACCTTGCCACCAAACAGTAATTTCACCAATTTTTATATGTCTGTTTTTATATTTTTACAATGGCAAAATATTATACTACTTGACATAATTCTTTCATCTTCTCATCAAAATCAAGATGTCCGGTTTTCGGAATAGTTTAGGCGTTCCTTAGTTTTGCTGGAGTGGTCTGCAAGTACCCAGAACATACATATATCACACAATAAACCAACCTCCCATCTGCAATAATGTGTTAACCCACTCCAGGAACCAACACGGAGAACTGACACCGATCCATAGCGACTCTTGAACATCCTTTAGAAAGTACTACGAAAGTCAGATTATTTGGGCTTGTAAGATAAACATTACACTTTGGGCAAACTGATTTTAAGAAGAGATATCACTGAGGGAATACCAGTGCACTTTGAGTTTTGGGTGATAATAGCAGTTTGTGTTCACAAAAGTTCATATTAAATGGCTCCTCTATTGTTGTCAAAAAAGCTTGTTTGTCTGTGAATTTTGTCCATTGTACCTGTCCCTGACTGACAGGTTTCCCCGACCAAATTTTCAACATTCCGTGGCTTCGGAGACTAGTGCCCCTAGGTAACCACGTGTTGCGCGCAGGCTGTCAACGCACACTCAACTCTTGTCCATATTTTGCCATGCCCTCCCATTGGTGTTGGAAGTCACACAGGCCTGCTGATTCGTTGCTAGAGCAGTACAATCCATCTGAATTTTTCCGCTCATCTCTAATTTGGTTCCAATGTTGTTTTCGGAACCTTGAGTGAGATCCAACAAGGGAAAAGCCACCATTGTTTTCATCACTGGTCAACACATTCTGAATTCACTTGGCATGTGGGCTTTTATTACATTTCAGCACATCTTTCACTGAGAGCTGGCAACATTAAATTCCCATATTTAGTTGAACCAACCAAACTGAGGCTGCCCTCCTCTTGTTACGTCTTAATATTTTGGTCAGTGCCCTTATTCTGATTATTAATATAAATATATATAACATATAAATAAACATCTTTTTCCGATGGAACATTTATCAAGCAAGTAGTATGAAATATATTCAGCTGCTCCGAGTTCCCATGGGTATTAGCATATTACCATTCATCCTTAGGGTCTACCGGTTAGGTCATTCCTCTCAACAGTTTGCTAATGCCTTTGCAACATAAACACAAATCAGTATACCTGTGTTTCCATGGCATCCTAGTTTGCTTCCAAAGATTTGCTGCAACGAACAAATGATAATAGCAGTTTGTTAGGTACAGGAGCAGGTAATGAAATCTTCCCCAGGCAGTGGTTCAGTGAAAAAGAGCTGACGAATTATTATGGGAATGCATTATTGTGAGTTAACAGTGTCCGCTGAAATAACAAAGTACCAGTAATGGTTTTCAAATTATAAACCTACGGGTATACCCACAATCTATTCGTCCCTGTGGTGGCGGTCTCCGAGCAAAATTTGAATCGAGTTTCTTCAAGATGGAGTGTGTAATAGCCGAGAGCCAGATGAGCCTGAAAGAAACGATTGATGTCCATATACCAAGATCATTCGAATTTTGGCACAGTAGAGGTTTAACAGTCGTGGACTGTGTCCCATTCATGGCTTGCCAGGCGGGTCACTATTCGCACCCACTCGTAATGTAAATCTGTTTTGGCAGCGAATCTGACTGTCACAGATTTGTAATGATTGTGCCCCCTTCTAATAAGGATAACAACCCCACCCCCCCCCCGTTCCATGCACACCTCTCTCATTGTCTTACCACTCGGCCTTGCCTCTGGGCAAGCGACCAGGCCTAGTTCGCACCCCTTCCCCCCAATTCCCGAGAAGCTACGCCTACAATACAAGGCCACTCCAGCGCCCATCCCAAATTCACCGATGACTCAACCTGAAGGGGGACAACTGACATGGGTGACCAAGAATGGGTGGGGCAATGAGCTGACCCCACATAGTGCACAGACGTGTATTACAGCAGAGGCACAGATTTTTGCAGGCAGGGGGAGTGGCCTGTCAAACCCTTTTTGTCAACCTAATATTGATCCTGTTGCACTACTATTTAAAAAATAACCCCACCACAAAGGAGCTATGATTAGTTATAATGAATTTTGATCTTTGTGAACAAATTTATTTTCAATAGGCATTCTCCAGATGATTTATTCAAACTAGACACCCGACTGGTGGTAGACCGGCCACTGTATATCCCCACTTTGCAATAACCATTTTCTATTTTTTTTGCCTGTTAACCCTCCTTAAATAAGCACATTAAATCAAGACTCAACCTTTAACCACATGACCACCTGAACAGAGTTCAGATTGAGGTCGGAGGTCACACATGCAGGTCAACCATTCTATAACAATGGTGAACCTTCTACCCTTCACAGAATTAATTCTCGATATTGCCAGAAAACAGTTTTTTTTGACCCTTAAGTGACCTTGATAGGCCTTTACTTGACATGGCAGTTTTTTAAAAATTGTAACTCTCCCTGTGATACCTCAACACTCCAAGAGCATTTTGCATTTGATAACACGCCAGTGCTAGTGGCCAAAAAAGTATTAAAATCAGTTTTTGACCCCTAGGTTACCTTTAATGACCTTCAATGACATGGCCTTTCTTATAAAAATTGTTACTCTCCGTGTGATGCATTCACTCCTAGAAGCATCTTGCATTCCAATGAAAACTCCTAATTTATTGCGAAAAAGCCTATTAAATTTTAAAAAAAAAACTTTTTGACCCCTTGTAACTTCGAAAGTATGCGTCCGATCGAAGCGTGGGGAGTTGGTTTCCTCTATAAGCAACAACGGTCTAGACAATATCCAAAATAACCAAGTTCTATTTTTTTGGCCCGAACCTCCTTAAATAAGCACATTTATTCAAGACTCAAACCTTTAACCACATGACCACCCTACAGAGTCCAATGTGAGGTCAGAGGTACACACCTGCAGGTCAATACGTATATGACAATGGTGGCTTCCAGCCTTCACAGATATTCAATTCTGTCCCAATTATGGCCAAAACAATATTTGACCCCTAGTGACCTCGAATGACCTTTAATGACATGGCAGTTTTTTATGGAACATTTATCAAGCAAGTAGTATGAAATATATTCAGCTGCTCCGAGTTCCCATGGGTATTAGCATATTACCATTCATCCTTAGGGTCTACCGGTTAGGTCATTCCTCTCAACAGTTTGCTAATGCCTTTGCAACATAAACACAAATCAGTATACCTTGTTTCCATGGCATCCTTAGTTTGCTTCCAAGATTTGCTGCAACGAACAAAATGTCTTAATAGCATTTTGTTAAGTGTACAGAGCATATGAATCTCCCCATGCATTGTTCAGTGAAACAGGTGACAGAATTTATTCTGGGACACTGCATTATTGTGAAGTTAACAGTGATCCGCTGAAATAACAAAGTACCAGTAATGGTTTTCAAATTATAAACCTACGGGTATACCCACAATCTATTCGTCCCTGTGGTGGCGGTCTCCGAGCAAAATTTGAATCGAGTTTCTTCAAGATGGAGTGTGTAATAGCCGAGAGCCAGATGAGCCTGAAAGAAACGATTGATGTCCATATACCAAGATCATTCGAATTTTGGCACAGTAGAGGTTTAACAGTCGTGGACTGTGTCCCATTCATGGCTTGCCAGGCGGGTCACTATTCGCACCCACTCGTAATGTAAATCTGTTTTGGCAGCGAATCTGACTGTCACAGATTTGTAATGATTGTGCCCCCTTCTAATAAGGATAACAACCCCACCCCCCCCCCGTTCCATGCACACCTCTCTCATTGTCTTACCACTCGGCCTTGCCTCTGGGCAAGCGACCAGGCCTAGTTCGCACCCCTTCCCCCCAATTCCCGAGAAGCTACGCCTACAATACAAGGCCACTCCAGCGCCCATCCCAAATTCACCGATGACTCAACCTGAAGGGGGACAACTGACATGGGTGACCAAGAATGGGTGGGGCAATGAGCTGACCCCACATAGTGCACAGACGTGTATTACAGCAGAGGCACAGATTTTTGCAGGCAGGGGGAGTGGCCTGTCAAACCCTTTTTGTCAACCTAATATTGATCCTGTTGCACTACTATTTAAAAAATAACCCCACCACAAAGGAGCTATGATTAGTTATAATGAATTTTGATCTTTGTGAACAAATTTATTTTCAATAGGCATTCTCCAGATGATTTATTCAAACTAGACACCCGACTGGTGGTAGACCGGCCACTGTATATCCCCACTTTGCAATAACCATTTTCTATTTTTTTTGCCTGTTAACCCTCCTTAAATAAGCACATTAAATCAAGACTCAACCTTTAACCACATGACCACCTGAACAGAGTTCAGATTGAGGTCGGAGGTCACACATGCAGGTCAACCATTCTATAACAATGGTGAACCTTCTACCCTTCACAGAATTAATTCTCGATATTGCCAGAAAACAGTTTTTTTTGACCCTTAAGTGACCTTGATAGGCCTTTACTTGACATGGCAGTTTTTTAAAAATTGTAACTCTCCCTGTGATACCTCAACACTCCAAGAGCATTTTGCATTTGATAACACGCCAGTGCTAGTGGCCAAAAAAGTATTAAAATCAGTTTTTGACCCCTAGGTTACCTTTAATGACCTTCAATGACATGGCCTTTCTTATAAAAATTGTTACTCTCCGTGTGATGCATTCACTCCTAGAAGCATCTTGCATTCCAATGAAAACTCCTAATTTATTGCGAAAAAGCCTATTAAATTTTAAAAAAAAAACTTTTTGACCCCTTGTAACTTCGAAAGTATGCGTCCGATCGAAGCGTGGGGAGTTGGTTTCCTCTATAAGCAACAACGGTCTAGACAATATCCAAAATAACCAAGTTCTATTTTTTTGGCCCGAACCTCCTTAAATAAGCACATTTATTCAAGACTCAAACCTTTAACCACATGACCACCCTACAGAGTCCAATGTGAGGTCAGAGGTACACACCTGCAGGTCAATACGTATATGACAATGGTGGCTTCCAGCCTTCACAGATATTCAATTCTGTCCCAATTATGGCCAAAACAATATTTGACCCCTAGTGACCTCGAATGACCTTTAATGACATGGCAGTTTTTTATGGAAAATTGTAACTCACAATGTGATACATCCACTCCTAGCCTAGGAGCATTTTGCATTCTGATGAACATGCCGTGCTACTTGTCAAAAAGTAGTACTAAAAGCAGTTTTTGACCCCTACGTGACCTTTGAGACCTCCATGACATGGCAGTTTTTTTATAAAAATTGTTGCCCTCCATGTGATGCCATCCACTCCTAGAAGCTATTGCATTCCAATGAACACGTTCAATGTTATTGCGAAAAAGCTATTAATAAACTTTGACCCCTTGTAACTAACCAAAGTAAGTGTCCTATCGAACGGGAGTGGTCATCCTCCATAGAGCCATCAAGGTCTATCACATATCAAAAAATAACCAGTTTTTCTATTTTTTTTGCCTGTAACTCCTTAAATAAGTGCACATTATTCAAGACTCACCTTTAACCACTACCCACCCGACAGAGGTCACATTGAGGTCCAGAGGTCACAAACATTCAGGTCAACAATTATTACAATGGTGAACCTTCAAGCCTTCACAGATATTCAATTCTGCGATTTATTGCCAGAAAACAGTTTTTGACCCTATTGCGACCTGAGACCTTTAATGACTGGCAGTTTTTATGGAAATCGTAACTCTCCATGTGATACAACCACTCCTAGGACTTTTGCATTCTGTGTGAACATCCAGTGCTATAGCCGAAAACGTACAAAATCATTTTTTGGCCCTAGGGACCTAAGACCTTTCAGGCAAAAATATCGCAATGTTGAGCCTCGGATGACCTTGAAAATGTACCATGTTTTTCGGGACCAACTGTTACCCCTAATAACCAAGTTTCTCCCAAATCGGACATGTTGCAAAATATTACACAAATTTGACCTCGGATACTTCGGGACCAATTGTCAACCCCTGAGTACCAAGTTTCCTGTAGATTCGGACAAACCTTGGAAATTTCCGCGTAAAATCCCAAGATAGGGCAGCAGACTTCCGGTAATACCAGTTTTCGGAAGCATCCAAGATCTCCATGGGGTCAAACCCTGTACCAGTTTTCAGCCTTAATCCAGTAAAGCGGTGGGCGTTATCGCGTTAATTTTCCAGAGACCGACTGCCCTTGGATCATCAGCCTACTACATACTTATCGAACAACATATTGGTGGTCATAACTAAAGTGGAAGGAGGAAAACCGAATTATTGACCTCGCAAACACTCATCATTAAGCTTTGGAACCACCATTATTACAAACTGCCACCTGGGATAAGAAGTTTTCCTGTTTACCAAAACAATGCACAGGAGCCTATTCGTATTTGGGTAAACTTTTCCAGAAATCAAGGGCGTATGGTAACACTTTTTTATTTTTTTTCTCGGAAGAGGTGTGAGGGGATGGCAGAAACATTTTTGCCTGAATCCGAAAGGTAACCTGGACCTGTTGTAGTTCTATGTCTGAAAAAAGTCCTAGAATTTCTGAAGTGGCACAGAGCAATTCTTCACTTTTTTGTCTCCCCTGCTCAAATTTCGCTGATTTTCCACCAATTCCTCAAGGTTATTTTTTATCAGGGCAGTGTATAAGATGTTCTCCTCATATTCAGGGACTATGGGGGCTTAGCGCTTCTCCTGCCCAAGGCCTAACTTCTGTTGAGTGACCATGGTCCCTGATTTAGTCTTTCGCGGAGATATTTGCCCATCCTCCTCAATCCGAGCTAACTCCACCGCCCCCCACTTTACGTTTGTTGAATCAGTATCATTCACCCACCCATTGTCTGAGGTTAGTTTCCACAGTTCTTGTATGATTTCACCAACAAACCCAGATGGTCTAACTGACCTCCCTTGTTTTCCTCAGGGGATTGTATTTTGGATGATATACCGTTATGATATAATGTGATATTTGTGAATCCCTCACAATCTTATCTGCTCCAAATTCATCAATCACCTTCATACCCACTGAGAACAATTTATCGAATATGTTGAATAAACTCTAAACCGGGTGCACTTGCAAGGTAAAAGGGGGCTGTGTTATGGAGTCGTCATTGAATCAATACCCAGAAATATACTCACTGCTTCACAAATCTACCCTGATCATTATTACATTCATGTCCAACCGGGCATTTTGAAGTGTCCACCCCCCCCCCCCCTCCCCTTAGCTGTTTGCTCCTGAATGCACCTCCACTCCAGCGTGTCCACAGGACGACGTTCTAACGAACCATCACCTCACCAGGTAGCCCACTTGTACCATGGTTAGTATGGTTAGTATGACCTCGAGGAGCATTTCTGAAAAGTCCCGGCGATCTGGGCATATCTAGATTTCGAACATACGGGCCGGGGGCTCCAGTATGAGCTATAGTTCTGCCGACTGAGCTAATCCGTCCCTCTATAGGTACCTTTCCAATAGGTTTGCCAGTTAAGCAGCTGGTTGTTCACGTTCGAGTGTAGGCTTATAGATAATACTCCGCCTGATAGATACCAGTACCTAACCCTACAGCTGTAAATTGTTTCAACCAGAACAGTTGTTTCGAATGTTGCACTTTGGTGTATTTATTGGTAATCATACATTCAGGCGTACGGCCCACTCTGAAGAATCAAATACGTCTCCCAGCAGGTTAAGGTGGCACCCTCCTATATATCATAGGAGATTCTTAACTGGATTCCTACCCCAATGCACTTCCCCAGTTCCCCCAATGTCTCATCACTCTTCTTAGCTGTACTTGTAGGGTCAGATAAAGAGACTAGCGCCTCTCCCCTTTAGCACCCGGGAACCAGTTTTAGGTGACCTCTGGCCCTCTACCCTAATTTGTGATGATTGGATGAGTCTGGGTTTTATCTGGGCCGACCTCTCCCTGAGCAAACATTTTGGACATTTGCAGATTACAACAAGATTCTCACAGAGGTGGGTTATCCAGTTTAGGTTCCACAAGGTTCATCTTTCAACACTTCAACACTCTGTCAACAATTTTAAGAACAGACAAGTAGGACCAAGCATCAAAACTTACGGATTTTCGATGCTCTAATAAAGAGTATTTTTCGGTATAAATTTGGCGAACTGTGGGGTACAACGCAGAATCTTGATCACGAAATTGACACTTTCAAAGAGGGCATTCCGCTTGTTTCTCACATCAGATGGACCAATAACAATTTGGATTTAAACAAACTCTATGATAGATGAACCAACCAAATCCCTTGGTCATTCGTAGTAGCACATAGATGATTGAGGATTTGTCTGGGTCACTCGCAGACCTCCAAGAGGAAGCTTCCAGTGAAGATTCACTCTGAGAGAAGCAGTGGACATACTACAAGCCAGTTGTGAGAACCAGTGACTACTTGCATCGGAACAATCAAATCGCAATAGAGACATAACATTAACAGTTTGAGGGAGGACAGCAATCAAACCTTGGTAGGATGGTGATACATGGCGGAGGTTGATCACTGAAGCATGCGAATAGACGTGACTCACCACCTATTGCTGTACTAAGGTTCACACTTTGTCTCCACTTCCTTGCCCATTTAATAACGGAAAAGCTAACAATGACTATTGTAAGCTAGAATCTGCATGGTATACGACTGGCCCCAAATGTATCAATATCCTCACATTTGATCAATCAGGGGATAAGCTATGAAAAGGCTGACTATGGTCACAGAACACATTTACTAAGGTGTTCAAATCTGGAAGAGGTTTCATAAATCATTCAAAATTTGAACTCTGAGGTCCTCAAAATGGTCTTACTCCATTGGGACATACACAAAGTTTTAAATGCATAAAATTATTGTAAATTTGACCTCCTCTTGCATGAAATCCACATTTGTCAGTACCAAATGGTTGTCCATATAAACAGTTTCGGTAAAATCAATCAGCTAAAAATTGTGAAATTATGTGACTTTACAGGCGACCAAATCGACAATAATCAAGTGGCGAGGGACCCACTCCCTAACTCACCACGGAGATGTCTGTATATGGCAGACAGGAATGTCAAGCTTCAGTCAATTGGATGAGTTTTTTCCAAACAAAGGACTGAGGAGGGGCACACCCATAATTTGTCCAGCGAAAACAGCTGCGGGATTGTACGGTTGAAGAGACATCTTGAGGGAAGAAGTCCATGTACGAGCAAGTGTGTGCGGGGAAGAAGAAAAAAAATCGCAAGAGTGGGTCATGGTGCAGCGAGGTAGCCTCAACCGAAAAGAGTGGCAAGAGGAATGGAAGCCAGTAGGGGAGGTAATTCGTGCAAAAAGGGAAAAGGGGGGGGGGGGTGGGACAGCTTCCGAAGTTCGGAGGAGCACTGACCATGTAAGTAATGGTTAAATAAGAGGGCAGAAGGAAGGCTACCTGATCTGCAGTGGGGAAGCGGT